>CM037640.1:56789890-56846606 GCA_015227895.2 Colaptes auratus | reverse complement strand
CCTGAGGGGAGAGCTCATTGCTGTCTACAGCTCCCTGAAGAGAGGTGGTGGAGAGGTTGGAGCTGGCCTCTTCTCCCAGGTAGTGACAGAAGAAGAGGGAACAGCCTCAAGCTGCCACTGGGTAGGTTTAGACTGGACATTAGGAAACATTTTTGTCAAGGCAAGAGTGAGGAGGGGCTTGGAATGTGCTGCCCAGGGAGGCAGTTGAGTCCCCACGCCTGGCTGGTGGTTTGGCTGTGGTGCTTGGGGCTCTGGTTTAGGGGTGAGCCTTGCAGAGTAGGGTTCTGGGTTGGGCTTGGTGATCCTGAGGGTCTTTTCCAACCTGAATGTTTCTGTGATTTCTGCCTAAAATGTCTGGCATGTGCCTGTGATCTTAATCACATTGCCTGGTGCTATGTTAGAAACAGTCACAGAGAGGAAACTTTGACAGTTCCTGCCAGTGGCTCTCTTTCTGTCATTGAGATGGGCTACTGAGCTGCTGAGACATGGTTTGCTCTGTAATTACACCTGAAAAGCAGTAATAATCCCTTGTAAATTCCCTAAAGAGTATATAATGAATCATAGAATCACAGAATTGTCAGGGTTGGAAGGGACCTCAAGGCTCAGCCAGCTCCAACCCCCCTGCCATGGGCAGGGACACCTCACACCACAGCAGGTTGCTCACAGCCACCTCCAGCCTGGCTGCAAACACCTCCAGGCAGGAGGCTGCCACCACCTCCCTGGGCAGCCTGTGCCAGGCTCTCACCACCCTCATGGGCAACAACTTCTTCCTCACATCCCATCTGAATCTCCCCACTTCTAGTTTTGCTCCATTCCCCCAGTCCTATCCCTCCCTGACACCCTCAAAAGTCCCTCCCCAGCTTTCTTGGAGCCCCCTGCAGATCCTGGAAGACCACAATTAGGGCTCCTGGGACTGTTCTCTTCTCCAGCCTACACAACCCCAGCTCCCTCAGTCTGTCCTCATAGCAGAGCAGCTCCAGCCCTCTGTCCTCCTCGTGGCCCTTCTCTGGACACCTTCCAGCCCCTCCAGATCCTTCCTGGCACAGAGTCTCCAGAACTGGACCCAGAGCTCCAGCTGTGGTCTCAGCAGAGTGGAGCAGAGGGGGAGCATCCCCTCCCTGGCCCTGCTGGCTCTGCTTCTCTTGGTGCAGCCCAGGCTGTGGCTGGCTTTCTGGGCTGCAAGTGCTCACTGCTGGCTCTTCTTGAGCTTCTCATCCACCAGGTCCTTTTCTTCAGGGCTGCTCTCAAGGCAGTTGCTGCCCTGCATTTTTCACCTTTGATGGTGCAGAGAAATGTCTGCCACCTCTGAATGGGATGTTTATTGTACATGACCCTGCCCAGCTTGTATCAGTGCTTGGGATTGCCCTGACCCAGATGCAGGAGCTTCCACCCCCAACCATTCTATGGTCCTATGATCTTAGCACAAGAGCCTACTGCTCTGTACTTCTGTAGATCTCAAGGCTGTTTAATTCAATTCCTTGCAGAGAAGTAAATAAATAGAACAAGCAGAACTGACTTACCAAATCAGGGCCTGCCAGGGGAATGGTGACCACAGCTTGGATGTCATTATCAAACTCACTAGATGGTATAATAGATTCTGGAAAGAAAAACAATGACCAAATCAGAAAGAGCAGGAGAACAGCAACAGCTCAGCAGTGACACCCTGGAAAGTGATGGAAACACAAACAGAGTCAAAAACCCAGCGCTGAAAACTGTTCCCCATCAAACAAAAATCCGTGGCAAGAAGAAAGAGGCATAAATTTCCATGTAAATTGGCAATTATGAAGAAAATGGGGATTTTATGTGCAGCAGTCTTTGTACTCTTTATTTAGTGTAAATGGGAGAGGTCTGCAGAGAGCTGAACCGTGGATGAATGCTTAAAAATCAGCTGAAGTATGAAGCACTGAGTTAAATCCACATGGGTTATGATGACTCATTATGTTCTGGTGTTTATGGAGCCCTAAAGTCTTTTCAGTTACCCTGCTGCTCTCAGTGTTTTGCCTTTGGTGCCCCTGGACTCAGCACTGGTTAGGCTACACCTTGAGTCCTGTGTCCAGTTCTGGGCTCCTCAATGCAGGAAAGATGTTGAGATGCTGGGAGGTGTCCAGAGAAGGGCAAGAAAGCTGGGGAGGGGTCTGGAGCACAGCCCTGTGAGGAGAGGCTGAGGGAGCTGGGGTTGCTTAGCCTGCAGAAGAGGAGGCTCAGGGGAGACCTTCTTGCTCTCTCCAACTGCCTGAAGGGAGGTTGTAGCCAGGTGGGGGTTGGTCTCTTCTCCCAGGCACCCAGCACCAGAACAAGAGGACACAGTCTCAAGCTGTGCCAGGGAAGGTTTAGGCTGGAGGTGAGGAAGAAGTTCTTCCCAGAGAGAGAGATTGGCCCTTGGGATGTGCTGCCCAGGGAGGTGGTGGAGTCACCATCACTGGAGGTGTTCAAAAAGAGCCTGGCTGAGGCACTTGGTGCCATGGTTGAGTTGATTAGGTGGTGTTGGGTGACAGGCTGGACTTGATGATCTCTGAGGTCTTTTCCAACCTGGTTAATTCTGTAGTCTGTATTCTAAAAGCACTTTAGGAGTCTGCATTCTGTATTCAGTTGCTCTCTTCACCCCCTCAGAGGAGCTCGGCATGCAAGCTAGATTCCTAAACTGGTTATTAAAAAGAACTGGTGAGGGGGAAAAAGAATTGATGAAAATAATGACTCTGAAATTCTTCTACACCCATGAATTGCCTTTTTTGCCTTGGGATCTTTGAAATCTGCACTAAAAAGAGGACATTTTATTCTTAGAGAAAGTATTGCAAGTACCTAAAAATGAAAGCAAAAATACCAATAGTTAAATATGAATAATAGGAATAGAGAAAAAATAGGAATAGAAATAAAAATATAGAGAAGTAGAAATAATAGATATAGAAATAATAGAAATAGAAATAGAAATAGAAATAGAAATAGAAATAGAAATAGAAATAGAAATAGAAATAGAAATAGAAATCCTGCCCTTGGCAGGGGACTTGGAACTAGCTGATCCTTGTGGTCCCTTCCAACCCTGACTGATTCTATGATTCTAAATAGATACCACAGGCTCACAGGATGTTAGGGGTTGGAAGGGACCTCCAGAGATCCTTGAGTGCAACCCTCCTGCCAGAGCAGGAGCAGAGAATCCAGCACAGGTCACACAGGAACACATCCAGATGGGTCTGAAAAGTCTCCAGAGGAGACTCCACAACCTCTCTGGGCAGCCTGCTCCAGGGCTCTGTGAGCCTCACAGTGAAGAAGTTCCTCCTCATGTTGAGGTGAAACCTCCTGTGCTGGAGTTTATATCCAATGCCCCTTGTCCTATCCCAGGGTGCAACTGAGCAGAGGCTGTCCCTTCCCTCTTGACCCCCAGCCTTCAGATATTTATAAGGGACACCTTATCAAGACTTCATCAGTTTGAGAGGACAAAGTTTGCCTTGTGCCTGGCAGAGGGCTGCCTACTGACCATCAGTAAACTGGAGTGTTCCAAGGTCCATTGGCAGGGACTGGTCTTCATGGAGCGCTATGGCGACCAGCTGCTGGAGGTCTGTCACTGTGAGCCTCGTTGCTGAGATCTCCCTCTCTTCCTTTGGAGAGAGTGGGATTTTTTCGTTCTCCACCTTGTTGGATCCGATGGTTGAGAGGTCCTCTGCTGGGCTTCTGCTCTCGGAGGCATCCCTCTCGAAGTTGACCACATACCGTGCCACAGTGCTGCTGGAGCTGCGAGGGGAAGGCACACGCACGCCCGGGTCAGCCACACCGACTGACACTCACCGCCTCAGGACTGACTTTAAAACCAAACAATAGCATCACAGGCTCACAGGATGGTAGGGGCTGGAAGGGACCTCTGGAGACCTTCCAGTCCAACCCCTCTGCCAGAGCAGGAGCAGAGAATCCAGCACAGGTCTCACAGGAATGCGTCCAGACAGGGCTGGGAAGGCTCCAGAGAAGGAGACTCCACAACCTCTCTGGGCAGCCTGCTCCAGGCCCTCAATTATTAAGTTATCAAATTATAATTTATTATTAAACCACCAAATGATCAATTTGTCAATTTTTAGTATTTAATGTTCAAAATAGCAATTATGATAAAATTACCAAAATTTATTATTATTATTGTTAATAATAATTATTGTTAAATGACCAAATGATCAATTATTATTGAGCTATCAAATGATCAATTACTAAATTACCAAATGATCACATTGACAATTATTATTATTATTAAATGATCAAATGATCATTTAAATGATCATGGTTTTGAAGGCCAGGCTGGATGTGGCTGTGAGCAACCTGCCACGGTTTAGCTGTCAGGAGGTGCTAGGTATTAGCTAACAGGTTGGACTAGATGTTCTCTGAGGTCTTTTCCAACCTGGTTGAATCTGTGGTTCTGTGATGTGTTCCTGTGTGACCTGAGCTGGATTCTATGGTCCTGCTGTGGCAAGGGAGTTGGACTTGAACATCTCCAGAGGTCCCTTCCAACCCCTAACATCCTGTGAGCCTGTGATAAGCCTACAGGTTGCTGCCTCTGGCATGCTCTACAAAACAATGCTAAGCACCTTCATTGCATAACTTCCTTTCTTTCCTGCACTATTCATCATAATAAAGCAGTCAGATTGCTTTCCACATCACAGCAGCTTCTACCTTGCAATATAGATTTCAGTATTATGGTTTCTACCCATTAGGCTTTGAATGTTCATTCTGAAGTTAAATATTTAGGGTGTCAGGGAGTGATAGGACTGGGGGGATGGAGCAAAACTAGAAGTGGGGAGATTGAGATTGGCTGTGAGGAAGAAGTTGTTCCCCATGAGGGTGGTGAGAACCTGGCACAGGTTGCCCAGGGAGGTGGTGGAAGCCTCCTGCCTGGAGGTGTTTGCAGCCAGGCTGGCTGTGGCTGTGAGCAACCTGCTGCAGTGTGAGGTGTCCCTGCCCATGGCAGGGGGGTTGGAACTGGCTGATCCTTGAGGTCCCTTCCAACCCTGACACTTCTATAATTCTATGATTATCAAACCATTCTCCTTAGGCAAGTTTTCAAGCAGCAAGAACAGACTCTGTAGCTGTGTCTATTACCAGCCAAAAGCTCCTTGCATTGTATCAGGCTACTGCCTGCTCCCTTTGCCACGCTAATGGCCTGAGAATGGAGAAAACAAATCAAGTGCTACACACTTAGTGAAGATGATATCTGGGTGGGAATGCAGCTAGGAAACAGCTGTGTGAAAAGGGAAATTTTACTAGGAAGCTTCCCTATTTTTTGTTTCACTTTCAATTTATGACTAATAGAGGTCTTGGGTTATCTGAATGTGAATTTTCTTAGGTCAGTTTGCTTTTCTCCAGAGAGAGCCTGAAAAGAATTTGGATTACATGATCTGGATGAGGCACTTGGTGCCATGGTTTAGTTGATCAGATGGTGTTGGAGTGATAGGTTGGACTTGATGATCTTGAAGGTATTTTCCAACCTGGTTAATTCTATTCTATTCTATTCTATTCTATTCTATTCTATTCTATTCTATTCTATTCTATTCTATTCTATTCTATTCCATTCCATTCCATTCCATTCCATTCCATTCCATTCCATTCTCCTCTTAGGTTAAGGTGAATGATGTCCCTGCTGCTTTACATCACAGACTTTATGCTTAGGCAGAACACAAACCAATTTGCTCTGTCCCATCAAGATGAAGAACATTTATGGATGCATCCTCACCCATCTAATAGCCTATAAAAGGATTAATCTTAATTATGCATTAGAGACAAATTACCCATCTTTCTCCTTCTTCTGTCTTCATTTCATCACAGCAGAAAAGGTGAGATAAAGGATGGCATAAAGAGAGAAAAGCAAAGATGCATGTAAGTTGGGCAGTTAATCAGTTGTACATCAAAAGCATCTTCTGACAATTCATCTTGTGTGGGTCATCCATAATTATTATCTCTGTCTCCTCGCCATCATTTTTTCGTCTTCCCTGCCAAACAGTGGGAATCTCCCTGTGCTGAGTGAGGAAACTGGAATTATCCTTTGCCTTGATGGGTTGAAATCCCTGCTTTCCTGTTTCCCACTGCCATTTGAGCACATGTTGCTGTTCTGTACCTTTATGGTGGCAGCGATCCCCTGCGACAGTAGTAGCCACTGTAGCTGTAAGCAAGCAAGGTCCCTACTCAGATCCTAGTCCTGGCTGGGATCAGCAATGCTGTGTCCAGCAGCAGCAGGGAGGGGATTGTCCCTTGGGACTCAGTGCTGGGGAGGCCACACCTCAAGTGATGTGTTCAGTTTTGGGCAGCTCAACACAAGAGAGCTGTGGAGGTGCTGAAGCCAGGGCAGAGAAGGGCAAGGAAGCTGGGAAGGGCCTGGAGAAGAAATCTGATGGGGAGAGACTGAAGGAGCTGGGGATGGTTAGTGTGAAAAAGAGGAGGCTGAAGGGAGCAGAGCTCATTGCTGTCTGCAGCTCTCTGAAAGGAGGTTGTGGATAGATTGGTGCTGGTCTCTTCTCCCAGGTAATTAGTGATAGACCAAGAGGGAGCTGCCTCAAGCTGTGACTGGGTAGGTTTAGACGGAACATTAGGAAAAAGAGTGGTCAGACATTGGAATCTGCTGTCCAGGGAGGTGGTTGAGACCCTAGCCCTGGATGTGTCTAGTTTGGACATAATGCTTGAGGCTCTGGTTTAGGGCTGAGCCTTGTAAAGTAGGGTTGTGGGTTGGACTTGGTGATCCTGAGGGTCTTTTCCAACCTGAATGTTTCTGTGATTCTGTGATAAGGGCAATCTGACCTACTAATTACCTCAGTGTGATCTATGAAGGGCACAGGATCCACATACAAACAAGCAGCCCCATAAATACTTATCCTTCTAGCTCTCTTTACCTTGCCAGTGAAGAAAGTCTTTAATAAAACGTTGCTAGCAAACAACTGCAGGGATTTATTGATTGATCACCCCTTAGGGAATCAAAGCTGCTTCTGCTTAGCAATTCAAAACCTCATTGTGTCACCTGGGATGTGGTTGCAATTCTCTTGCCTCTGTTGTTCCCAGAAAACTGTTTTCTGCTTATAGGAATACAACCCCCACTATTATGTAGGTCTCTTCGTGTCAGAGGGAAAGAAGAGGAGGAGAATCCTAGCAGCCAACGGAAAAATGAGTCCCATTTTCTTACTTACTTAAATCCTAAAACGTGGATTTCTTTAAACCCTGGAAGTTTCTCAAAGATTTTTTGCATCTGCAGAAAACAAAGAAACAAAGAAATCATCAATTCAGGTTAAGTTCTGCCACCAAAAGAGCAAGCCCAGCGTCGCAGTTTGAAGGGGGAGCCTTAGCCTAGATCCTAACTTCAATGGCTGGAAGTGAAATTATTGCTAAGGAAAGGAAAATAATGCTAAGGTCTATAGAACTCATTGGATTGCTAATGGGGATATAGAGCAGAGGCAGAAACAGTTCTCTCTCTTCTATTCTTCTGTCACTTCTGCTTGCAACTTCTCTCTCTTCTTTGGCCTTGCCAGGGGATCTCTGGTTTGACTACTGCGTGAGCTAACAGGAAGGAGGGAGGGAGTGGGGAGGAGGTGAATGGGTCCCCTGAATCTCTCCAGGGTGGGCTCTGAGGAGTTTCTGTGTTGTTTATAAATTGTAAATATCTCTATCTCTACTGCCCAGGGAGGTGGTGGAGTCACCATCCCTGGAGGTGTTTAAGAGGAGCCTGGATGAGGCACTTGGTGCCATGGTTGAGTTGATTAGATGGTGCTGGGTGGTAGGTTGGACTCGATGATCTCAAAGGTCTTTCCAACCTGGTTAAATCTATTCTATTCTATTCTATTCTATTCTATTCTATTCTATTCTATTCTATTCTATTCTATTCCACTCTACCCTATCCTACCCTATCCTACCCTATCCTACCCTATCCTACCCTATCCTATCCTATCCTATCCTATCCTATCCTATCCTATCCTATCCTATCCTATCCTATCCTATCCATTTGAAGCCTTGAGGTCCTTGAGGTCCCTTCCAACCCTGACAGTTCTATGATTCTATGATTTTGGGCATGGTCTGCCTTTGTAAAACTGGTGCAGAAGGAGCAGCCAGACCGTGGGAGGATTTTAAATGTTGCTCATGTGAGTAATGTTTACTGAAAGTCACAGAGATTAGGGGCCTTGAATAGTAGACTGTAATTAATTCTCCTAAACTTAGGCAAACATTGCCACTTGAAATACCTCAAGGTTGTCTTCTGCTCAGCTGCTGATCCAAAAGAGTGCAGCTCTTGCATTTGAGAGGCCCTTACAGATGTGTTGGATAACCTGAGGCAACCAAAATGGTACCAGATATCCGCGTTTGGGTAACTGAATCCCCTTTTAGCCACATTCTGCCTGCTGACTGCTGGCACAGGCTCTGTTTTTACACCATAATGAACTTGGTGCTTCCTTTTAACTCCATGCTCATGTGTAGCTTCCCATTTCCTACATCTGCCAAATGAATCTTGATTTACTGACTGGCAGAAGCATCAATGCATCCAGCTTCTCATGTGGTTTTAATTGTGTGTTGTAGTATACAGATGAGCTGCTGAGCATCTGCACTGCAATGTCTGCTGTAACTCTTCCCTCTGGCTGTGTCCTGCAATGAATTAGAGGCTGAGCTTGGTACTCCAAGTCCTCAGCTTTGCAAAGGCCTCTGTGGGATTTGTGCAGGAGTTCAGGTAGCTGTACAAGGTTTAAATTCCGAGTCTAAGCTCCTCAGTCATTCTCTGCAGGCTTTGAGTGCGCTTGTAAAACTGTCTGGGGTCAGCATTGCCTTCTGCCTCCTCCATGCTCTGTCTTTGGTGGAAAGCACATCAGATGTATTTTATGGTACTGGCCAACAGAGAATCTTTTATTCAGCATTATTCAAGAACAGCTTTGGACCCTTTAAAGTGACAGATGAAATGTTATGACACTGGCAAACCATTTAACAGTCAGGGAGCTTTGCCTTCCCCCCCCCCACCCCCCAATTAACAAAATGGCTTGGGTCAAATTCCCAAATTACATCATTTTGTGTGCAGCAAACAGAAAATCTGCAGGCTGGTCTGTTTGAGGACAATGCTCAAATGGAGATGGAAACCTCCAGAGAAGCTACTTTGCATCAGCTCTGCCAACACATCCTTCAGCATTATTAGTCTGCATCTCTGAAGCAGAGTGGTGAACTGGCTGGCACTAAGGAATGCCTCTGAAGCTGATGAGAAGCCAGAGTTATTTTGACTAGGAAAACCTTTTAGGAACCTCAAGTCATTGAATGCTATCTGTTAAATTGATAGCTGAATCCTCAGTTAATAGACACTGGCACAGCTTGCCCAGAGAGGTGGTGGAAGCCTCATCCCTGGAGGTGTTTGCAGCCAGGCTGGCTGTGGCTGTGAGCAACCTGCTGCAGTGTGAGGTGTCCCTGCCCATGGCAGGGGGGTTGGAACTGGCTGAGCCTTGAGGTCCCTTCCAACCCTAACAATTCTAAGATTCTATGATTATTAATAGCAGTATGAAAGCACCACACATGTTCCAGTTCTTACAGAAACCATGGGAAAGGCACAACAAAATGGCTGGAAGTCCTTTGGAAAGTGGTTCAGGAAAGAGCAGCTAATTACTTTTCACTTTGATATTGCATTTCTCATTGGGTTCAGCCTGGAAATGAGATTATGACAAAGTAGTGTCCACGAATTCCCGATTAAGCACAAATGATATGCCTAAAGTTACTCTGTTCATCTGTTATCTGAGGCTTTACTGCTGACAAAGGCATTGGCTTGTTAGCTTAATGGCTGAACAGATGGCCTGAACAAGGGGGGGGGGGAAATCCTGAGTGTGCACGAGGGGAAACAAGGTTCTGAGGAAACAGGGGTTACCTGTACCCTGCACTGCTGAGGCCACACCTGGAGTCCTGTGTCCAGTTCTGGGCCCCTCAATTTAAGAAGGATATTGAGACACTTGAATGTGTCCAGAGAAGGACATCAAGGCTGGGGAGGGGTCTGGAGCACAGCCCTGTGAGGAGAGGCTGAGGGAGCTGGGGTTGCTTAGCCTGCAGAAGAGGAGGCTCAGGGGAGACCTTCTTGCTCTCTCCATCTCCCTGAAGGGAGGTTGTAGCCAGCTGGGGGTTGGTCTCTTCTCCCAGGCAAGCAGCACCAGAACAAGAGGACACAGTCTCAAGCTGTGCCAGGGGAGGTTTAGGCTGGAGGTGAGGAAGAAGTTCTTCCCAGAGAGAGAGATTGGCCACTGGGATGTGCTGCCCAGGGAGGTGGTGGAGTCACCATCCCTGGAAGGGTTTAAGCCAAGCCTGGCTGAGGCACTTGGTGCCATGGGTTAGTTGATCAGATGGTGTTAGGTGATAGGTTGGACTCGATGATCTGGAAGGTCTTTTCCAAACTGGTCCATTCCATGCCATTCTATTCTATTCTATTCTATTCTATTCTATTCTATTCTATTCTATTCTATTCTATTCTATTCTATTCTATTCCGTTCCATTCCATTCCATGCCATTCCATGCCATTCCATTCCATTCCATTCCATTCCATTCCATTCCATTCCATTCCATTCCATTCCATTCCATTCCAGTGAGGCAGTAAATTCTCATCCTGTTTCACGGGGAAGGTAGTTTCAGAGCCTGGGTCTCAGCCCAGGTGCACAGGCAGGGGTTTGCCTCACTTTCCGCCTCCTTACCTGCCGCTGAAATTTGGCGGCGAGCTGCCGGTACTGCGGGGAGTCAGGGTCGTTAAGCTCAGGTGTGAACTCCTGATCAGTCAGGGTGACACTGAATTCCACCATTTGCTCCACAGGCAGTTCTGGGACTGTGTTGGTTCCTAGTTCCTGGAAGAGAAGAGAGGAGAAAAAGGGAGAAATAAAGCTAAGTATCTGTTTATTTAAGCAGGACATTGAGACACTTGAATGTGTCCAGAGAAGGGCAATGAAGCTGAGTCTGGAGCACAGCCCTGTGAGGAGAGGCTGAGGGAGCTGGGGTTGCTTAGCCTGCAGAAGAGGAGGCTCAGGGGAGACCTTCTTGCACTCCACAACTGCCTGAAGGGAGGTTGTAGCCAGGTGGGGGTTGGTTTCTTCTCCCAGGCAACCAGCACCAGAAGAAGAGGACACAGTCTCAAGCTGTGCCAGGGGAGGTTTAGGCTGGAGGTGATGAGAAAGTTCTTCCCAGCAAGAGAGATTGGCCACTGGGGATGTGCTGCCCAGGGAGGTGGTGGAGTCCTTGCCCCTGGAGGTGTTCAAGAGGGGATTGGATGTGGCACTTGGAGCCATGGTTTAGTTATCAGGAGGTGTTAGGTATTAGGTACTAGGTTGGATTTGATGATGTCTGATCACTGGAGGTGTTTAAAAAGAGCCTGGCTGAGGCACTTGGTGCCATGGTTTAGTTGATTAGATGGTGTTGGGTGATAGGTTGGACTCAGTGATCTCAAAGGTCTTTTCCAACCTGGTTAATTCTGTATTCTGTATTCTATATTCCACTTCAGCTTGCCAGGTGGCTGGGCATGAGGCTGCCAGAGACATCTGTCCCATAAAGAACACCTAGGTTTTGATAGCTTCCAAAATTAAGCACAGCAAGAAATCTGTTCAGTGATGCTGTGCCAGAGGATAAGGGAGGGAATCAGATGTTAATGTGATAAAGAATGAGTGAAACAGGAGACAGCGTGCTCTCTCTGCACCCATTGATTCTGTTTAGCTCAGCTCTGCTAAGTCATTTCGTAGCATGCTTTAGTTTTAGAGGAACTCATGTTTTGTGCTGTGTATAAAAATGTGGCTCATGAATCCAACAGCTCTCTGGAGTGTTCTAGCAAAGAAAAGAAAAGATTAAGGAATATGCACTTCCTGTATAGCTACCCTATGACTTTTGAAGTTCTGCATGGGACAGCAATGTGCCCTGGTGGCCAAGAAGGCCAAGGGGGTCCTGGGCTGCATTAAGAAGAGTCTGTCCAGCAGATCCAGGGAGGTTCCCTCCCCCCCTACTCTGTGCTGGTGAGATCTCATCTAGAGTAGTGCCTTCAATTCTGGGCTCCCCAGTTCAAGAGGGACAGGGATCTGCTGGAGAGAGTCCAGAGCAGCGCTACAAGGATGAGGAAGGTACTGGAGCACTGCCTGGTGAGGAGAGGCTGAGGGACCTGGGGCTGTTTAGTCTGGGAAAGAGAAGGTTTAGAGGGGATTTAATAAATATCTGAGGGCTGGGGGTCAGGAGGGAGGGGACAGGCTCTGCTCACTTGCTCCCTGGGATAGGACAAGGAGCAATGGATGTAAGCTGCAGCACAGGAGGTTCCACCTCAACACAAGGGGGAACAGAGCACTGGAACAGGCTCCCCAGGGAGATTGTGGAGACTCCTTCTCTGGAGACTTACAAGGCTTGTCTGGATGTGTTCCTGTGTGACCTGAGCTAGATGGTCCTGCCCTGGCAGGGAGGTTGGACTCAGGGATCTCTTTGGGTCCCTTCCAACCCCTGACATCCTGTGAGCTTGTGAAGCCAAGGAGCCAGGAAGCCAGGGAGCTCATCACAAAGAACTGGGCTGAGAAAGAATGAGGAGACCTCTGAGAGGTACAAACTGATGAATGCCAGCCTTCTGGTGCATCTCCAACATCAAACCAATCGTTTCACCTCCAATTTAAAGCTCAAATTTCCCTCATATTTCATCTAACTCTTTGTGTCCAACAGCTATGAGACAGGGAGTTAATACAGACTTGGGAATATTGGTTTACTTCTTTAGATCCCAAAGAGCTAATCATTTCAGGCAGTAAAAATAGCATTTGTCTGGGATCACTCCTGTGCAGCTCCTGTGCTGGAGCTGAGAAGCCTGTGGAGGTGGGATGGAAAATGGGGGTGCTTTGCCAAAGGTGTGATGGCTAAGGTTTGACCAGAATTTTGCCTTCTCCCTTTGGCAGCACCCAGACCTTGGGCTTACCCAAGAGGGATGGAGGTGGCACTGGCCTGCTCACACAGTCACCTTGAGGAACTACTCTGGAAGGGCTCTTTAGCAGCTGGAGTCCACCCTGGCCATCTGTTGAGGCCTTTGTTTCTCTCCATAGGAAGATTCCAAAAGATGGGAAGATTCAGATTGGATATTAGGAAGAAGTTGTTGCCCGTGAGGGTGGTGAGAGCCTGGCACAGGTTGCCCAGGGAGGTGGTGGAAGCCTCATCCCTGGAGGTTTTGAAGGTCAGACTGGATGTGGCTCCGGGCAACCTGCTGTAGTGTGAGGTGTCCCTGCCCATGGCAGGGAGGTTGGAACTGGCTGATCCTTGAAGTCCCTTCCAACCCTGACAATTCTGTGATTCTATGGTCCCCTGCAGCCATGCATCTCTGCTCAGACCTGGGCCCTTTTGTTTTCTCTGGCATAAAAAGAAAGGCCAAGAAGGTGCAGTTCTACCCCCTGTATGGTGGAAATCAGAAGGTGTTCATTTGCACATTGTTTAATGAAGAACAGGGCTAGAAAATGATGCAAGCTAGGCAATGACTGTTAATCAGGGAAGACTGAATCCAATCTGGTTGCAATACTGTTGCACTTTCAACTGTGTAAGCAAGAAACATCAGGCACTATTCCTGTAGGGAACACTTGCAAATAAACCTTTTCAGTCCTTCTATCAGTGACAGAGGAGAGCACTGGTGGTTTATAAGCACTATGTGCTTATTGGGACTCACTCTCTTTTGTGCTAGATGAGCTGAAAATGAAGAGGTTAGTGAGAAAGTGGGGGAGAAAAGAGGCTGCTCTCACCTTCACAGGAGACTTCGTGTCATTAACTATCTCATTGAGCAGGGTGCCAGTAGGTACTGGTGCATATGGAGAGAGGGATGTGCCAGGGGAACCTGGAAGGGAGTTAAAGTAAAATCAGGTGAGAAGAGGTTTTCACATCCCAGCTCTTCCCCTTTCTCTGGCAGTCAGGTGTCAGCTTCCTGGAGAATCTTCTCTTATGCAGAATGTATTTGAGTCAGGACATATGGCACGGGTCGAGCTGCTACTCCTTATGCAATAGCTGACTTTTTACCCTGGTCAAAACATCATCAGTGTGTCATATGGGTGACTGAAGGCAAAGCTGGCAGTGACTGTTCATAATTAAATAGAGTTAAATAGTAATATTGATCCTTTCCTCTCATATGGAAAAAAATTAAAGGAAATGGAATGGAGCAAAACTAGAAGTGGGGAGATTCAGACTGGATGTGAGGAAGCAGTTGTTCCCCATGAGGGTGGTGAGAGCCTGGCACAGGCTGCCCAGGGAGGTGGTGGAAGCCTCCTGCCTGGAGGTGTTTGCAGCCAGGCTGGCTGTGGCTGTGAGCAGCCTGCTGTAGCGTGAGGTGTCCCTGCCCATGGCAGGGGGGTTGGAACTGGCTGAGCCTTGAGGTCCCTTCCAGTATCTGAAGGGGGCTCCCAGAAAGCTGTGGAGGGACTTTTTGGGTGTCAGGGAGTGATAGGACTTGGGGGGGGGAGGGTGTTGAAGCAAAACTAGAACTGGGTAGATTCAGATTGGCTGTTAGGAAGAAGCTCTTCCCCATGAGGGTGGTGAGAAACTGGCACAGGTTGCCCAGGAAGTCTTTGCTGAGGTTCTTGTGCTGTTTGTTAAGTGTAAATATCTGCAGATATTGTAAGTACTGTATATTTGTACATATTCATTGCATTCCAATGGAGATTGTAGTTTCACCTGCAAATACAGCTGCCATTTGCTTCCAGCTGGGCTGGGCTGGCACAGTTCACGTTGGGGTTAGGGGGTGGGGATTTCAACCCACCACACATGATGCAAAGAGATGCAAAACAATGCTCCTTGGAGAGTGTTGGGCTAAAACATTTTCATTGTGCTTCACTGAGTTTGTGATGCTTCTACTGCACTCATCAAATTGCAACCTTCTAAGGGGTAGCCCTGGAATGGGTTATCTAGCCCTGGAATGGGCTATCCAGGCTTATCCAGGGAGGTGGTTGAGGCCCCATCCCTGGAAGTGTTTAAGCCCAGGCTGGCTGAGGCTCTGGCCAGCCTGATCTAGTGTGGGGTGTCCCTGCCCATGGCAGGGGGGCTGGAACTAGATGATCCTTGTGGTCCCTTCCAACCCTGACTGATACTGTGATACTGGGTGTGGATTGTGTGAATGCTTCTACTATATTCATTAAGTTACAACCTTCTAAGGGGTGTGGATTGTGTGAATGCTTCTGCTGCAGTCATTAATTCACAGCCTTCTAAGGTTGTTCTAAGTGTGAATTGCTGGTTTTAGCACGGGTGCTCAAGGGGCAGTCACACAGCAAGGAGATTTGATGTTACCTGTGGAAATGGAAGGAATGTCTTCCAGCTTTTTGCCACCTGTTTTCTCTGTGGATATTTCATCTTTCCTATCAAGCAGATAGAGATGAGTGATTAATTGATCAGCATGCTCTGCTGGCAATGGCAAATATGAGAACAAAAAGAATAAAATGGAGAAATGACCTCTATATACACAGGCTGCCCAGGGGGGGCGTGGAGTTTACCTCTCTGGAGATAGTCAAAACCCACCTGGATGTGTTCCTGTGTGATCTGCTCTAGGTGACCCTGCTCTGGCAGGGGGGTTGGACTGGATGAGCTTTTGAGGCCCCTTCCAGCCCCTAACATTCTGTGATTCTGTGAAAAAATTCTTTCCTTGGAGGGTGGCAGAGCACTGGGACCAGCTGCTGGACTCTCCAGAGCACTAGGTGAGACTGCACACATCTTTAGCATCCTCAGGGGTTAATGCCAATAAATAAGACTACTGAGCAAATTATTCACATGGCAATTTCACTGCAACCACATAACTGCCATAATTCATCTTCTGCAGGAGGCATCACAGGAAGGATAGGAAAAGATTGAGTTGAATTCCCTGCAGGTGCTGCTGAACTCCTGACCTGCAGAGTCACAGCAACACAGCTGCAGTGTTTTGTACTCGATAATTCTTCCCAGCAAGAGAGCTTGGCCACTGGGATGTGCTGCCCAGGGAGGTGGTGGAGTCACCATCACTGGAGGGGTTTGAAAAGAGCCTGGCTGAGGCACTTGGTGCCATGGTTGAGTTGATTAGATGGTGTTGGGTGATAGGTTGAACTCAATGGTCTCTAAGGTCTTTTCCAACCTGGTCTGGTCTGGTCTGGTCTGGTCTGGTCTGGTCTATTCTATTCTATTCTATTCTATTCTATTCTATTCTATTCTATTCTATTCTATTCTACTCTATTCTATTCTATTCCATTCCATTCCATTCCATTCCATTCCATTCCATTCCATGTTCTGGAGGTATTCAAAACCTGCCTGGATGTGCTTCCCTGTGACCTACTCTAGGTGATCCTGCTCTGGCAGGGGGGGTGGATTAGATGATCTTTTGAGTTCCCTTCCAACCCTATCATTCTGTGATTCTGTGAAAGCAGAAGAGAGGTGAATGATGCTGTCTGCACAGACAGTTCTGTCCTATCCTATCCTATCCTATCCTATCCTATCCTATCCTATCCTATCCTATCCTAT
The DNA here is from genome assembly GCA_015227895.2 of Colaptes auratus. Lineage (NCBI taxonomy): Eukaryota > Metazoa > Chordata > Aves > Piciformes > Picidae > Colaptes > Colaptes auratus. The sequence continues at coordinate 56,830,190 of CM037640.1, read as the reverse complement.
CCATTCCATTCCATTCCATTCCATTCCATTCCATTCCATTCCATTCCATTCCATCCTATCCTATCCTATCCCATCCTATCCTATCCTATCCTACTCTACTGTGACATTGTGAGAGTTTCCTTTCCTGATATTGGGGGATTGTGGCACTTTTAGGCTGATGCCTGGGGAAAATTTCCACAGGCTGAGCAGGAAAGTAGTAGAATGCAAATAAATTACCATTGAATGTAAAAGGGAAAATCATGGTAAGGTGTAAATAATCCCTTTGGTCTGATAACTAACAGAAAGTTAATTGTACAAGCTAACTCTTAAAGTGACTCCTTGGGAAAGGAGTAAAATCCATTTTCTGCCCTTTTTGCCCTGGGCAGCTCGTGGCTCAAAACCTGGGGACAGTATGTGCAGTATAAACATCTCTTAGAGAACACACCAGACACACCACCCTGCTGTCTGTCTCTCTCTTCACATGCACACACATCCACAGCTCTGGGGTTCAAGCAGAGCAGTCAGCACCCAGTGGCAAGGTTCTACTCGTGCTACTTACCTTTCCGGGAAGGTTCTGTGCTTCACTCGCTGCAGAGAGATTGAGAGAAACAGCATTTTACTGGGGGGTGCAGCCAAACTGTGCAGCCACTGCTCTGAGGGCAGCTGCTGGGTGTGTGCAGAGTGCAGGCTTCCTTAGCTGGACAATCCCTTAGCACAGGAATCACATCCCCTGTGTGCCAAGAACAGCATCCTCACGTTGGCACCCCGGGACTGGAACGTGCCGCAGAAGCCACCTCCTGGACCCTCTGGCACCTCTCATTGGGAAAAGATTCTAGCTTAGATATGTGGTTGGGTTTTACTGCTTAAGGGCTTGACAACAAAGAGTATAGAAACTGCCACTCTGAGCTAGAAGGTAGATTGGGGGGTTTAGAGGTGCTAGGGACTTCTGCTTCTCTTAGTTAGCTGCTTCAGGCAAGGGCTTCAGCATAGGGATGCTGCGAGGGAGATGCTCAGGGCTCTGTTAAGGGCTTCTGCGACTTCTGCTGTAAGTGGGACTCCAGCTGTGTAATTTGGGGATTCTACAACACAGCCATAAAGCCTGATCTGGTGTGAGGTGTCCCTGCCCATGGCAGGGGGTTGGAACTAGCTGATCCTTGTGGTCCCTTCCAACCCTGACTGATTCTATCAGTCTATGATTCTATGACTTCTGGGAGGACTTCTGAGATTCTCTGCTCCCTGGAATTTCGTTGCTATGTGGCAAGGGGGTCATGCAGATTGGATGTTAGGAAGAAGTTGTTCCCCAGGAGGGTGGTGAGAGCCTGGCACAGGTTGCCCAGGGAGGTGGTGGAAGCCTCCTGCCTGGAGGTGTTTGCAGCCAGGCTGGAGGTGGCTGTGAGCAACCTGCTGCAGTGTGAGGTGTCCCTGCCCATGGCAGGGGGGTTGGGACTGGCTGATCCTTGAGGTCCCTTCCAACCCTGACAACTCTACCATTCTGTGGCTGCATTCATCACCCAATGGCCCCCAAAATGGGGGAGAAAGCCAACATCCAACCATCCAGCAGAAGCTTGGTCGCTCTTTCCTTTACTCTCTCACTGTTTGCCTTCTAACACATGCCCCCTCCTCTCCCTGAGCAATACTTTTGCCCTGGTCTAAGCGGCTGGGGAGGGCCTTTGGAAGTGCTGCCCAGTGCCTGAGCAGCTGCCACTCCTCCTTACCCTCTGGATTATTTCCAGGTGCTCCTGGGAGTTGCTGAAGTTTTTGCCGATGTCGAAGATGCAGAAGGTTTCCCTCTGGCAGGCTGTGACCCAGTTCTGGTATTCAGAAGTATCAGGAATCCGATCCAGGAAGATGCGAAAGGCTTCCCACACGGCCTCCTGGCACACTGCGCGAGAGGAGAAGGGCTGGGGGTGGGGGCTTTGGACTATAAAGAGTAACTGGAAAGCCTTTTGGGAGTGATCTGGGATTGACACATTGTCCTGCACTTCGTGAATGGCACGAGACGGAACACATCTAAGTGCTGGGTGCTGCACTTCGGCCACAACCACCCCGTGCAGTGCTACAGGCTGGGGAGCAGCCAGGCAGAGAGGGACTGGCTGATAGTAGGCTGAACATGAGCCAGGAGTGTGCCCAGGTGGCCAAGAAGGCCAATGGCATCCTGGGCTGGACCAGGAATAGTGTGGCCAGCAGGAGCAGGGAAGTTAATGACTCCCCCAGAATGACCTCCCTGCTCCTGCTGACCACACTCTTTCTGATTGTGGTAGGGTGACACTGGTCACACTGATGCAGGCCAGGAACATCAGAGAAGATTAAGAGCTGCTGTGGCTGCAGAGAGAACAGCAGAGTTCTGCATCATTGGGGGAAACAAAGTCAACACAGAGAGAATAAGACAGTGAGGAAGACTTTAAAAAGGTCCTCATTGCTGTCTACAACTACCTGCAGGGAGGTTGTAGCCAGCTGGGGGTTGGTCTCTTCTGCCAGGCAACCAGCACCAGAGCAAGAGGACACAGTCTCCAGCTGTGCCAGGGGAGGTTCAGGCTGGTTGCTAGGAAGAAGTTCTTCATAGAGAGATTGGCCCTTGGGATGTGCTGCCCAGGGAGGTGGTGGAGTCACTGTCCCTGCTGATCTTCAGGAAGAGCCTGGATGAGGCACTCAGTGCCATGGTCTGGTTGACTGGATAGGGCTGGGTGATAGGTTGGACTGGATGATGTTGGAGGTCTCTTCCAACCTGGTTAATTCTATGATACTATGATTCTGCAAGGACCTTGCTTGCTGTCTATTAGTGTGAATGAGAATCCTGACATGCACAAGGATGAAAGAGAGGAGAATGCAGCAGCTAGGCTGCACAATGGCTGCTTAGAAGTATACTTCACAGGGATTACTTTTCTTTGATGATTTATGTAAGAGAGGGCTGAGAGATGTCTGCAGAAGTGAGTTTTTGAGAGTCACAGATGGCTAGGTGGGGCAATACCCCCCAGGGAGGTGTTTGGGGTCTTTTTCATGGAGATATTGAAGGTAAGGCTCAACAGGGCTCTGGGGAACCTGATCTAGTTGAGGATGTCCCTGCTGACTGCAGAGGGGTTGGACTGGATGACCTTCAGGGGTCCCTTCCTGCTCATCTTTTGTAAAAGGGCTTTTGCACACAGAATCAAACTTGAGAAGCTAATGTGAAACGTTTACATCTAGTAGACCTTGGGGATTAGATACCTTAGAGTCCCTCAGGATCACCAAGTCCAGCCCAGAACCCTGCTCTACAAGGGTCACCCCTAAAACCATAGCCCCAAGCACCACAGCCAAACCACCTGGAATCACAGCCAGGCTTGGGGAATCAACCACCTCCCTGGGCAGCACATTCCAGCCCTGACCACTCTTGCCATCAAAAAATTTCTTCCTACTGTCCTCCTGTCCAGTCCAAGCTCCCCAGTGGCAGCTTGAGGCCATTGCCTCTTGTTCTGTCACTAATTACCTGTGAGAAGAGACCAGCAGCAGCCTCTCCACAACCTCCTTTCAAGGGAGTTGTAGGCAGCAATGAGGTCTCCCCTCAGTGTCCTCTGTTTCACACTAACCATCCCCAGCTCCTTCAGCCTCCCTCCAGCAGATTTCTTCTCCAGGCCCTTCCCAGCTTCCTTGCCCTCCTCTGCCCTGGCTCCAGCATCTCCACATGTCTCCTGTGTTGAGGTGCCCAAAGCTGGACACAGCACTCGAGGTGTGGCCTGCCCAGAGCTGAGTGCCAGGGGACAATCCCCTGCCTGCTGCTGCTGGCCACAGCATTGCTGATCCACACCATGCAACATTTGATTATCTGTGTCAAAACAAAGCACAAAGCAAGCAGCACACACACTGCCTGGAGCTAAAGAACCAGAGACTGGAACATAACTGTGTTTACTCAATCAAAAGGAATACTTTCAAGGGGGAATAATATGCTACAACCACCTTCTTACCTCTTAACCTGTAGTAAGCTTGGTGGCTGGCTAAGATCTGCTTCACTGACTCTTGTGGGCAGACTTTGACACCAGTTGAGAGAAAGGATGACCTCTTTGTCCGGTGCTTTGCCATGTCAAATATCCTCCTGATGGTTGACACTCTGGACCTCTTTGTTGTCCTCTCTGTTTTGTCTGACCCTGAGGCCTCTGCAAGCTGTTTGGCTTCACCGCGGTTGATTTTGTTAGGGATTTCTGGCAGAGAGAAAAAGTCAGATGAAATGTAAGTGTGAATACACACATGCACCTCACAGGCACTGGGTATCCACTGCAAGATCAGGGCTGGAAATGGCATGAAGGCATGAACCTGAGCTGCTTTTGGTTAGATGGTGTTGGCTGATTGGTTGGACTCGCTGGTCTCTGAGGTCTTTTCCAACCTGGTCTATTCTATTCTATTCTATTCTATTCTATTCTATTCTATTCTATTCTATTCTATTCTATTCTATTCTATTCTATTCTATTCTATCTATTCTATTCTATTCTATTCTATCCCATCCCTCCCATCCCATCCCATCCATCCATCCCATCCCATCCCATCATTCCATTCCATTCCATTCCATTCCATTCCATTCCATTCCATTCCATTCCATTCCATTCCATCAGTGCCAATGCACTGACTGAATTAATGTGCTGAAGAGAAATGTCCTGTGGTCACACAGGGGAACTGGGACTCAAGAGACCAAGTTTGCAGGTGACACCAATTTAGGAGTCAGTGTTGATCTGCACCAGGGCAGGGAGGCTCTACAGAGGGACTTGGATAGACTGGATCCATGGCCAACGTTACCAGGAGCAGCTTCAACCAGGCCAAGTGCCAGGTCCTGCCCTTGGGGCACAACAGCCCCAAGCAAAGCTGGCAGAAAGGGAGCTGGGGGTGCTGATGGAGAAGCAGCTGAAGAAGAGCCAGCAGGGTGCCCAGGGGGCCAAGAGAGCCAAAGGCCTCCTGGCTGGGCTCAGCAATGCTGTGTCCAGCAGCAGCAGGCAGGGGATTGTCCCCTGGCACTCAGCTCTGGGCAGGCCACACCTGGAGGCTTGTGTCCAGCGTTGGGCATCTGAGTGCCAGAGAGCTGTGGAGGTGCTGGAGCCAGGGCAGAGGAGGGCAAGGAAGCTGGGAAGGGCCTGGAGAAGAAATATGCTGGAGAGAGGCTGAAGGAGCTGGGGATGGTTATTTTGGAAAAGAGGAGGCTGAGGGAAGACCTCCTGGCTGTCTACAACTACCTGAAAGGACATTGTGGAGAGGTTGGTGCTGCTCTCTTCTCCCAGGAAATTGGTGATAGAACAAGAGGGAATGGCCTCAAGCTGTGACTGGATAGGTTTAGATAGGACACTAGGAAAAAGGCATTGCAATGTGCTGCCCAGGGAGGTGGTGGAGTCCCCAAGCCTGGCTGTGTTTCAGGTGTTTTGGCTGTGGTGCTCGGGGCTGTGGTTTAGGGGTGAGCCTTGCAGAGCAGGGTTCTGGGTTGGACTTGGTGCTCCTGAGGGTCTTTTCCATCCTGAATGTTTCTGTGATTCTGTGACCTGATAACTAAATTCCTTGTACCTCAAACTGTGACTCCTACCCTCAGGACACTCAGGGTAAAAGTTTCAGAAGCCCTCCATCACAGAATCACAGAGCTGTAGGGTTTGGCAGGGACCTGTGGAGATCCCTGAGTCCAACCACCCTGCCAAAGCAGGGTCACCTAGAGTAAGTTGCACAGGAACACATCCAGGCAGGTTTTGAAAGTCTCCAGAGAAGGAGACTCCACAAACCTTTGGGAAGCCAGTGGCAGTGCTCCATGGGCCTCAAGGGAAAGAAGTTTCACCTTGTTTTCAAAAGTGACTTTGGGTCAGATGCACAAAGGGCATTTCAGTGCTGGAACTTCACCTTGCAGCACCTCGTCTGCGAGCATATCACTGCAGGGGAACTTACAGCGCAGTGACAAGCAAAGCTTGGGGAAAGTGAAGCATCTCTCCATCAGGTAGGGAAGTGTCTAAGCTGCCAGATAAGCCAAATGAGAAACAGTTGCACCCTCTTCAGAGACTCTTATCTTTCCTTTGGGCTGAAAGGTACATCTCCTCTCAAGGAAAGTTTAGTCTTGAACTCATCTTGAGAACTGGACCTTGAAACACTTTCTTTCCAGTGCTGAGCAGGAGTTTGTTTGTCACTGGGGAAAGAAAGAGCTCTCCCCAGTCTCCCTCTTATTCACAGGGCACTTCTGGATGCTTCCCTGACACAAACTGAAGTACTAATTAGAACAGACTCTAACGATGTTTCTCGCCACTGGATCATAGGTGTTGTGAATGCTCTGGCATAAACTGGGGTTGCTTAGCCTGGAGAAGAGGAGGCTCAGGGGAGACCTTCTTGCTCTCTCCAACTGCCTGAAGGGAGGTTGTAGCCAGGCAGAGGTTGGTCTCTTCTCCCAGGCAAGCAGCACCAGAACAAGAGGACACAGTCTCAAGCTGTGCCAGGGGAGGTTCAGGCTGGAGGTGAGGAAGAAGTTTTTCCCAGAGAGAGAGAATGGCCCTTGGGATGTGCTGCCCGGGGAGGTGGTGGAGTCCCCATCCCTGGAGGTAGAACAGAACAGAACAGAACAGAATAGCGTAGAATAGAGTAGAATAGAATAGAATAGAATAGAATAGAATAGAATAGAATAGAATGGAATAGAATAGAATGGAATAGAATAGAATTAACCAGGTTGGAAAATACCTTCAAAATCATCCAGTCCAACCTATCACCCAACACCAGCTAATCAACTCAACCATGGCACCAAGGGCCTCAGCCAGGCTCTTTTCAAACACCTCCAGGGACAGTGACTCCACCACCTCCCTGGGCAGCACATCCCAAGGGCCAATCTCTCTTGCTGGGAAGAATTTCTTTCTAACATCCAGCCTGATCCTCCCCTGGCACAGCTTGAGACTGTGTCCTCTTGTTCTGGTGCTGGGTGCCTGGGAGCAGAGACCAACCCCCACCTGGCTACAACCTCCCATCAGGCAGTTGCAGAGAGCAAGAAGGTCTCCCCTGAGCCTCCTCTTCTGCAGGCTAAGCAACTCCAGCTCCCTCAGCCTCTCCTCACAGGGCTGTGCTCCAGACCCCTCCCCAGCTTTGTTGCCCTTCTCTGGACACCTTCCAGCATCTCAACATCTTTCCTGAACTGAGGAGCCCAGAACTGGACACAGGACTCCAGGTGTGGCCTGAGCAGTGCTGAGCACAGGGCAGAATGACCTCCCTGCTCCTGCTGGCCACACTCTTCCTGATGCAGGCCAAGTTATTAATTTCTCACGAATTTCTAGAGTGTCAAAACAGCCTCCAGCATAGGCAGTCCTATTGTAAAAGGCAGACAAAACTCAGGGGTCTTTTGAATTCCACTTCCTGAATATTTCTGATGCAGTATTCCATGGCAAATCAATAGGATGGAACAAATGTTACTGATTAAAATAGCATAAAAGGCACCCATTCAAACGAGCTGAAATGTGGCACTTTTGCATGGTTGTGTGACAGGAGCTAAGTGTAACTTTGAGATTATCTTCCAGATTTCTGCCTACATATTCATGAAGCTGATAAAGTTAATTTGAAAATGCTTTTATTTCAGGGGCACTTTCACATTCTCAGTGCAGTCATGGCATGAGTTGGAGATAAATGTAAGCAGAATAAATGGGATGTTGAGAGAAGTCCTTTGAAAGAAAAGTGTGAAATTTGCAGGTAATTGGAAAGCTTTAAGGGAGGAAATGTAAAGACATTGGTGTAGGTGTGCCTGGATGTGGATGAATCAGCCAGGAGCTGGGAGTGCTGGGGGGCAGCAAGTGCTCCACGGGACAGCAATGTGCCCTGGGGGCCAAGAAGGCCAAGGGGGTCCTGGGGTGTATTAAGAAGAGAATGTGGCCAGCTGAGCCAGGGAGGTTCTCCTCCCCCTCTGCTCAGCCCTAGTGAGACCTCACCTGGAATATTGCATCCAGTTCTGGGGTCCCCAATTCAGGAGGGACAGGGATCTGCTGGAGAGAGTCCAAGGGAGGGCTACAAGAGTGCTGAAGGGACTGCAGCACTGCCTGGGGAGGAGAGGCTGAGAGCCCTGGGGCTGTTTAGTCTGGAGAGAATCACAGAATCACCAAGGCTGGGAAAGACCTCAAAGATCACCAAGTGCAACCTGTCACCACAGACCTCATGACTAAACCATGGCACCAAGTGCCACATCCAATCCCCTCTTGAACACCTCCAGGGATGGTGACTCCACCACCTCCCTGGGCAGCACATTCCAGTGGCTAACAACTCTCTCTGGGAAGAACTTTCTCCTCACATCGAGCCTAAACTTCCCAAGGAGGAGAAGGTTGAAAGGGATCTGATCAATGTCTACCAATAGCTGAGGGCTGGGGGTCAGGAGGTAGGGGACAGGGACAGGCTCTGCTCAGTTGCACCCTGGGATATTACAATACAATGCAATACAATGCAATACAATACAATACAATACAACACACCAGGTTGGAAGAGACCTTCAAGATCATCGTGTCCAACCTATCAACCAATCCAACCCACCCAAACAACTAGATCATGGCACCAAGCACCCCAGCAAGCCTCTTCCTGAACACCTCCAATGAAGGTGACTCCACCACCTCTCCAGGCAGCCCATTCCAATGGGCAATCACTCTCTCTGTGTAGAACTTCTTCCTAACATCCAGCCTAAACCTGCCCTGGCACAGGTTTACAAGGGGCAATGGATGGAATCTCCAGCACAAGAGGTTGCAGCTCAACAGGAGGAGGAACTTCTGCACTGTGAGGGTCCCAGAGGCCTGAAGCAGGCTGCCCAGAGAGGTTGTGGAGTCTCCTTCTCTGGAGCCTTCCCAGCCTTGTCTGGATGTGACCTGTGCTGGATTCTCTGCTCCTGCTCTGGCAGGGGGGCTTGGCCTTGCTGATCTTTGGGGGTCCCTTCCCACCCCTAACATCCTGTGAGCCTGTGCACTGAAAAAAATTTGCTGTGATGTACGGTAGAAAACCTTCAACAGAAATAACCAAAGAAGGTAGCAGAGATCGAAAGGCACAAGTAGGAAAAATGAAGAGTGACAAATTCTCAGCTGCCTGGGGAAGGATCAAATGTCCTACTGCATGTAACACTAGCCACTGATTGCCATGATCTTACCTGCATCAAGGGAAAACAAGAAAGGCAAACCCACATTATCCTGACAGTTTGGAGCTGTGTTAATGAAATGTTTGAAGGGAAGTGGGCAGAGAAGTGTTAAGAGAAAACTAACTGAAAAGTACACTGTTAGACAAAGAGGAGGAAGTGAAGTAAAGAATGTGAAAAGACCTACCACAAATCTCAGTAGAAATCTCTCTGTGTGTGCATAAATAGAATCATGGAATGTCAGGGCTGGAAGGGACCTCAAGGCTCAGCCAGTCCCAACCCCCTGCCATGGGCAGGGACACCTCACACCGCAGCAGGTTGCTCACAGCCACATCCAGCCTGGCTGCAAACATCTCCAGGCAGGAGGCTGCCACCAGCTCCCTGGGCAGCCTGTGCCAGGCTCTCACCACCCTCCTGGGGAGCAACTTCTTCCTCACATCCAATCTGAATCTCCCCACTTCTAGTTTTGCTCCATTCCCCCCAGTCCTATCATTCCCTGACACCCTGAATGTTTATCAGTCTCACTTATTTAACTTCAGAATGAGCATTCAAAGCCTACTGGGTAGAGATCATAATACTGAAATCTGTATTGCAAGGTGGAAGCTGCTGTGATGTGGAAAGCAATGTGACTGCTTTATGATGATGAATAGTGCAGGAAAGAAAGGAAGTTATGCAATGAAGGTGTTTTGTAGAGCATGCCAGAGGCAGCAACCTGTAGGCTTATCACAGGCTCACAGGATGTTAGGGGTTGGAAGGGACCTCTGGGAGATGGTCAAGTCCAACCCCTCTGCCAGAGCAGGACCATAGAATCCAGCTCAGGTCACACAGGAACACATCACAGAACCACAGATTCAACCAGGCTGGAAAAGACCTCAGAGATCATCAAGTCCAACCTGTTAGCTAATACCTAATATACCTAACCCCTCCTGACAGCTAACCCATGGCTCCAAGTGCCACAGCCAAGCCTTTTGTGAACACCTCCAGGGATGGGGACTCCACCTCCCTTGGCAGCACATCCCAATGGCCAATTACTCATTCTGGGAAGAACTTTCTTGTCACCTCCTTCCCCTGGTGCAGCTTGAGACTGTGTCCTCTTGTTCTGGTGCTGGTTGCCTGGGAGAAGACAACCAGTGGCAGAGCAAGAGTGACAGGTCTGGAAAGGCTCCAGAGAAGGAGACTCCACAGCCTCTCTGGGCAGCCTGTGAGTCTCACAGTGCAGAAGTTCCTCCTCATGTTGAGCTGGAACCTCCTGTACTGCACTTTCCATCCATTGCCATTTATCCTATCCCAGGGTGCACTGAGCAGAGCCTGTCCCCTCCCTCTTGAACCCCAGCCCTCAGGAACTGATGGACATTGGTTAGATCCCCTTGCAGTCCTCTCCAGACTGAAAACTGGCCTTATAGCTGTCTAATTGTTGCAAAGTGATTTCAAAGGATGATGCAGTCATGTGTGTTTGTTGTTAAATAGACTAGACTAGGCTAGACTAGACTAGAATTAACCAGGTTGGAAAAGACCTTCAAGATCATCCAGTCCAACCTATCACCCAACACCATCTGATCTACTGAACCATGGCACCAAGTGCCTCAGCCAGGCTCCTCAGAAACACCTCCAGGGATGGGGACTCCCTGAGCAGCACATTCCAATGGCCAATCTCACTTTCTGGGAAGAATTTCTTCCTAACATCCAGCCTGAGCCTACAGGTAGCAGTAGATGAAATGAAAGGAAGGTTTTTTTCATGGCAATGTCAAATCATGATTCATCTCCTGTCAAGTGTGGCTCTGCTTCCATCAGACAGTGCAAGTGCCCAGACACTGAATTAGCTGAAGAGCAAACGAGGTGAGAGCAGGAGATCCAATGTCACTGAAATCTCTCAGCAGATCCCTGAAACCCTCTAGAAGGAAACACCAAGAAATCAACATGGGAAGCAGCCACTTGAAAGTCTGTTGCCTTTTCCCAGCTGCATTAACAGTGACAGATCAGCTGCCCAGCCAGGCTGCCAAACTAGGGCACAGCATTTTGTCACTAAGGTCTTTGGCAGCTTTTGTATGGACCAGAGGCTTTTCTGGAAGGATTTGCTTCTTCCCCAGGATTTACCCCTAAGCCATTAGCTTCAATTAAGGATTGTGCTAGTCATAAGCCTGACAAAGGACATTCTTCTGGTATGACTGTGGTGATGATTTGAGTTTGTCTGCTTTAGGGTCAATGTTTGGCCCTTCCAGTCTGAGAAAGTGAGCACACATTACCATAGAATCATGGAATCAATAAGGTTGGAAAGGACCTCAGAGATCATCAAGTCCAGCCTGTCACCCAGCACCTCAGGACTAACTAAACCATGGCTCCAAGTGCCACATCCAAGCCTTTTTTGAACACCTCCAGGGATGGGGACTCCACCACCTCCCCGGGCAGCACATCCCAAGGGCCAATCTCTCTTGCTGGGAAGAACTTTCTCCTCACCTCCAGCCTGAACCTCCCCTGGCACAGCTTGAGACTGTGTCCTCTTGTTCTGGTGCTGGGTGCCTGGGAGAAGAGACCAAGCCCCAGCTGGCTACAACCTCCCTTCAGGGAGTTGCAGAGAGCAAGAAGGTCTCCCCTGAGCCTCCTCTTCACTCCACCCTATCATCACCATCATTATGCTCAAGACAATCAAAACACTCTCTGACACACAGAGCCACTCCACTGCCTCTTCTTCTTTGTCTACCCCTTCTAAAGAGCTTATAGCCATCCACTGTAGCTCCCCACTTGTGCAGGCTCATCCCACCATGTTTCCATGATGGCAGCTCTGTTGTAGCTCTGGATTAGAAAGGACCTCCTAAGCTCATCCAGTCCAATCCCCTCTGCACTCAGCAGGGACATCCCCATCTAGATCAGGTTGCCCAGAGCCCTGTCCTGCCTCACCTTGAAGATCTCCAGGGATGGGGGCCCAAGAACCTGCCCAGCCAACTTGTTCCAGTGTTCTACTGCCCTCAGGGTGCAGAACTTGCTCCTAACATCCAATTGCAATTTGCTCTGCTCTGGTTTGAAGCCATTTTCCTTGCTCCTGTCCCTGCAGGCCTTTGTAAACAGTCATAGTATCACAGTATCAGTCAGGGTTGGAAGGGACCACAAGGATCAGCTAGTTCCAATCCCCCTGCCATGGGCAGGGACACCCCACACTAGATCAGGCTGGGCAGAGCCTCTCTCTCCATCCTTCTTGTAGCCTCCTTCAGGCACTGGCAGGCTGCTATTAGGTCTCCCTGGAGCCTCCTCTTCTCCAGGCTGAGCACCCCCAGCTCCCTCAGCCTGTCTTTGGAGCAGAGCTGCTCCAACCTCCTGATCATTTTCGTGTCCCTCCTCTGGACCCTCTCCATCAGCTCCATGTCCTTCCTGTATTGAGGGCTCCAGAGCTGGATGCAGTACTCCAGGTGAGGTCTCAGCAGAGCAGAGTGGGAAAATCAGCTCTCTGGCTCTGCTGGCCACACATCTTTTATGCAGCCCAGGATGTGATTTGCCTTCTGTGCTGCAAGCTCACCCTGCCTGTTCCTCTCCAGGTTCTTGTCCATCAGCACCCCTAAGTCCTTTTCTGTTGGGCTGCTTTCTATCACCTCATCCCCTTGTCTGTACTGACAGTGAGGATTGCTCTGGCATTCATCATCAAATGCAGCCTGGATCCTGCATAGGAACACTAGCAGCAACCCCTATTTCCCTCCAGAGGGGCATGCAAGGACCTCTGTCTTCCTTTGCAGATGTGGAAGCAGAGCCCCTGGCCTTCCACTCTTGCTGATGTTTGGGGCTCCTTTGCCAGTGCTTTGTCAGCACTGTAGCTCTGATCACAGAATCTTAGACTCAATAAGGTTGGAAAAGACCTCATAGATCATCAAGTCCAACCTATCACCCAGAACCTCCTGACTAACTAAACCATGGCTCCAAGTACCACATCCAAACCTCTTTTGAGCACCTCTAGGAGTGTGCTTCTATTCACAACCCTGAAGGTTCACCAATGTTAAAACTCAAGGATGTGGAATCCCACATTGGAAAGATTCATAACTAATATTTAATCTGCTGAGGCCTTGCCTCTGAGAGCTCACTGCCCTTAAAGACAAAGTAATATATCCTCTTTGCTTGCTTTGGCTCCAGCATATTCTTCAACTGAGGGAAAAGAACTTTTACAGGGTTTGCTGAGAGGACTCAACCCAAAGGATGCTGCATGCTGCTAGGTAGTGAATCCCATCTGAGACTAACTGGCACAAGAGAATTGTCAGGGTTGGAGGGGACCTCAAGGCTCAGCCAGTTCCAACCCCCTGCCATGGGCAGGGACACCTCACACTGCAGCAGGTTGCTCACAGCTGCATCCAGCTTGGCCTTAAAAACCTCCAGGGATGAGACTTCTACTACCTCCCTGGGCAACCTGTGCCAGGCTCTCACCACCCTCATGGTGAAGAATCACAGGATCCTAGGATTTTAGGGGTTGAAAGGGACCCCCAGAGATCATCAAGTCCAGCCCCCCCTGCCAGAGCAGGATCATATAACCATATAATGCAAGGCAGGTAAGAGCTCAGTCTGGACCTCATTTCCTCAAGTTTAGTGCACTTAGACAGCCAAGGGATGGGTAAGAGAGGGCAGTATCCACTGCTGTGGGGTTGCTGAAATCCAAGGAGATGAGAGTGATGTGTAGCTTCAGAAGAAGAGGAGCACTGTCCAGGGGAAAATGCCTGTGCTCCTAAAGGAGAGGAGGAGAGCTAAACCCAAGTTACTAAGTAAACGAAGTCAAAATAATTAAGGCATTTATAGGAAAAACGATTAAAGCCTTTGTAGTAAAAACAGTTAAGGTATTTAGAGTAAAAAGGATTCATTTTAATTCCTCAAAATGAATATTGAGAGTGATGAGCTTGGTCATTCCTGTTCTGTACATTGGCTTGTGTGAATCATAGCATCACAAGATCACAGGGGTGGAAAGGATCTCTGGAGACCTTCCAGTCCAAGCCCCTGCCAGAGCAGGAGCAGAGAATCCAGCACAGGGCACACAGGAACACATCCAGACAGGGCTGGGAAGGGTCCAGAGCAGGAGACTCCACAACCTCTCTGGGCAGCCTGCTCCAGGCCTCTGGGAGCCTCACAGTAAAGTTCTTCCTCATGTTGAGGTGGAAATTCTTGTGCTATAGTTTCCAACCATTGCCCCTTGTCCTATCCCAGGGAACAAGTGAGCAGAGCCTGTCCCCTCCCTCTTGAACCCCAGCTCTCAGCTATTGATAGGCATTGAATAGATCCCCTCTCAATCTTCTCTCCAGACTGAACAGCCCCAGGGCTCTCAGCCTCTCCTCCCCAGGCAGTGCTGCAGTCCCTTCAGCACCCTGGTAGCCCTCCCTTGGACTCTCTCCAGCAGATCCCTGTCCCTCCTGAGCTGGGCAGCCCAGAACTGGATGCAATATTCCAGGTGTGGCCTCACCAGGGCAGAGCAGAGAGGGAGGAGAACCTCCCTGGCTCTGCTGGCCACACTCCTCTGAATGCAGCCCAGGACCCCCTTGGCCTTCTTGGCCCCCAGGGCACATTGCTGTCCCATGCAGCACTTGCTGCCCCCCAGCACTCCCAGCTCCTTCTCCCTGGGGCTGCTCTCCAGCAGGTCACCTCCCAGCCTGTGCTGCTGCAGTTTATTCTTCCTCCCCAGCTGCAGGACTCTGCACTTTTCCTTGTTGAACCTCAGTAGGTTCCTCTTAGAACCCAATTAGGTTCCCCTTGAGATATTTACAAGCATTGATAATATCCTCCTCAGCCTTCTCCAGGCTACAGACCATCAGGTCACCATCCTGTCCTAGTGTTAATAATATTAACCATTTAGATCCAATGTGTGATCTGCACCAGAGGACAGGCATGGAAAGAAATCTGGCAAAGAATAGAACAAACTGTTTGTGGGAATGGCAGTGGTGAAGGTCTAAATTTTAATGAGAAACCCAACCCTTTCTGTTTTATGCTGTCACAGTCAAAGCTAGGAGCTGGCATGCAACAGAGATTCTTTCACAGAGCCCTGGAAATGAGCTTGGATTTACAAGCTGGTTCCAAAGATCACTGCTGCCTTTAACTGCCTTGCCTGGAGAAGAGGAGGCTCAGGGGAGACCTTCTTGCTCCCTACAGCTACCTGAAGGGACACTGTAGAGGTTACTGCTGGTCTCTTCTCCCAGGTAATTAGAGATAGAACAAGAGGGAATGGCCTCAAACTGCCCCTGGGTAGGTTTAGAGTGGACCTTAAGCAAAAGAGTGGTCAGGGCTTGGAATGTGCTGCCCAGGGAGGTGGTGGAGTCCCCAAGCCTGGCTGTGTTTGAAGGTGGTTTGGCTGTGGGGTTTGGGGTTATGCTTTAGGGGTGACCCTTGTAGTGTTCTGGGTGGGACTTGTAGCCAGGTGGGGGTTGGTCTCTTCTCCCAGGCACCCAGCACCAGAACAAGAGGACACAGTCTCAAGCTGTGCCAGGGGAGGTTCAGGCTGAATGTGAGGAGAAAAGTTCTTCCCAGCAAGAGAGATTGGCCCTTGGGATGTGCTGCCCAGGGCGGTGGTGGAGTCACCCCCCCTGGAGGTGTTCAAGAACGGCTTGGATGTGGCACTTGGAGCCATGGGTTAGTTATCAGGAGGTGCTAGGTCTTAGGCAATAGGCTGGACTTGATGATCTCTGAGGTGTTTTCCAACTGGCTGATTCTATGGTTCATATGCTGACTGAAAATTAATCCATGCTCACCACAAATGCAGTCTGCACCAAGCACAAAGCATCCGGGAAGGGTGCTGAAACCAGGCCAAAGCCACAGGCTGGAAGCTTTATCAGCCAGCACATGGGTTTGGCACAGTTCCTGCCCACAGGAAAGAGCATCACAAGAAACTCCTGCTTTCCCTGGCATCATCCCAAACTCCTGCTTTCCCTGGCATCATGAGACACTCCTGGTTTCCCTGGCATCATCACAAACTCCTGCTTTCCCTGGCATCATGAGTTACTCCTGGTTTCCCTGGCATCATCAGACACTTCTGGTTTCCCTGGCATCATGAGACACTCCTGGTTTCCCTGGCATCATGAGACACTCCTGGTTTCCTTGGCATCATCATAAACTCCTGGTTTCCCTGGCATCATCCCAAACTCCTGCTTTCCCTGGCATCATGAGACACTCCTGGTTTCCCTGGCATCATGAGACACTCCTGGTTTCCCTGGCATCATCCCAAACTCCTGCTTTCCCTGGCATCATGAGACACTCCTGGTTTCCTTGGCATCATCAGACACTTCTGGTTTCCTTGGCATCATGAGACACTCCTGGTTTCCCTGGCATCATGAGACACTCCTGGTTTCCCTGGCATCATCACAAACTCCTGGTTTCCCTGGCATCATGAGACACTCCTGGTTTCCCTGGCATCATGAGACACTCCTGGTTTCCCTGGCATCATGAGACACTCCTGGTTTCCCTGGCATCATCAGACACTCCTGGTTTCCCTGGCATCATGAGACACTCCTGGTTTCCCTGGCATCATGAGACACTTCTGGTTTCCCTGGCATCATCAGACACTCCTGGTTTCCCTGGCATCATCAGACACTCCTGCTTTCCCTGGCATCATGAGACACTCCTGCTTTCCCTGGCATCATGAGACACTTCTGGTTTCCCTGGCATCATCAGACACTCCTGGTTTCCCTGGCATCATCAGACACTCCTGCTTTCCCTGGCATCATGAGACACTCCTGGTTTCCCTGGCATCATCAGACACTCCTGCTTTCCCTGGCATCATGAGACACTCCTGGTTTCCCTGGCATCATCAGACACTCCTGGTTTCCCTGGCATCATCAGACACTTCTGGTTTCCCTGGCATCATCACAAACTCCTGCTTTCCCTGGCATCATCAGACACTCCTGGTTTCCCTGGCATCATCACAAACTCCTGCTTTCCCTGGCATCATCACAAACTCCTGCTTTCCCTGGCATCATGAGACACTCCTGGTTTCCCTGGCATCATCAGACACTTCTGCTTTCCCTGGCATCATCACAAACTCCTGCTTTCCCTGGCATCATGAGACACTCCTGGTTTCCTTGGCATCATCAGACACTTCTGGTTTCCTTGGCATCATGAGACACTCCTGGTTTCCCTGGCATCATCAGACACTCCTGGTTTCCCTGGCATCATCAGACACTCCTGCTTTCCCTGGCATCATGAGACACTCCTGGTTTCCCTGGCATCATCAGACACTTCTGGTTTCCCTGGCATCATGAGACACTCCTGGTTTCCCTGGCATCATGAGACACTCCTGGTTTCCCTGGCATCATCACAAACTCCTGGTTTCCCTGGCATCATGAGACACTCCTGGTTTCCCTGGCATCATCACAAACTCCTGGTTTCCTTGGCATCCTATGTCTCATTGAAGGCACAAATAGCTATCAATTCTTTCAGGCAGCTAAGTCATCAAGCCTACACTGCCACTGCTGGAATTCAGAGCAAACAGCAAAAGCTGTCTGTGGTTCTGTCTGTGGTTTCTTTGCCAGCATCTCAATCTTATTACAGTCTGCTTAAGGTCCAAGTTTCAGAGCAGAGACAGCACTGAACCAACAATTATTTGGGTTAATGTTAACGTAGGAAAACTGAGTCTGTTTGTATTTCCTTGCCCATCTTAGGTGCATTTGACCTGAAGTGCTGCTCTGTTGTCTGATAGGGTTTGCATCAAAGGATGCAAGTGAGTGCTTCCACAGGATCACAGATCACAGGCTCACAGGATGTGAGGGGCTGGAAGGGACCTCTGGAGAGCTTCCAGTCCAAGCCCCTGCCAGAGCAGGAGCAGAGAATCCAGCACAGGGCACACAGGAACACATCCAGACAGGGCTGGGAAGGCTCCAGAGAAGGAGACTCCACAACCTCTCTGGGCAGCCTGCTCCAGGGCTCTGGGAGCCTCCCAGGGCAGAAGTTCCTCTTCATGTTGAGGTGGAACCTCCTGTGCTGGAGTTTCCATCCATTGCCCCTTGGCCTATCCCATGGTGCAAGGGAGCAGAGCCTGTCCCCTCCCTCCTGACCCCCAGCCCTCAGATATTGATAAACATTGATCAGATCCCCTCCCAGCCTCCTCATCTCCAGAACAAACAGCCCCAGGGCTCTCCTCCCCAAGCAGTGCTGCAGCCCCTTCAGCATCCTGGTAGCCCTTGAGTAGTTCTTGGAGGGATGCACCCAGTTTGCAGTGACTGAGCATTCACTTGAGCTGCTCTGCTGTTTATGATTCTCTGATTCTACTGCTTCCTAGCTGAAACCTCTGGGACATCCATGATGTGTATGGACACACCTGTATGAGTCATCTCATCTCATCTGGAACTTGTCCTCCACAACTGGCATTTCAGGTAACAGGTTTAACAGGGTGCTTGATACACAGTTGGATAAAATCTGGGAGAGCTACTCAGAGGTTCCTAAGTGGTCAATGGGAGGATAATTCTGGCTCTGTGCTGAAGCAGAAATGAAAAAGCCAGTAGAATCTCATCCCTGATAAGGTCAGAATGGTGTCCTAAGTACAGTTGGCTATGTAGCTGAATACAGAATTAACCAGGTTGGAAAAGACCTTTGTGATCATCCAGTCCAACCTATCACCCAACCCCATCTGATAACTCAACCATGGCACCAAGTGCCTCAGCCAGGCTCTTCTTAAACACCTCCAGGGATGGTGACTGCACCACCTCCCTGGGCAGCACATTCCAACAGGCAATCTCTCTCTCTGGGAAGAATTCTTCCTAACATCCAGCCTTGAGGCCAGTCTCAAGCTGTGCCAGGGGAGGTTTAGGCTGGGTGTGAGGAGAAAGTTCTTCCCAGAAAGAGTAAATTGCCTTTGGAATGTGCTGCCCAGGGAGGTGGTGGAGTCACCATCCCTGCAGGTGTTCAAAAAGGGCTTGGATGTGGCACTTGGAGCCAGGGTTTAGTTAGTCAGGAGGTGTTGGGTGAGAGGTTGGACTGGATGATCTCTGAGGTCTTTTCCAACCTTACTGATTCTATGATTCTATGAAAAGCAAATCCAGGAAAGCCAAGTTTAATTTGGTAATTCTGCTTTTCTGGGTGAAAGTAGAAAATAATCTTAGTGCAAAAAGCAGTTGTCTTGTCCTTCATTTTCTTCCATTGAAGATTTCTGTTCCTTGACTTCCCTTTCCCTTTGGCACAAATTCGCTTAACCCTTTTCCAAGGGCAATTATGGTAATGAAGATCTTCCACACTCCTTGCTGAAGTGGAACAGCTGAGAGGGAAGGGGGAAGTCAAGACGAATTAAAGTGATTTCACAGAGCACACACAGAGCCTTTGTGTCCTAGAGAATGGCTGAGTAAATAGCAGACATTTGCTCACTGAGTGCAAAAAACACAACAGCTTCACATGCTCCCTGGCCCCCTGACATCCTCAGTATCAAGTGCTAGGATCTATCAGGAATCACAGAACCAATAAGGCTGGAAAAGACCTCAGAGATCATCAAGTCCAACCTACCACCCAACACCTCCTGAACCATGGCTCCAATTCCATATCCAATCCCTTTTTGAACACCTCCAGGGATGGGGACTCCACCACCTCCCTGGGCAGCACATCCCAATGGCCAATCTCTCTTGCTGGGAAGAACTTCCTCCTCACCTCCAGCCTAAACTTCCCCTGGCACAGCTTGAGAGTGTGTCCTCTTGTTCTGGTGCTGGGTGCCTGGGAGAAGAGACCAACCCCCACCTGGCTACAACCTCCCTTCAGGGAGTTGGAGAGAGCAAGAAGGTCTCCCCTGAGCCTCCTCTTCCCCTCATTGACTTGGGCAAGCACAAAGCAGTTGTAATGTTGGCTTTCAATTCAGTTAATGATGTATTAATGCATAGATGGAAAAGCCAGGGAGAAACCTCTCCTCACTGACTTGGGCAAGCATAAAGCAGTTGTAATGTTGGCTTTGAGTTCAGTTAGAGATGTATTAATGCATAGATGGAAAAGTCAGTGAGAAACCTCTCCTCACTGACTTGGGCAAGCATAAGGCAGTTGTAATGTTGGCTTTTAATTCAGTTAAAGACATGCCAAGGAACAGAGGAAAAACTCAGTGAGAAACCTCTCCTCAGTGACTTGGGCAAGCATAAAGCAGTTGCAATATTGGCTTTTAATTCACTTAATGAAATATCAATGCATAGATGGAAAAGTCAGTGAGAAACCCCTAAAATTCAACATCTTCCCCAAAAGCTTTGAATCTATTGGAGGTAGAAGTGAGCAGAGGGTAAAACAAAAGCACATCACCATCTGGTGTTTTTGTTGGAGCTGTTGAAGAAGCTCTAAAATTGCTGTGAACATTTGAGTATCTTTCAGGAAGAAACAGTGATCTGCTGCAAGGAGTTCAGAGGAGCTCTCTGCACTTCTGCTGTCTTGCAAAGGGTTCTGCAGTTATTATCAGCACAGTAAGCCCTGCTTGGTATTGCTGTGTTTCTGGTCTGTTTGCCTGGGTGGGTTAGCCCTCCACAAGCTGAACACCTGAAAGTTTGGGGAGATGCTTCTGACAGTGGCTAGCAACCACAAAGCTCCACCTCAGCATTTTCTCTTCAGACCACCTTTAACCATCCCAGCACTTCCATGCTATTCTGCACCTTCTGTCTGACTGGTTTTGAGCTTCTATCTTTCTTTCTTTCTTCCTTTCTTTTCTCCATAGCAGAACCCATGCATTTTCAAGCACACCTATGCTGTTTCAAGCACATAGCTAGAACCACCTATGTGGCTGTGAGCAACCTGATCTAGTGTGAGGGGTCCCTGCCCATGGCAGGGGAGTTGGAACTGGCTGATCCTTGAGGTCCCTTCCAGCCCTGACAAGTCTGTGGTTCTATGATTAGGGTCAAAAATCTGCAGAACATACCTTGGGAAGTACTCAGGCTCCCCCAGGACGTCTGAATGCTTGCATTAATCTCTTACCAGTGACCCTAACATAGATTCTTTGAGGCTCTTCTGGCTATTCAAGTTTGCAGTACAGGTCACCTGTGGCAGACTAGGAAATAGGAGGCTATGATAAAGCTGGAAGGGAGCTGGGGTTGCTTAGCCTGGAGAAGAGGAGGCTCAGGGGAGACCTTCTTGCTCTCTGCAACTCCCTGAGGGGAGGTTGTAGCCAGGTGGGGCTTGGTCTCTTCTCCCAGGCACCCAGGACCAGAACAAGAGGACACAGTCTCAAGCTGTGCCAGGGGAGGTTTAGGCTGGAGGTGAGGAGAAAGTTCTTCCCAGCAAGAGAGATTGGCCTTTGGGATGTGCTGCCCAGGAAGGTGGTGGAGTCACCATCCCTGGAGGTGTTCACAAAAGGCTTGGATGTAGCACTTGGAGCCATGGTTTAGCTGTCAGGAGGTGTTAGGTAATAGGTTGGACTTGATGATCTCTGAGGTCTTTTCCAACCTGGTTGATTCTATGATAAACTAATCCCATCTTAACATAATAATAAGAAGAAAAAGCTTGGAGGCTTTTCTGGCCTGGGATTCTCTGCAGGGAACTAAATGGCATCTCCTACAGCCACTGGGAAGGCCAGAGACCAGTTAAATTCTTTGCACCACATCGAGACACAAATTCACCTAAACCCTGAACAGATGAACTTACCTCTGCTTCCCTGAGCTTGGAGAGCAAGGCAAATGACCAGCAATATCAATCCAGTTTTCAAATGCATGCTGCCTGTCGCTCATTCACGGTGCTCCAGAGCAGTCATGCAGGAAAGCAGAGTCTTGAGGGCAAGGCGAAGAATTTTCGTTGCCTTGAGGACCTGAAATCCTGAGAAGGTCTTCCTGGTTATTGGGGGTTTTATCTTCAGGTGCCCCCAGCCTTGGACTGCATTGACTTGCAGCTAGGCAAAGGGTACAACAGGTGCCAGCATGCAGGAGCTGGGCAAAGCCCTCCAATGCAGCAGCTCCTGGCCTGGGGGGCTGGGGTGGTAAGACAAGAGTGACGAAGCTATACAAAAAGAGCAGTGTCTGTTTCTGGAATAATCTGTTTATCTGCTGCTCAGACATAATCCCTCTTACAGTCCAGCTGGAAGAGCTTTCTTCATCGCATTAACCTTCTGGAACAGCATCTGTCAACCCCAGAAGACTTCAGCAGCCCCACGATAAACAAGGGAGGTCGCTTCTAGCGCCCAGTGCCTTCCAGCGCTGATCCTTTGGGCGTTCTGCAGCTGTGGCAGCTGAGAAAAGGCAAAACCACGGCGGGGGAGAGAGTTGGTCTAGGTCCAAACCAGTGATCAAAACCATCCAGGGAGCTCCCTTTGAAGAAGAGAGCTTTTCCTGCCAGAACAGAACCCTACTCAGCCTTCCTACTACCTGTATCATGGAAGCCTCTGCCCCTTCTCACGCCCGAAGGTTGCTGTTGCGACGCCGCTGTCGTGCAGGGATGACGATGCTCTGGCAGAGAGCGGCGAAATGCTGACTCAGCAGCACTTTGCAGCAGGGTTCAGGGCTGCCACAACGTGATGCAAACTGGGAGTGGGGGGAGGGAAGGTTCTGCATGGAGAGAGGATAAGAAATGGTGGTGAGAAATGCCGTTTCAAGCACAGAGCTCTAGCCAGGCCAAGAACTGGCAGCCAGTGAATGCACTTTTCAAAGAGCTCTGCTCTGGTGTCCCAAATAACTCTTCCAGTTACATATTTGGCATGTGTGAAGTGTTCTGTACTCACTTCTTATCTTCCAGAATGGTTTTTTTTCCCCCTGTCTGTCCCCCTCAGAGGTTTCTATTCAACTGCATTTGACACAGGAAGAAGCAGCTGGACAGGGAGCGAGAATCTGTAGGCAAAAGTTACTGCAAGAGCAACCTTCCCTTGAACCCAAGCACCAGTGCAGTTTTACTTGGGATTTAAACAATGGTCACCTTCCTCTGCTCCCAGGAGTGCCTGATTTTAACTGCTCAGACCAGCTAGTAGAGTCTGGGCTGACAGCAGACAAGATCTGCCTGCTGCCTTGCTTGTCTTTCCTTAACCAACCTCCCTCCCTCCCTCCCTCCTCCTTCCCTCCCTCCCTCCCTTCCTTCCTTCCTTCCTTCCTTCCTTCCTTCCTTCCTTCCTTCCTTCCTTCCTTCCTTCCTTCCTTCCTTCCTTCCTTCCTTCCTTCCTTCCTTTCTTCCTTCCTTCCTCCCTCCCTCCCTCCCTTCCTTCCTCCCTCCCTCCCTTCCTCCCCCTTCCCTCCCCCCCTCTCTTCCTCCCTCCCTTCCTTTCTCTCCTTGCCAGCAGCACAATGAAAAGTGACAGTGGAGATGCTCAGGATTTTTACTGGAGAAAAAAGGAGCATAAGACAAGGTTCATTCAGTGAAAGTAGCAATATTTGTCTTTATATAATTTAGACACCATAATCAGCTGGTCGTGATGGTGTAGTCACACCAGTACTGCCTCGATGAACCAGGGAAGCTTTAGCATCTGCTTATGGATATGTTACAGCTTAAAAATTTCCTGTAGTAGGTTGAAAAGTTTCCTGTTGGAGAGTTTCCTGAACATGAGCCAGCAGTGTGCCCAGGTGGCCGAGAAGGCCAATGGCATCCTGGCCTGCATCAGCAACAGTGTGGCCAGCAGGAGCAGGGAGGTCATTCTGCCCTGTGCTCAGCACTGCTCAGGCCACACCTTGAGTCCTGTGTCCAGTTCTGGGCTCCTCAGTTTAGGAAAGATGCTGAGATGCTGGAAGGTGTCCAGAGAAGGGCAACAAAGCTGGGGAGGGGTCTGGAGCACAGCCCTGTGAGGAGAGGCTGAGGGAGCTGGGGTTGCTTAGCCTGCAGAAGAGGAGGCTCAGGGGAGACCTTCTTGCTCTCTGCAACTGCCTGAAGGGAGGTTGTAGCCAGGTGGGGGTTGGTCTCTTCTCCCAGGCAGCCAGCACCAGAACAAGAGGACACAGTCTCAAGCTGTGCCAGGGGAAGTTCAGGCTGGAGGTGAGGAAGAAGTTCTTCCCAGCAAGAGAAACTGATCATTGGATGTGCTGCCCAGGGAGGTGGTGGAGTCACCATCCCTGGAGGTGTTTAAGAAGAGCCTGGATGGGGCACTTGGTGCCATGGTTGAGTTGATCAGATGGTGTTGGGTGATAGGTTGGACTGGATGATCTCTGAGGTCTTTTCCAACCTGGTTAATTCTGTGTTATCTTGGTTGTAGTTGCTTCAGCTCTCAATCTATGACAGCTGGAAGTGTAGGGAATTTTCCTGAGGGGGGCTGGTGGTTTCTGTTGACATCTGAAAGTGCAGGCCTGGTGAAAGGAAGATTACTTCCTCAGAACACTCTAGGTCCCAAAGCCCTATGGAATTTGGGAGGAATGTGATCCTTTAATTCCATTAGGAGCCTAATTTGAGCACCAGACTACATTTCCAAACCGTGCAATAAAGAGATTAACTTAATTACTATGCAGAGAGTTGTCACTGCAGCCTGAGCCACCAATCACAGCTCCTTTAGCAAAGCCTTCCCTGAAAAAATGTATCTTTGAGCCCTTGACATGTTGGGGAAGAAAAACAGTCAATAAGGCTTACTCTTATCTCTCAGAGATAATGGAACAGGAACAACCCTTGAACACAGCAGCATTGTATAGGTATGGCTCAAGGAAAAGGCTGAGCTCCATAGGTAAACTTTGATTAAAAGTCTATGAAGTAGGAGTCTGCATACTTTAAGATGAAGATGGGCAGAGAGGAACCTACTGAGGTTCAACAAGGATAAGTGCAGAGTCCTGCAGCTGGGGAGGAAGAACAAACTGCAGCAGCACAGGCTGGGAGGGGATCTGCTGGAGAGCAGCACCAAGGAGAGGGCCCTGGGAGTGCTGGGGGGCAGCAAGTGCTGCATGGAACAGCAATGTGCCCTGGGGGCCAAGAAGGCCAAGGGGGTCCTGGGCTGCACTAGAAGGAATGTGTCCAGCAGATCCAGGGAGGTTCTCCTTCCCCTCTACTCTGCCCTGCTGAGACCTCCCCTGGAATATTGCAGACAGCTCTGGGCTTCCCAGCTCCGGAAGGACAGGGAGCTGCTGGAGAGAGTCCAAGGGAGGGCTACCAGGGTGCTGAAGGGACTGCAGCACTGCCTGGGGAGGAGAGGCTGAGACCCCTGGGGCTGTATAGTTTGGAGAAGAGAAGACTGAGAGGGCTGGGGGTCAATAGGGAGAAAGGCTCTGCTCAGTTGCACCCTGGGATATGACAAGGGGCAATGGATGTAAGCTACAGCATAGGAGGTTCCACCTCAAAATGAGGAGGAACTTCTTGACTGTGAGGGTCACAGAGCCCTGGAGCAGGCTGCCCAGAGAGGTTGTGGGGTCTCCTTCTCTGGAGACTTTCCAGCCCTGTCTGGATGTGTTCCTGTGTGACCTGAGCTAGATTGCATGGTCCTGCTCTGGCAGGGGGCTTGGACTGGAAGCTCTCCAGAGGTCCCTTCCAGCCCCTAACATCCTGTGAGCCTGTGAAGTCCTGAATATTTCAAGTTATTTCCTGGTGAAGCAGAGCCCTCTGCCTATTTCCATTTAATCACAAAAGTTTGTAACTAACCTTGGTAACTGCAGCAGGGGAAGCAAGCACAAATGATAAACACTCATTAAAGTTAAAGCAAATATTATCTAGGGACCACTCCAACTCTGAGTACTGTACTGCTTAATTATAGGTCATTGTTAATTAATCTGGAAGTGTTTCTTCTGGTTGGTTTGCTGTCAACAGTAATTACATGTTGTTAAAGGGGTGATTAAAAAACTTCTACTGACATTCAATAGTGCAGCACAAATATACTACCCAGGCATGGGAAGGGCACAGCCATATGCTAAAGTGTCCATTCACCCAGCAGAAGGGCTTAGAAATGGGGTAAATTAGGCTCCTTAGTGGTCACCTCAGTGAATCACTGCCCAGCTCTCAAACAAGGCACTGATGTGCTGCTTAAATCCAGCCAAAGCTGCTTCCTGTGCCTGCAGGAAAAATGACAGCTTAGGACATCAGAATCATAGAATCAGTAAGGTTGGAGAAGACCTCAAAGATCATCAAGTCCAACCTGTCACCCCACACCTCATGACTAACCAAACCCTGGCACCAAGTGCCACGTCCAATCCCCTCTTGAACACCTCCAGGGATGGTGACTCCACCACCTCCCTGGGCAGCACAGCCCAATGGCCAAGCTCTCTCTCTGGGAAGAACTTTCTCCTCAAAGGACTCTGTTTAGAATCATAGAGTCATGGAATTGTCAGGGTGGGAAGGGACCTCAAGGCTCAGCCAGTCCCAACCCCCCTGCCATGGGCAGGGACACCTCACACTGCAGCAGGTTGCTCACAGCCACCTCCAGCCTGGCTGCAAACACCTCCAGGCAGGAGGCTGCCACCACCTCCCTGGGCAGCCTGTGCCAGGCTCTCACCACCCTCCTGGGCAACAACTTCTTCCTCACATCCAGTCTGAATCTACCCATCTTGAAGACTTTTGATGTAAGTCATTGGTAAGTTTGGGGCTCAGGGCACTGTCACATAAAGATGATCTAAAAGTTGCTGTGCATAATGGAGATTTGCTATGCATAATGGTGAGGCTGGACAGGGCTCTGGCCAACCTGATCTAGTTGGGGATGTCCCTGCTGACTGCAAAGGAGTTGGACCCTTTGAAGGCCCCTTCCAGCCCAGCCCATTCTATGATTCTGTGTATTTTAGGCACCCTGCACAGGTGCTGGAGCCAGTGCAGAGGAGGGCAACAAAGCTGGGGAAGGCCATAGGGAATAAATCTGATGAAGAGAGACTGAAGGAGCTGGGGATGGTTAGTGTGAAAGAGAGGAGACTGAGGGGAGACCTCCTGGCTGTCTACAACTCCCTGAGAGGAGGTTGTGGAGAGGTTGCTGCTGGTCTCTTCCCACAGGTAATTAGTGATAGACCAAGAGGGAATGGCCTCAAGCTGCCACTGGGTAGGTTTAGAGTGGCCCTTAGGCACCGGAGTGGTCAGGGCTTGGGATGTGCTGGGCAGGGAGGTGGTGAAGTCCCCAAGCCTGGCTGTGTTTGAAGGTGGTTTGGCTGTGGTGCTTGGGGCTGTGGTTTAGGGGTGCCCCTTGCAGAGCAGGTTCTGGTTGGGACTTGGTGGTCCTGAGGGTCCTTTCCAACCTGAATGTGATTCTGTGATATGTGAATCAGGGCACCACCCAACCCATGTTACCCATGAAGTTCTGCACTGATCCTGTACTCAGTCAGAGTTTGACTTCTGCTTTCAGTTGTCCTGAATAATTCTTCCTACTGGTCTAGCCAGCTGTCAGAATTTCCATGCTGCATTCACCTGGGAGACCTCTCCCACCCTGAGGAAGGGGAGATGTACAATTCTGAAGCACTATCTGAAGAACCTCAATTTTTTTCCTATCATATTCATTATTTTCATAGGATTCAGACTGGTGCCCAGCAGCCAGGCACAGCATGAAGCTTCTGACTAAAAGTGAGGAAATCTGGGTCCTTTTCCTCTCTGTTTTGCACTTGAGTTTGGCCAAATCAAGCCCTGCCTCTCACCCTCCTTATCTGCAAACACAGGAGATAACCCTTGGAGAGCTAGAAAAGCCTTTCATAGGAAGAGATAAAATGTGTAAGGGAAAAAAAAAGGCTTCCCCCCTCTTTCTCATGCATTAAAATGCAGATAAAACATTGAAGCATTTATGATTTTCAAAGAATATTTTAGTTTTAGATGTTCTGGAGGTGCTGGAAGGTGTCCAGAGAAGGGCCACGAGGAGGAGCAGAGGGCTGGAGCTGCTCTGCTGTGAGGACAGACTGAGGGAGTTGGGGTTGTGCAGGCTGGAGAAGAGAAGGCTCCCAGGAGACCTCATTGTGGCCTTGCAGTATCTGCAGGGGGCTCCAAGAAAGCTGGGGAGGGATTTTTGAGGGTGTCAGGGAGTGATAGGACTGGGGGGATGGAGCAAAACTAGAAATGGGGAGATTCAGACTGGCTGATAGGAAGAAGTTGTTCCCCATGAGGGTGGTGAGAGCCTGGCACAGGCTGCCCAGGGAGGAGGTGGAAGCCTCCTGCCTGGAGGTGTTTGCAGCCAGGCTGGCTGTGGCTGTGAGCAACCTGCTGCAGTGTGAGGTGTCCCTGCCCGTGGCAGGGGGCTTGGAACTGGCTGCTCCTTGAGGTCCCTTCCAGCCCTGACAGCTCAGTGATTCTACTGAGAATTCAAAGTGTGAGCATTGGCAGTAGGCTTCAACTGGATTTAAAGATTTTTTTCCCTATGAAGAACACAAATTGTCTTTTATGCTCTTTGAGCTTTTCCAGTTGGGCACTAGTTGTGCTTTTCCCTCTGCTGCTGCCCAGCACCAGGTTCTCTTGTTCCTATTGAAATAACAGGAGGGTTATATTTAGCCTGCAAATAAAATCAAATAGATATCATAACAAAAAAATCAAACCAAACCAAACCAAACCAAACCAAACCACACCACATAGCTCTCAGGACAGATAACCCCCCATATTTTTTCTTACTAGTTTTGTTTATATTTCATAGAGAATTCCTGGAGTATTGCATCCAGTTCAGGGCTCCCCCAGTTCAGGAGGGACAGGGATCTGCTGGGAGAGTCCAAGGGAGGGTTACAAGGATGCTGAAGGGACTGCAGCACTGCCTGGGGAGGAGAGGCTGAGAGCCCTGGGGCTGTTCAGTCTGGAGAAGAGAAGGCTGAGAGGGATCTGATCAATGTCTGTCAATAGCTGAGGGCTGGGGGTCAGGAGGGAGGGGACAGGCTCTGCTCAGTTGCTCCCTGGGAGAGGAAAAAGGGCAATGGATGTGAAATACAGCACAGGAGGTACCACCTGAACAAGAAGAGGAACTTCTGCACTGCAAGGGTCCCAGAGCCCTGGAGCAGGCTGCCCAGAGAGGTTGTGGAGTCTCCTTCTCTGCAGACTTTCAAGCCCCATCTGGATGTGTTCCTGTGTGACCTGTGCTGGATCCTCTGCTCTGCTCTGGCAGGGGCTTGGACATGATGACCTTCAGAGTTCCTTCCCAATGATCATCCAGTTGGGCTGGATGATGTTTGGAGCTTGTGGAGAGGCTGCTGCTGGTCTCTTCTCACAGGTAATTAGTGACAGAACAAGAGGCAATGGCCTCAAGCTGCCACTGGGTAGGTTTTGAGTGGATATTAGGAAACATTTTCTCACAGCAGGAGAGTGGTCAGGGCTGGAATGTGCTGCCCAGGGAGGTGGCTGAGTCCCCAAGGCTGGCTGTGTTTGAAGGTGGTTTGGCTGTAGTGCTTGGGGCTCTGGTTTAGGGGTGCCCCTTGCAGAGCAGGGTTATCTGTTGGACTTGGTTCCTTTAGGTCTTTTCCAACCTGAATGTTTCTGTGTTCAACTCTTTCTTTGGTATCATCAAACACCTAAATGGGATTGGTTACAGACTGAAATGAAAATTCAGTTGTAGACAGATTCTTCCTGCAGTTTTGGACAGTTCAAGGGGGGTGGACTCCTCAGACTCTCCATTCTAATCATGCTAAGTCCATCTAATTCAATTGGTCTGAAGAATCATAACTATAGATGGGTTAAAATCCTTCCACTGGAGTGCTGAGAAACTTGTATCTTACCATAGAATCAACCAGGTTGGAAAAGACCTCAGAGATCAGCAAGTCCAACCTAGTACCTAACACCCAACACCCCCTGACAACTAACCCATGGCTCCAAGTGCCACATCCAAGCCTTCCTTGAACACCTCCAGGGCTGGGGACTCCACCACCTCCCTGGGCAGCACTTCCCAATGGCCAATTCCTCTTTCTGGGAAGAACTTTCTCCTCACCTCCAGCCTGAACTTCCCCTGGCACAGCTTGAGACTGTGCCCTCTTGTTCTGGTGCTGCTTGCCTGGGAGCAGCAGAGTTGTTTTGTGCTCTCCTGGCTGCTGGATCTTGCTGCTTCACTTGTGAGGTTGGGGCTGTGCTATCTTCCTTCTGACCTTGGGGCTCTTCCTGTGAGAGGTACAAGGTGAAGGTGGGAGGCTGAGCTTTTCTTGGGGCCCTCTGTCCCGAGGGGTGGAACAAGAGGAACCTGTGCAAGCTGCTGAACTGTGTATATATGTTTAAACACATCCTGTCCATGTTTACTGCATGCTACACTGGTATATTTAAGGGTTATTTTCTGGTAAATACAATTCCATTTTCCCCTTCCCAGTTCTGGCTGTGGTGGATTTGCTCTCTGGGGGCAGATTTACTGAAAGGTAACTGCTTGGGGGTGGGATCTAATTCAACCCATAATAGGATTAAAAAGGTTTTTTGGTGTTGGTTGGTTGTTTTTTTTTCCCCTTGTGGGCAGAGATACAGGAATCTGACCACTACCTTCCAGTCAGTGGAGATAAAGACTTCAGTACATCTGCTCAAGCAGATTATCATGCACTTGCTTGCAGAGCAGTCCACAACTTTCTGTTATTCCTGGAGCTGCTTAAGCTGTAACAAGCTGAAACACATTTCTTCCCCTGCCTGGCAAATTGCTTTCTCCTTGAAGATCAGAAAAGCCCTTTCCAGATTTAGCTGATAGAGTTAACTCAATGGATTTATTACTCACAAAACTGTCCTCAGCAGTGTGGCTAATGAAGTTGAACATTGTAGTTACAAGCTGGCAAAGAAATGAAGCTGTCCAGCGTTGCCTCTGCAAGCTTGCAGAGCTGAGCTCTCTGACAGTGTCCGGCCAGAGACGAGCAGGAAGCAAAGGAGTGGCTGGTGGCTCAGGAGAAGATCACACAATCACAGAAACACTCAGGTTGGAAAAGAGCCTCAGCATCACCAAGTCCAACCCAGAGCCCTGCTCTGCAAGGGTCATCCCTAAACCACAGCCCCAAGCACCACATCCAAACCACCTTCAAACACAGCCAGCCTGGGGGACTCAACCACCTCCCTCATGGGGAAGAACTTCTTCCTCACATCCAAACTGAATCTCCCCATTTCTATTTGTGCTCCATCCCCCCCAGCCCTATCACTCCCTGACACCCTCAAAAGTCCCTCCCCAGCTTTCTTGGAGCCCCCTTCAGATACTGCAAGACCACAATTAGGTCTCCTCAGAGCCTTCTCCTCTCCAGCCTGCACAACCCCAACTCCCTCAGTCTGTCCTCACAGCAGAGCAGCTCCAGCCCTCTGCTCCTCCTCGTGGCCCTTCTCTGGACACCTTCCAGCACCTCCAGATCCTTCCTGGAACAGAGGCTCCAGAACTGGACACAGAGCTCCAGCTGGGTCTCAGCAGAGCAGAGCAGAGGTGGAGAATCTCCTCCCTGGCCCTGCTGGCCACACTTCTGCTGCAGCCCAGGCTCTGCTTGGCTCTCTGGGCTGCAAGTGCACCCTGCTGGCTCCTGCTGAGCTTCTCCTCCCCCAGCACCCCCAGGGCCTTTTCTTCAGGGCTGCTCTCCAGCCAGTCCCTGCCCAGCCTGTATCAGTGCTGGGGATTGCCCCAACCCAATTACCTGCTTCAGCTGACCTGTGCCAGTCCCCAGGAGGATCTGTTGCACAACTTCCCCAGGGACAGACGTGAGGCTTATTTAGCCTGTTATCCTCGGGTGGACAAGGCCTGGTTGAGAACTTTAAGGTAAGGGAGAAGCAACTTTTTTTTCTCTGATACAATACTACCCTCCACTGGCAGTTCCTCTTTCCTCTGCATCTCTCTGATGGCGACAGGACTGTACAGGTTGCTCCTGCCTTTATAATTCACAAGAGAATTCTCACTTAGAAAGGCTGAATTGCTTTTTTATTAATATATTAATGAAAAAAAAACCCCATCCCTAAAACCCAATCCAACATTCCACCTTCTTTCTGCTTCCCACACTGGAATGTGGGAGCTTGAGGGTGGTTTCAGCTCATTCTCAGACATCTTTTTGACTCCAACTTCTCTTCCTTCATTGCTACCTTCAGGTTCACACAGTGGTTCTCAGCTTCCCCATGCCAGCACAGGATCACAGAATAGTCAGGGCTGGGAGGGACCTCAAGGAGCAGCCAGTTCCAACCCCCTGCCATGGGCAGGGACACCTCACACTAGATCAGGTTGGATGTGGCTGTGAATAACCTGCTGCAGTGTGAGGTGTCCCTGCCCATGGCAGGGGGTTGGAACTGGCTGAGACTTGAGGTCCCTTCCAACCCTAACAATTCAATGATTCTATAGGTTGCTCACAGCCACCTCCAGCCTGGCCTTCAAAACCTCCATGCAGGAGGCTTCCACCACCTCCCTGGGCAGCCTGTGCCAGGCTCTCACCACCCTCATGGGGAAGAACTTCTTCCTAACATCCAATCTGAATCTCCCCACTTCTAATTTTGCTCCATCCCCCCAGTCCTATCCCTCCCTGATACCCTCAAAAGTCCTCCCCAGCTTTCTTGCAGCCCCTTCAGATACTGGAAGGCCACAATGAGGTCTCTTTGGAGCCTACTCTCCTCCTGAAGCCATAGCAGGCTGCAGCCATCAGGCTCTGCTGCCAGCTGGATCTGGTGCTCTGCTCGATGCAAATGGGCAAAGATGAGTTATGCAGACTCCTCCTGCTTCAGCCCTGGGGTGACTGGGCAGCGAACCGGAGATCCCTGAGGCTCCTCAGCCCTCTGGTCTGGAACAGCGAGGAGGAGGCAGCCTCTGGGCCGCAGCACATCAGCGCTCCCCCAGACAGATGGCTTTGGAAGAGCCAGCTGAAGGATGACTCTGCACAGAAGTTAAACCCCCAAAGTGTCTGCACAGCAGCTCTGTGAGGCACGCTGTGGGCTGGCTGAGGATCCTCATTTCCCATGCAGGGTGGCTGCTTTGCTCTGAGCGTGTTAAAGGCAAGGCAAGGCGTTGCCTCTGCCCCTATACATCTGACAGCACAGGCATCAGAGTGCGTTTTACAGCTCCCCACTGTGCCATGCAGCCACCTTCTGCAACCCCCAGAGCTTCCTTGCTCACAGACTCTTTGAGATCAGCCTCACACCAGCCATTTTCTGTGTTTTGCCTCCTTCTTCCTCCTGGTCACTGCACTGTCTCTCCTTCATGCCCACCTTTAACATTCCCTGTCCTCTGTCTTTCCATTAACTGATCCCTGACTAACTCACCTCTGCCCAAAGCACAGGCAATCAAAAGTAGCTGAGCTGCAGTTTTAGCAGAGAACTTTCTGGGCTTTATTTGGGCAGCACAGGAATCTTCCCTTCCCGCTGAACCCAGCTACCAGCCCCCAGCCCCAGGCAGATGTAGGGCTGGGCAGCATCTCCCATGCCCAGAAGATGTCTTTGGGTCAGGGGGTGCTGCTCTGGAAAGTAGGGGAGCAGTGTCCCTTGGCACCCACCTTGCAGGCGGGGAGCAGACCTGGAGGTAGGCTGTAGGCTGCTCCTTCCCCAGGGAGCTGCTGGTGGGGCACCAGCCCCCTTTGCTTGCTGTGTGCACCCTCTCCTGCTTGCCATTGCCTTGGCTGGCAGCAGAGCTCAGCAGGACCAAGCCTCATGGTGGTAGGACTTGCAGTGAAGTGGTCTTCAGGGTGGTTTTCCTGGTGGAGACCTGTAAAAGCCCTCCCCATCACTGGGAGAGGGACATGATAGACACCCTGAGCGCTGCATCCCTCCCTGATCCTCCTGGGTCTCTCTGACCCACTCCTCTGGGGTTCAGCTCTCAGTGGAAATGGAGAAAGGACCTCCTTGCTCTGCTCTTGCAGCTGCTGTGAGCTTGTGGCCATGACTTCCATGGCCAGAGCAGCTGCCTGAAGAGGCTTTGTGTCCTCCCTGCTTTGGGTATTGTCTCTCTCTCTCCCCATGTTCTCCACTGGAGGTGTGGATGTCTGGGACAAGTGTCTCCTCCCAAGCCTGGAGGAGGCTTTTAATTGCCTGGGCAAAGCTGTTGCCTGAATAATTTATGTGAGAGACTGGCACAGGTTGCCCAGGGAGGTTGTGGCTGCCCCCTCCCTGGAGGTGTTCAAGGCCAGCTGGGGCAAGGCCTTGAGCAAGCTGCTTTCATGGGAGGTGTCCCTGCCCCTGGCAGTGGGTTGCAACTGGATGATCTTTAAGGTCCCTTCCAACCCAAACCATGCTGTGATTCTGGGCCATGAAAACTTGCAGGCTGCTACCCATCTTGCTCTGTTTGTATATTTAATCCTTCTCTCCAGCTTTTATCTGCTTGTCTATTTAGATAAGGAGCTGCTGTGGAGTGAGGGATGCTGCATGTGGTTTGCACAAGCCCCAATTTCATAAGCCCTGTGATAACAAATATAATGAATGCTGCCACCCCACTGCATTTGAAGGTCATCAGAGGCAGCTGTTGCCATGCCTGGAGGGTGGGTAGTGGCAGCTATTGGGCTGCAGAATGTTTGAAATCTGGTTGGGATCCTGATTCTGAAAACAGGTCCTGCCTCTCGACATGCTGGAAGGGGTTTATGGGCTCAGAAGGCTTTTACTGGGCATGAACAATGTTCCAGGTGCACTTCATAGACTAACACTTCAAAAAAGAAGGGGAAAAAAAAGGGGGGGGGGAAGAAATAAAGAAGTTTTATTGACTATTTTTCCACACAGGAGGCCATGGGGGGTGTGTGTGTGACACTGGGTGGCAGCTCCAACTTACTTCCTCCAAACTGGCTTTGGGATAAAAGAAGAGAGAGCAATGTCTCTGAAGGGATGCCACTGTGCTGTGTCTCCTCCACTTACCACAGGTGCCTCTTGTTTCAGTTTGAGTGAGCATCTTGAAGAACTTAGAATCATAGAATCATAATATCAGTCAGGGTTGGGAGGGACCACAAGGATCAGCCAGTTCCAACCCCCCTGCCATGGGCAGGGACACCCCACACTAGATCAGCCTGGCCAGAGCCTCATCCAGCCTGGGCTTAAACACCTCCGGGGACGGGGCCCCAACCACCTCCCTGGACAACCCATGCCAGGGCTTCACCATTCTCATGGTCCAGGCTGGAAGGGACCTCCAAAGCCCATCCAGTCACAGGGACATCCCCAACTAGATCAGGTTGCCCAGGGCCTCCTCGAGTCTTACCTTGACTATCTCCAGGGAAGGAGCTTAAACAACCTCCCTGGGCAGCCTGTTCCAGTGTTCCACCACCCTCACAGTGAAGAAGTTCTTCCTGACATCCCATCTACATCTGCCCTTCTCTACTTTGAAGTTATTGTCCCTCATCCTGTCCCTGCAGGCCTTTGCAAACAGTTTCTCTGCAGCCTTCCTGTAGCCCCCTTCAGATGCTGGCAGGCTGCTCTAAGGTCTCGCTGGAGCCTCCTCCTCTCCAGGCTGAACACCCCCAGCTCTATTTCAGTCAGTAAAACCTCTAAACAAGTTAGGCAATCTGACACATGAAGGTCAGAAAAGGGAAGTTAATTTGCATAGATTAAAAGGCTGAGTTCTTGGTGTTATGGAAGTTATTAGAATAAAAATCCCCAACCCACTGTGATTAGCAAAAAGCCCTTGTGGCGACCTGGAATGGGAAAAGGAGTGTGAAATCCCCACCAAAGCTGCACCACAAACAGAGGATGGAATGCACATATCCTCGTGAAATAAAGTGGATCATAAAGAAGAAGGAGAAGAGAAGAGGAAAAGGAGGTCCAGAGGAGAAGGAGGCTGGAGAGCAGCCAGGCAGAAAGGGACCTGGGAGTAGTGGTTGACAGCAGCTGAACACAAGCAAGCAGTGTGCCCAGGTGGCCAAGAAGGCCAAGGGCATCCTGGCCTGCATCAGGAACAGTGTGGCCAGCAGGAGCAGGGAAGTCATTCTGCCCTGTGCTCAGCACTGCTCAGGCCACACCTTGAGTCCTGTGTCCAGTTCTGGGCTCCTCAGTTTAGGAAAGATGTTGAGATGCTGGAAGGTGTCCAGAGAAGGGCAACAAAGCTGGGGAGGGGTCTGGAGCACAGCCCTGTGAGGAGAGGCTGAGGGAGCTGGGGTTGCTCAGCCTGGAGGAGAGGAGGCTCAGGGGAGACCTTCTTGCTCTCTCCAACTGCCTGAAGGGAGGTTGTAGCCAGCTGGGGCTTGGTCTCTTCTCCCAGGCAACCAGCACCAGAACAAGAGAACACAGTCTCAAACTGTGCCAGGGGAGGTTCAGGCTGGAAGTTAGGAAGAAATTCTTCCCAGCAAGAGAGATTGGCCCTTGGGGTGTGCTGCCCAGGGAGGTGATGGAATCACCATCCCTGGAGGTGTGCTTAAGAAGAGCCTGGCTGAGGCACTCGGTGCCATGCTTGAGTTGATCAGATGGTGTTGGGTGATATGCTGGGCAGGGAGGTGGTGGAGTCCCCAAGCCTGGATGCAATTCAAGGTGGTTTGGCTGTGGTGCTTGGGGCTATGGTTTAGGGGTGACCCTTGTAGAATAGGATTAGTGGTTGGACTTGGTGATCCTGAGGCTCTTTTCCACCCTGGATGTTTCTGTGTGATACATCTCCATTCCTTCAAACTAGGGTCTTTTTTCACAGTGAAGGAGAAATGTTTCCAGGTTACATTAGGCTTTGCTGCAGAAAAGCTTTTTAATGTCACCTAAATTTCAGCTGTTATGTATTGTGCCACATGCTTAATTACATTGCACTGCTGAAATGCTACTGCCTCCCACAAAGAGCTGCCTGCTGGAGGATGCTCTGCTAGCTTAAGTGTTCTGTGGAGAGGAACTGCAAATTCCCACGTGGGACTCAGTGGTTCTTTCTTTCCCCCCCTGTGGAATGCAGGTATCTGTGCAGGCAGCTCTGCTGAAAGTGTGCAGAGATTGAAGGTCTTGCTCCTCCTGAACAGGAAGACAGCTTCTCCCTCCAGAAAACTGCACAGAGCCAGCAACAGCAGACAAGGCTCTTCTGTAATGTGCATTACCAATTCTTCTCCCTGTAACCCTCTTAGCAGACTGGATTTGTGCTTTTTTAGTGAAAGTACATTGCCTTTCAGCTCCCAGATTAGCTTCCTTCTAATTCCCATTAACACACAACAGATGGAGAGCTGTAATCTGAAGGGTCCTGTAACCAGGTGCCCCAAAGGTACTTTTAATATTGGGCTTGGTTCCATCACCTTCTTGGCTTGAATTCTGTGAAGGGTGTATGAGTGACAGTGAGGTTCATCACAGCTACCAATCCCCCTTGTGAGCAAAGTGTAGCAGCTGCATCAGTTTGCCTGACTGAAGCCCTGGGTATGTGTTTAACTTATGTTCATAGTTTTCTAGCTCAACATAGTACTGGAGTGAGTGCAGGGGAGGGCAACGAAGCTGGGGAAAGGCCTGGAGAATAAATCTGATGAAGAGCAACTGAAGGAGCCTGGGATGATTAGTGTGAAAGAGAGGAGGCTGAGGGGAGACCTCATTGCTGTCTGGAACTACCTGAAAGGTAGTGTGGAGAGGCTGCTGCTGGTCTCTTCTCCCAGGTAATTAGTGATAGAACAAGAAGGAATGGCCTCAAGCTGCCACTGGAGGAGGCTGTAGCCAGGTGGGAGTTGGTATCTTCTCCCAGGCAGCCAGCACCAGAACAAGAGGACACAGTCTTAAGCTGTGCCAGGGGAGGTTCAGGCTGGATGTGGGGAAGAAATTCTTCCCAGACAGAGAGTTTGGCCATTGGAATGTGCTGCCCAGGGAGGTGGTGGAGTCACCATCCCTGGAGGTGTTCAAAAAAGGATGGAATGGAATGGAATGGAATGGAATAGAATAGAATAGAATAGAATAGAATAGAATAGAATAGAATAGAATAGAATAGAATAGAATTAATCAGGTTGGAAAAGACCTTTCAGATCATCCAGTCCAACCTATCACCCAACACCATCTCATCAACTAAACCATGGCACCAAGTGCCTCATCCTCATTCTGTGATTAGTAAGGTGACCAGAGCAGAGCGGAGAGGGAGAATCACCTCCCTGGCCCTGCTGGCTATGCTTCTCTTGATACAGCCCAGGCTCTGGTTGGGTTTCTGGGCTGCAAGTGCACACTGGCTGATGGTGTTGAGATTGTCATCCACCACATCTTCACAGTCACTTAATTCCTTTTCTGAGTGTGCAACAACTTTTCATTCTCTTATCTCCTCCTCTGCTTTGTTTTTTTCTCCTCTCTCTTTTTTTCTCTCTTTCTGTTTGGATGTGATGATCTTGAAGGTCTCTTCCAACCTGGTCTATTCTATTCTATTCTATTCTATTCTATTCTATTCTATTCTATTCTATTCTATTCTATTCTATTCCATTCCATTCCATTCCATTCCATTCCATTCCATTCCATTCCATTCCATGTGTCTCATCCAGTCTATTCTTAAACACCTCCAGTGATGGGGACTCCACCACCTCCCTGGGCAGCCCAGAAGCATTTTGTTTTCTCTGCTGGGTTGCTTGCTGGGGGGTGGGGAAAGCCCCACAGCCCCACAGATGTTCACAGTGCATAAAGCAGTGTAAGGGAAGTAAGAGGAGCACACATCTTTGTTAAATTGCAGAGATTAAATTTCCATTAAAGTGCCATCATTCCTCTCAGTGCTAGAGGAAAGTAATTAGAATTGTTGCTACAGTAGTTGCTTCTGTTAAGTTTGCAGAGACTTCATTACAGAGAGAAACATTTAATAACAGGGATTTCGGCTGCTCCTGGCCGTATTTTCCACTTCCTAATATAAAAAGGGCTTTGTGAAATTCACCTGACAGCTCCTGAAGAGTTAGGGACGATGAAAATGTTGTGCAAGTTCTGCGTGGGACAGCAATGTGCCCTGGGGGCCAAGAAGGCCAATGGGATCCTGGAGTGCCTCAAGAAAATTGTGTCCAGCAGATCCAGGGAGGTTCTCCTCACCCTCTACTCTGCCCTGCTGAGACCTCAGATCCCTGCTCCCCAGCTCAGGAGGGACAGGGATCTGCTGGAGAGAGTCCAAGGAAGGGCTACAAGGATGCTGAAGGGACTGCAGCACTGCCTGGGGAGGAAAGGCTGAGAGATCTGATGCTGTTTAGTCTGGAGAGGAGAAGACTGAGAGGGGATCTAAGCAATGTCTATAAATATCTGAGGGCTGGGGGTCAGGAAGGAAGGGAGAGGGACAGGCCCTGCCCACTTGTGCCCTGGCATAGG
Organism: Colaptes auratus; assembly: GCA_015227895.2. NCBI lineage: Eukaryota > Metazoa > Chordata > Aves > Piciformes > Picidae > Colaptes > Colaptes auratus. The sequence goes on along the minus strand of CM037640.1, from coordinate 56,791,342 downwards.
ACAAGGGGCAATGGATATAAAATGCAGCAGAGGAAGTTCCATCTCAACATGAGGAAGAACTTTACTGTGAGGCTCCCAGAGCCCTGGAGCAGGCTGCCCAGAGAGGTTGTGAAGTCTCCTTCTCTGGAGGCTTTCCAGCCCTGTCTGGATGTGTTCCTGTGTGACCTGTGCTGGATCCCATGATCCTGCTCTGGCAGTGAGGGTCACACAAGGAAGATCTCCAGAGGTCCCTTCCAACCCTTAATATCCTGTGAGCCTGTGATGGGTAGAGGCCAAAAACCAGAGAGCTATAGAAAACCACAGGCTCAAGTGGAGAGGGCAAGGAAGGTGCAGAGATGCTCATGGCACATGAGCAAGTCAGTCTGATCCTCAGCTTCATTGATGAAGCTACTAATCTAACCTGGACAAAATGAAGGGCTGACTTTGAGGACAGTTGAGAGACTCTTGTTCTAGTCAATAAATGGTCTATGATTTTAATGAGTGTTAGTCAGTTGATGTTTCTGGGTATGTGATCACCTTAATTACACCTTCAAAGTGGTAAAAACTTTGGCCTGTTTAAAGAGAAGAACAGCTAACAGGCTAGTCTCAGGCCTAAATCCAGCAAACAGACTTCCCAGATCCAATCCAGTTCAGCTCTGTGCTGTTTACCAGGGACACCTCACACGGAATCCTCGACAGTGCACAGGGACATCTAATGACTGAAGCAGAGACTGCAGCTGAACATATTCCTCAGGCTACAAGAAATCAGGGGAGGCTGGGGTGGGTGTTGAAAATCCCTCATATATGCAAATATTGCCCTACATAGTCCAAAGAAAACTGAATGTTACCTGCATATGAGCTCTGAATGAGGCTGAGATGATCCTGGCTGATGGAGTATCAAAGACACCTGAAGCAGCTTAAAACCAGCAGCCCCCTGCCCCCACAGCTTTGCCACTGAAAAGTGTGTAGTTCTAAAATGATAGAATCTATCTATATGTAAAAAGAAAAGAAGGGAGTATTTCTCACAGAGGAAAATTACCTCAGCAATCTGCTTAAGGCATAGGGATCCAAGGAGGTGTAATTGGAGCAGTATTGTGGGAGGCAAGGAAGCTTGATTGAATACTCTGTGTCCATTTGCAGACCTCTGTGTGACCTCCAGCAAAGTCTTTGGGTCAGATCCCCAAGGCTGCAGTCAGAGGGAGTTACAGGATGAGTAGCTTTTGGTGGTCTGGAGCTTTGTCCATCTCTCTAACCCACTCCCATAAAACTTTCCTATCTCAAGGCAGGATTTGGAGGATGAGCATGTTAAACAAATGTGCTGTTATGATAGTAAGAGAAGTACCACAGAACTTTCAGTGCTGGCAGGCTGACTTGTGCATAGATTCTGACCTTACTTTCAGAAGGGCATGCTGATGCTTGACTGAGACATAGAACTATAGAATTGTCAGGGTTGGAAGGGACCTCAAGGATAAG
>CM037640.1:56745864-56789880 GCA_015227895.2 Colaptes auratus | reverse complement strand
AAAAAGAAACACAGAAAAAAAAAAACAGAAAAGAAAAAATGAAAAAGAGGCTAAACCCCACAATTAAAAAAAGAAAATAAAAGGAAAAGAAAGAATCCCTGACAGGTTTTCTCTCTGTTGGAAATCTCAGTGGTCTCTGAGGACTTCAAACACTTTCTGGGCTTCCCTGCTGCTTTTTTCCCCCCCTAAGTCATTGATGTCATTTTCTTTCTCTCCACAGAATTTCTCTTTCCTTAGGAAAATCCATGTGAAAATGTCTCTCCTGAGAACTGCAAGCCAATGCCTGGCTGTGAACCTTCTCTCTGGTTGTGTCTTCCTCTTACCAGAGGGAGTTTCAGACATAATCTTTACCATCTCCCCAGCAGCTCCTGAAGCGTGCAGTGGTTGCTTGTAGGCAAGACAAGGGCTGGCTGCAGTTTGCTTGCATAAGGCTGCAACAGGAACATTCCTTTTGGGTTCTCAGGGGTGATCTGAACCAATTTGCACTGCTTCCAAACTTGTCCCTCTAAAATGATTCGAAGCCCTGCTGGCACAGAGCTGTGGACACAGACAGCAGGAATAGGATGGAGGTTTGGTTATGGGTTCAGCAGACAGAGAGGTGTGTTTACCCCTCCCTGGCGGAGCAGAATCAAAACTCCTCACAGAGTTGGAGACAACTGGGAATTTAAACGTGTGGTGGGTTGAAATTAGCCCCCAAAACATAATTGCCAGAGCAGCTCAGGGGAAGCAAATGAAGCTCTGTTTACAAGCAATACTACAAGCTACAAATATGGAATGCAAAGAATAGGTACAAAATAGACAATATTTACAGATACATACAATGTATAAACAGCACAAGAACCCCAACCCGGACAAAACTAAGGGGTTACCAACAGCTTTCCCCTTCGTGCTTCCTGCCCCTGCCCCGCACTTTGGGAGAGACGTTGGCTTGCTGGAAGGTGTCCAGAGAGGGATGGCAGGGCTGGGGAGGGGTCTGGAGCACAGCCCTGTGAGGAGAGGCTGAGGGAGCTGGGGTTGCTTAGCCTGGAGAAGAGGAGGCTCAGGGAGACCTTCTGGCTCTCTCCAAACTACCTGACGGGAGGTTGTAGTAGCAGGTGGGGGTTGGTCTTTCTCCCAGGCAACCAGCACCAGAACAAGAGGACACAGTCTCAAGATGTGCCAGGGGAAGTTTAGGCTGGATGTTAGGAAGAAATTCTTCCCAGACAGAGAGACTGGCCATTGGGATGTGCTGCCCAGGGAGGTGGTGGAGTCACCATCCCTGGAGGTGTTTAAGAAGAGCCTGGCTGAGGCACTTGGTGCCATGGTTGAGTTGATTAGATGGTGTTGGGTGATAGGTTGGACTTGATGATCTCTGAGGTCTTTTCCAACCTGGTTTATTCTATTCTATTCCTGATCTATTCTATTCCTGATCTATTCTATTCCTAATCTATTCCAGATCTATTCTATTCTATTCTATTCTATTCTATTCTATTCTATTCTATTCTATTCTATTCTATTCTATTCTATTCTTCCCCCACACTATACAAAGTAAAAGAGACAGAAGAGGAGGGGATGTAGATTTGTTAGTTCTTAGCCACAACAAAGAAATGCAACCAAGGTCAGCAACAGCCAAAATAAGCAACCAGCTAGGATCTGCTAGAGTGAAGAAGCTGAAAAGAGAAAGAGTTCATAGAATCATAGAATCAACCAGGCTGGAAAAGACCTCAGAGATCAGCAAGTCCAACCTAGTACCTAAGACCTAACATCTCCTGACAACTAACCCATGGCTCCAAGTGCCTCATCCAATCCCTCTTTGGACACCTCCAGGGATGGTGACTCCACCACCTCCCTGGGCAGCACATCCCAATGGCCAATCTCTCTTGCTGGGAAGAACTTCCTCCTCACCTCCAGCCTAAATTTCCCCTGGTGCAGCTTGAGACTGTGTCCTCTTGTTCTGGTGCTGGTGGGCCTCATAACAATCCATAGTTTAGTTAGTCATGAGGTATTGGGTGATAGGTTGGACTTGATCTGTGAGGTCTTTTCCAACCTTATTGATTCTATGATTCTAAGAGACCAACCCCCTCCTGGCTACAACCTCCCTTCAGGTGGTTGGAGAGAGCAAGAAGGTCTCCCCTGAGCCTCCTCTTCTCCAGGCTAAGCAACCCCAGCTCCCTCAGCCTCTCCTCCCAGGGCTGTGCTCCAGACCCCTCCCCAGCCTCGTTGCCCTTCTCTGGACACGTTCAAGTCTCTCAATGTCCTTCTTAAAGTGATCCCAAAGAAGGATTTAGTCTGAGCTGCTGGAATGCTCAAACAATAATATGACTGGGAAGCAATTTATCTGAGTGTGCTGTGCTAAGCCTCTCACCTGTTAGATCTACAGAAATCTGCATGTTTTTTCAGGCAATTAGGGTTTCTCAGCAGCAGATAGGCAGATTACATACAGACATTATCTACTATTTTCATACCATTGGAGGGAAATTCATTATGCAAAATGTTTCTATTCTAGCACAAATGGATGTGATTTTAATAATTTCTTGGGATTGTCTCCAGCCCCTTGCAAAATTCTGGGCTTCAGGCTGTTTCTTTTGCTGCATTATGCATTTCCGTGCCATTAGAGGTAAGTGGAGACATCTACACATCTGGGAGAGCTGGGAGTTGGGTAAAAGTACTTATTCAGAGTTTCATAGTGTCATAGTTTCAGTCAGGGTTGGAAGGGACCACAAGGATCATCCAGTTCCAACCCCCCTGCCATGGGCAGGGACACCCCACACTAGATCAGCCTGGCCAGAGCCTCATCCAGCCTGGGTTTAACACCTCCAGGGACAGGGCCCCAACCACCTCCCTGGACAACCCATTCCAGGGCTTCACCACTCTCATGGGGAAGAACTTCCTCCTCACCTCCAGCCTGAATCTCCCCACCTCCAGCTTCATTCCATTCCCCCTAGTCCTATCACTGCCTGAGATCCTGAGAAGTCCCTCCCCAGCCTTCTTGTAGCCCCCTTCAGATCCTGGAAGGCCACAATGAGGTCACCTGGGAGCCTTCTCTTCTCCAGACTGCACAGCCCCAACTCCTTCAGTCTGTCCTCACAGCAGAGGTGCTCCAGCCCTCTGATCATCCTCCTGGCCCTGCTCTGGACACCTTCCAGCCCCTCCAGATCCCTCTTGTCATAGGGGCTCCAGAACTGTAGGCAGTACTCCAGGTGGGGTCTCACCAGAGCTGAGTAGAGGGGGAGAATCCCCTCCCTTGACCTCCCATTTGGTGGCTTCAGTATCCCATTGGAAAAAAAAAAACCATAACATCTTTGTGGTAGTTTTTCAGTAAATGTTCTGTGAGCAAGGTTTCTTTGTGCATTTGCTTATGGCAAGTGGAGTTGGGCCTAGGGCAATTGCTTTAACTAAGAAAGCCAATTCTAACTCTCAGTGATGGCTGAAGAAAACCCTTTCCATTTGAAAGAACATTCAAGAGGGACCTTGCCCAGCTGCAGAGCTGGGGCCATGGCAGCCTCATGAGGTGCAAGAAGATTGGACTTCACTTAGGCTGGATGTTAGGAAGAAGTTCTATACAGAGAGAATTATTACCCATTGGAATGGGCTGCCCGGGGAGGTGGTGGAGTCACCATCACTGGAGGTGTTCAGGAGGAGACTTGCTGGGGTGCTTGGTGCCATGGGTTAGTTGTTTGGGTGGGTTGGATTGGTTGATGGGTTGGACACGATGATCTTGAAGGTCTCTTCCAACCTGGTGTATTGTATTGTATTGCATTGCATTGTATTGTATTGTATTGTATTGTGTTGTATTGTGTTGTATTGTATTGTATTGTGTTGTATTGACATCCAAACCAAGGTAAAAGGGCTCTTTGCATACCTAAATGTAACACCTTTAAAATAAAGTATTGAATGAATATCAGGTCTTAGAATCACAGAAACATTGAATCATAGAATTGTCAGGGTTGGAAGGAACCTCAAGGATCAGCCACTTCCAACCCCTCCTGCCATGGGCAGGGACACCTCACACTGCAGCAGGTTGCTCACAGCCACAGCCAGCCTGGCTGCAAACACCTCCAGGCAGGAGGCTGCCACCACCTCCCTGGGCAGCCTGTGCCAGGCTCTCACCACCCTCCTGGGGAACAACTTCTTCCTCACATCCAATCTGAATCTCCCCATTTCTAGTTTCGCTCCATCCCCCCAGTCCTATCCCTCCCTGACACCCTCACAAGTCCCTCCCCAGCTTTCTTGGAGCCCCCTTCAGATACTGGAAGGCCACAATTAGCGCTCCTCAGAGCCTTCTCTTCTCCAGACTGAACAGCCCCAACTCCCTCAGTCTGTCCTCAGAGCAGAGCAGCTCCAGCCCTCTGCTCCTCCTCGTGGCCCTTCTCTGGACACCTTCCAGCACCTCCAGATCCTTCCTGGCACAGAGGCTCCAGACCTGGCCCCAGAGCTCCAGCTGTGGTCTCAGCAGAGTGGAGCAGAGGGGCAGAATCCCCTCCCTGGCCCTGCTGGCCACACTTCTCTTGCTGCAGCCCAGGCTCTGCTTGGCTCTCTGGGCTGCAAGTGCTCCCTGCTGGCTCCTGCTGAGCTTCTCCTCCCCCAGCACCCCCAGGTGCTTCTTAGGGAAGAATTTATTCTCTCTCCTTTTGGAAATGCTGCAGCAATGTGTACTGCACATTCTTAGAACTCGTTTGCTCTTTGTACGTGGGAGAAGCTAATTTGAATTTGTATTTCATATTCAGGAAGCTGAAAGCCCTTTTTACATGGAAAAGCAGAAGAATGACCAGGATTTACTGAACTGCTCTTCAAGCTCCATAGATATAACAAAGAACTTTTCCCCTCCTATCATTTGAGAACATGAGCTAATTCCACAGGTCAACTGCTGGAGCTCTTGATATGCATTAATCATGCAACCAATTCATGCATCTCTTCAGCTCCTTTTAAGGGAAATGATCCTTATTCAGCTCTCAAGGAGCACTAACAGCTACCAAGGTACTGAAGTTTAACTTCTGCTATAGCCAATGTAGCTAAGAACACAAAGTCCAAAGCAAGGAGGCACACATTATGTCTTTGTGACCTGGAACTGCCTAGTATGAATTCTTAGAAAAGTAGAATTACTCCATAAGACCTGCAGGCACCTTCAGAGCACATCCTAGCCTTGTGGCAGGATACAGAATTAACCAGGTTGGGAAAGACCTTTGAGATCATCCACTCCAACCTATCACCCAATACCATCTAATCAACTCAACCATGGCACCAAGTGCCTCAGCCAGGCTCTTCTTAAACACCTCCAGGGATGGGACTCCACCACCTCCCTGGGCAGCACATCCCAATGGCCAATCTCTCTGTTTGGGAAGAATTTCTTCCTAACTTCCAGCCTAAACCTCCCCTGGGACAGCTTGAGACTGTGTCCTCTTGTTCTGGTGCTGAGTGCCTGGGAGTAGAGACCAACCCCCACCTGGCTACAACCTCCCTTCAGGCAGTTGGAGAGAGCAATGAGGTTTTCCCCTGAGCCTCTTCTTCTCCAGGCTAAGCAACCCCAGCTCCCTCAGCCTCTCCTCACAGGGCTGTGCTCCAGACCCCTCCCCAGCTTTGTTGCCCTTCTCTGGACACCTTCCAGCAGCTCAACATTTTTCCTGAACTGAGGAGCCCAGAACTGGACACAGGACTCAAGGTGTGGCCTAACCAGTGCTGGGTCCAGGGCAGAATGACTTCCCTGCTCCTGCTGGCCACACTCTTGCTGACTGCATCCTCCAGCATGAAGATGAAGCAATACAGAATGACGAGAGGCAAATGCTTTTCATATTTACAGAGCACCTTCAGGAAGATATTCAAAGCATGATTTTTAATACACTTCTCAGCTGCTCTGAGGAAGCAACTGATGTGCTCCTAAAAATCTGTTAAATTGGATCTGCAGCTCTGTGATTAATGGCAAATTTAGGCTATACATGGAGCTAGCAGAAGAATTACATACTCCTGCTCCTCCAAGCTGAGCATAACTCTGTTAATGCTGAAGGAGCTGCTGGAAAATTACTGAGTGTTGTATTGTTGCTGCTGAGGGTGTTTGAACACAGAGCACAGAACTCTGGTGTTCTAAATCTTCCCTTGCACTTCCTATGAGCAAATGTGAAGCAGAGGGACAGTCCAAACTAGGGGAGGATGTTGGTTGCACCAAAACATTGGCTGAAGAGTTCCATCACAAAAACTGAAGGATCCCCTCAAGGCCTGGAGAGCTTCAGCTTCATTGTCTTCCTCACTGCTAGGCTCAAAGGGTGGCTGTCAGTGGGAGGTGGTTGAGTCCCCAAGCCTGGCTGTGTTTAAAGGTGCTTTGATGTGGTGCTTGGGCTCTGGTTTAGGGGTGAACCTTATGGAGCATCTCAATGTCCTTCTTAAACTAAGGAGCCCAGAACTGGACACAGGAGTCAAGGTGTGGCCTGAGCAGTGCTGAGCACAGGGCAGAATGACTCCCTGCTCCTGCTGGCCACACTGTTCCTGATGCAGGCCAGGATGCCCTTGGCCTTCTTGGCCACCTGGGCACACTGCTGGCCACTAGGGTGGAAACTGAGCACGAATCTTGCCTTTTATAGGCAATAATAAGAGCTGCTGGTTTGGAGGGTCAATTGCATCTCTCAGAAATGTCAGCATCTCTCCTGAGAGAAAGGTCAGCGGGACCAGTATCATTGCAGCTATTTGCAGGGCCCTGGATGCTGTCATTAATCCCATTTGAATGTCACAAGGTTATGAAACAGTAAAGATGAGCCCAAGTGAATAAAAGGTGGGTTTAGACCTGGAGATTTTCCATTAAAGAAAGAATGAAAGTGGGGGGGAAAAAAAAGGTTGAAGTTTCTTTGAAGGTGTTTGGGATTTTTCCCCCCCTCACTTTCCTAGCATCTGATTGTTCCTCAGCTAATGATCACCTCTGGAATCAAAACAAGTGCTGACATTTCCTTGATAAACTTCTGAGGGGAAAAGGAGCTGTGCATAAAACCTCTGCCTGCTGGACTGCTGAACTTGCTTTGCCTCTAAATGCTGCAGTGCCTAGGAGCTGAGTGTTGAGCCCAGCAGGTGGCTATGTTCCCTGCAATAAAGGCATTGGGGCTGGTTTAGGGCAATCTCAAAAGGCCACACGTTGAGCTGGATGAGTGCAAATGCTGCTTAAATACATGGATTTGAGTTCTTCCTCTCTGAGCCTTGTGGTTCATCATCTTTAAAAAATCAAGGAGAGGCAAATGCCACCAAGTGCTTCTTGCATGAACGTGGCCACTATGAACTGTGTCAGTGCTTTCTGACAGTGCAGGTGTGTGACCTCTACCCTTTCACAGCACTGCCTAATGGTTGGAGCTCTCCAGAGAACTGAAAATCACAGCTCACAGGATGTCAGGGGTTGGAAGGGACCCAAAGAGATCATCCAGTCCAACCCCCCTGCCAGAGCAGGACCATACAATCTAGCTCAGGTCACACAGGAATGCATCCAGACAGGGCTGGAAAGTCTTCAGAGAAGGAGACTCCACAACCTCTCTGGGCAGCCTGCTCCAGGGCTCTGTGACCCTTACAGTGAAGCAGTTTCCCCTTGGTGTTGAGGTGGAACCTCCTGTGCTGCAGCTTACAGCCACTGCTCCTTGTCCTATCCCAGGGAGCAAGTGAGCAGAGCCTGTCCCCTCCCTCCTGACCCCCAGCCCTCAGATTTATTACATCCCCTCTCAGCCTTCTCCTCTCCAGACTGAACACCCCCCAGGGCTCTCAGCCTCTCCTCCCCAGGCAGTGCTGCAGTCCCCTAACCATCCTTGTAGCCCAGCAGATCCCTGTCCCTCTTGAACTGGGGAGCCCAGAACTGAACACAGTAGTGAAGATGAGGTCTCACCAGGGCAGAGTAGAGGGGGAGGAGAACCTTCCTCGATCTGCTGGACACACTCCTCTGAATGCCCCCCAGGATCCCTTCCTCCATGAATCATGACTGGACCTTGAATCAGGTTTCTTCTTGCATGATCCACAGGTACCTGTTAGAAATGTACCTTCTATGTCTCATCTAGCAGGACAAGAGCTTCCTGACCATGGACAGCTCCTGCCTGTCCTTTAAAATCCATCAGACCCTGTACAAACACTAACTGAGCATTCAGTTCTCTAAGCCTGGCCTCTGGAATAAGCCTCTGACCATGCAAAGTCTTGTTCTCAGCGAGGACTGGGGAACTTGTCTGCTGGTCTTTTTCTTAGAGATGCTCTCCAGGAATGTGTACTGAGAGCATTTCTTTCTGCTCCACACCTGCTGGTGCAAGCTAAGGGTTGGGCCAGCTGCTGTGCCCTTGGAGAAATGTCCTACTAAATGTTGCACCTCAATACAAGGGGGATGTGGAGGTGCTGGAGCCAGGGCAAGGAAGCTGGGAAGGGCCTGGAGAATGAATCTGATGAAGAGCAACTGAAGGAGCTGGGGATGGTTAGTTTGGAAAAGAGGAGGCTGAGGACAGCAGAGCTCATTGCTGTCTACAACTCCCTGAAAGGAGGTTGTGGAGAGGCTGCTGCTGGTCTCTTCTCCCAGGTGATTAGTGACAGAACAAGAGGGAATGGCCTCAAGCTGCCCCTGGGGAGGTTCAGAGTGGACATTAGGAAACATTTTTTGATGGCAAGAGTGGTCAGGGCTTGGAATGCGCTGCCCAGGGAGGTGGTGGAGTCCCCAAGCCTGGCTGTGTTTCAAGGTGTTTTGACTGTGGTGCTTGGGGCTATGGTTTAGGGGTGAGCCTTGTAGAGTAGGGTTCTGGGTTGGACTTGGATAGGACTCTGGATTGGAGTCCCCATCCCTGGAGGTGTTCAAGAGGGGACTGGATGTGGCACTTGGTGCCATGGTCTCGTCATGTGGTCTGTGGTGACAGGTTGGACTCGATGATCTTTGAGGTCTCTTCCAACCTTGGTGATGCTGTGACTTGGTGATCCTGGGAGCCCTTTCCAAGCTGAACATCTCTGGGGTTCTGTGAGTGCTAGCCTACTTATCTCTCTTGGTGTTTTTAGCAGGCCACACATGCAGAACTTTAGCAACTTCCTTTGCGTATGGATAAGGAGAAGCAGCAAGGGAAAACCAAAGAGTAGAAGGCAGAGACAGAGACAGACTGGAGGATCAGAGGTCAGACAGTGGGAGTGGGATATAAGATTTTCTCTGGAATTAGTTGAGATGGAGAGGTACAAGGAGCCAGCACCTCTTATTATCAAGTAATCTCACTACTCAGACAGAACACCTCTGAGGAGCACAAGTTCCAGCACTGCTTCCACCCACTTTTTATATCACTCATGAATCACTCCTCAAACAGAAAGGGCAATCTTCTGGTCCTGGTACCCTTAATCTCCTCCTTCAATAACATCCTAATAAGAATCTATGCCTTTGGTTAGTCCCAAAGGCTAAGATTTTCTGCATCCTTTGCCAGTTAACTTCTTGAAATAATAGAGAGGAGACACCAGCAGGTTTAAGCCAGATTTATTCTGTGTGTACAATTCCTTTGCCTGTAATACTTCTGACAATACTGAGAGGTGACTGTTAGAAGTCCAGCTTCTGCTTACACATGTCCTACACAGAGAGGAGAATAGAATTAACCAGGTAGGAAAAAACCCTTTGAGGTCACCCAGTCCAAGCTCTCACCCAGCACCATCTGATCAACTAAGCCATGGCACCGAGCGCCCCAGCCAGGCTCTTCCTAAACACCTCCAGCTTGAGACTCTGTCCTCTTGCCTTAAGAAAAGGAACAAAATCTCATCTTGCATTCAGGAGGTGCTTGTTTAGACTTGTTCCTGGCATCATGATCAATTAGGTAAGGTAAATAACTAATTTGCAGATTAAGCATGCACCCAACTTCTTAGTGCAGGCAAGTCATTAGTCAATTTGGCCAGGTATTCTTTCATCTTTCTCCAGTGGTACTGTTACAATTAGTGCTATTTTTAAGAGCAAATGAGTGCTGAATTGCAGATGTCTCTGAAGGAACAGACTTCATTTAGACAGGAGGTGGTAATTGAAATAATTGAACCTCACGTTGCAGCTCCATTTGCCTCCTGCTTCTTTCTGCTAACAGTCACGAAGGAGCAGGGAATCAAGTCCCTTTCTCCTTCAGATGAGATTAATTTCATGTCACTGTACCTGAGACAAAGACAAAACAAGAGCGCTTCGAGGGGGGCTGCCATGCTCTTGCTCACTAAACAACATCTTCCAGAGCAAACCTTGCTGAGCAGACTTTCTCTTGGGCTCTGTGAAAAGGCAGAGCTGCACAGTGTGAGGAAGGAGCAGGCTTCAGGACAGGCTGCCCCAAACGTTTCAAAACGCTTACCAGAGAAGCATAGAATCAACCAGGTTGGAAAAGACCTCAGAGATCAGACCAACCTATCACCCAATGACTGACTAAACCATGGCTTCAAGTGCCACATCCAATCCCTTTTGAACACCTTCAGGGATGGTGACTCCACCACCTCCCTGGGCAGCACATCCCAAGGGCCAATCTCTCTTCATGGGAAGAACTTTCTCCTCACCTCCAGCCTAAACTTCCCCTGGCACAGCTTGAGACTGTGTCCTCTTGTTCTAGTGCTGGCTGCCTGGCAAAAGAGACCAACCCTCAGCTGGCTACAACCTCCCTTCAGGGAGTTGCAGAGAGCAAGAAGGTCTCCCCTGAGCCTCCTCTTCTCCAGGCTAAGCAACCCCAGCTCCCTCAGCCTCTCCTCACAGGGCTGTGCTCCAGACCCCTCCCCAGCTTTGTTGCCCTTCTCTGGACACCTTCCAGCATCTCAACATCTTTCCTGAACTGAGGGGCTCACAGCTGGACACAGGACTCAAGGTGTGGCCTAAGCAGTGCTGAGCACAGGGCAGAATGACCTCCCTGCTCCTGCTGGCCACACTCTTCCTGATACAGGCCAGGATGCCCTTGGCCTTCTTGGCCACCTGCACACACTGCTGGCTCATATTCAGCTGTACCCCCAGCTCCCTCTCTGCCTGGCTGCTCTCCAGCCACTCTGACCCCAGCTCAGAGAGGCCCTTTCTGTGGAACACAAGGTACATGCCTGCCCTGAGAGCCAAAAGTCTTTCCTGTGAATGGCCCTGCACAGACCTGAGAGGACAGTCCTGCAGCTGGGGAGGAAGAATAAACTGCAGCAGCACAGGCTGGGAGGGGATCTGCTGGAGAGCAGCCCCAAGGAGAGGGACCTGGGAGTGCTGGGGGGCAGCAAATGCTGCATGGGACAGCAATGTGCCCTGGGGGCCAAGAAGGCCAAGGGGGTCCTGGGGTGCACGCGAAGGAGTGTGGCCAGCAGATCCAGGGAGGTTCTCCTCCCCCTCAGCTCTGCCCTGGGGAGACCACACCTGGAATCCAGTTCTGGGCTGCCCAGTTCAGGAAGGACAGGGATCTGCTGGAGAGAGTCCAAGGGAGGTTCCAAGGCTGATGAAGGGACTGCAGCACTGCCTGTGGAGGAGAGGCTGAGAGCCCTGGGGCTGTTCAGTCTGGGGGAGGAGAAGGCTGAGAGGGGATTTAATAAATGTCTATCAATATCTGGGGGTCAGGAGGGAGGGGACAGGCTCTGCCCAGTTCCTTCCTGGGAAAGGACAAGGAGCAATGAATGGGAAAATCCAGCACAGGAGATTCCACCTCAACATGAAGAGGAACTTCTGCACTGCAAGGGTCCCAGAGCCCTGGAGCAGGCTGCCCAGAGAGGTTGTGGAGTCTCCTTCTCTGGAGCCTTTCCAGCCCTGTCTGGATGTGTTCCTGTGTGACCTGTGCTGGATTCTCTGGTTCTGCTCTGGCAGGGGGGTTGGACTGGAAGATCTCCACAGGTCCCTTCCAATCCCTAACATCCTGTGAGTCTGTGACAAGCCTGGATGTAGGGAGGCCATAGAGTTGTGCAAGATGTGAACCTCTCTCCTCCCTCTTGCTGCATGCCTGCCATGCCTGCCCCACCCTCCAGAGCAGACTAGATTTCTGCAGGAAAGTCAGCAGAGGAAGCTTTGGTCTTGCCTTTTATACTTCTTCAATCCCATTCTTGTGCCATAGCTCTCAGCCTCCATTGCTTTGCCAGTGCAGCTGTGCTGTGATGGTCCAGGCTAAATAAGTCACAGGATCACAGGATGTCAGGGGTTGGAGGAGACCCAAAGAGATCATCAAGTCCACCTCCCTGCCATGGCCAGGGACACCTCACACTACAGCAGGTTGCCCAGAGCCACATCCAGCCTGGCCTTCAAACCCTCCAGGGATGAGGCTTCCACCACCTCCCTGGGCAGCCTGTGCCACTCGAATCAAACAAACAGCTGCCCAAACCCTTCCACACACACAGAGAGGTCTCTTCACCCACACTGGCTAAAGAAGCAGAGCATCTCCCTGGCTCATCAGAAGAATTAATTGACCTGCCTGGTTTGGATAAGAGTCACTTGGGCTGCAGTCATTACCCTGGAACAATGCATATGTTTACATTACAGCTTCCACCACAGTTTGTGGCATCCAGTTATAATAGGGACGTTGGGGAATGTGGCAGTCAGGAGCTTCTGGCTGTCTTGCAGGGGTCTGTGAATTCCTCATGTCACACAGTCCTCTCAGGTTCTCTGCATCTAGCCCTGCATGACCCCAGCGAAAAGTGAAGGAGGTTTTCTCTCCCCTGCAGTGCATCTGGAGAGTTCAGCTGAGATAGTAAGGAATTGATTGGTTCCTTAACTTGTCAGCCAAGGTAAGAGTCCCTGGCAATGGTTTGAAATTTTGATGAGCATCATCTCTTCATTTGCCTGCTCAGAGCCCAAGCTGTCTGCTCTCCTCCCTTGTCCTTGTAGGTAAATGTGAAACTTTCTGTGATCATTGATAATTCAGTTTTAAAGCTCAGGAATATTGTTAACAGCATCCTGATTGAGATCTGACTTCCCTTCAAAAAGCTCATTTCAGTAGAATGGAATGGAATGGAATGGAATGGAATGGAATGGAATAGAATAGAAATAGAATAGAATAGAATAGAATAGAATAGAATAGAATAGAATAGAATAGAATAGAACAGAACAGAATTAGCCAGGTTGGAAAATACCTTTGAGATCATCCAGTCCAACCTATCACCCAACACCATCTGATCAACTAAACCTGGCACCAAGCACCCCATCCAGTCTCTTCCTAAACCCTGGGCAGCACATTCCAATAGTTTCAGTCTTGTTTTGTACTGTAGCCTCAGAAACCTCATTCTCAAGATCTGCCTAAATTTGGGTCTTGGTTTGAATCACAGAATTGTTAGGGTTGGAAAGGACCTCAAGGATCATCCAAATCCAACCCCCCATGGGCAGGGACACCTCACACTACAGCAGGTTGCTCACAGCCACATCCAGCCTGGCTGCAAACACCTCCAGGTAGGAGGCTTCCACCACCTCCCTGGGCAGCCTGTGCCAGGCTCTCACCACCCTCCTGGGGAACAACTTCTTCCTCACATCCAATCTGAATCTCCCCACTTCTAGTTTTGCTCCATCCCCCCAGCCCTATCACTCCCTGACACCCTCACAAGTCCCTCCCCAGCTTCCTTGGAGCCCCCTGCAGATACTGCAAGGCCACAATTAAGTCTCCTCAGAGCCTTCTCTTCTCCAGACTGCACCACACCAACTCCTTCAGTCTGTCCTCATAGCAGAGCAGCTCCAGCCCTCTGCTCCTCCTCGTGGCCCTTCTCTGGACACCTTCAGCACCTCCAGATCCTTCTTGTAATACAGGCTCCAGAACTGGATGCCAGAAGTGCTTTAAGTGAGTCTTTCAGTTGGAGGGACTGGGCAGAAGCCAGCTTCTTTCTGACAAAATTAAGTCAGAAGATGCAGTCCAGGAATAAGTTGCCCAGAGAAGAGCAACAAAGCTGGGGAGGGTTTTGGAGCACAGCCCTGTGAAGAGAGGCTGAGGGAGCCAGGGGTGTTTAGCCTGGAGAAGAGGAGGCTCAAGGGAGACCTTTGTTGCTTTCTGCAACTCCCTGAAGGGAGGTTGTAGCCAGGTGTGGCTTGGACTCTTCCCTCAGGCAACCAGCACCCCAACAAGAGGACACAGTCTCAAGCTGTGCCAGAGGAGGCTTTGGCTGGATGTTATTAAGATGTTCTCCATAGAAAGAGAGATTGGCCACTGGAATGTGCTGCCCAGGGAGGTGGTGGAGTCACCATCCCTGGAGGTGTTTAGGAGGAGACTGGATGGGGTGCTTGGTGCCATGGTTTAGTTGATCAGATGGTACTGGGTGATAGGTTGGACTGGATGATCTCAAAGGTCTTTCCCAACCTGGTTAATTCTATTCTATTCTATTCTATTCTATTCTATTCTATTCTATTCTATTCTATTCTATTCTATTCTATTCTATTCTATTTATTCTATTCTATTCTATTCCATTCCATTCCATTCCATTCCATTCCATTCCATTCCATTCCATTTTCTGGAGATATTCAAAACCTTCCCTGATGTGCTTCTCTGTGACCTACTCTAGGTGATCCTGCTCTGGCAGGGGGGTGGATTAGATGATCTTTTGAGTTCCCTTCCAACCCTATCATTCTGTGATTCTGGGAAAGGAGAAGAGAGGTGCATGATGCTGTCTGCACAGACAGTTCTGTCAGTTCCTAAGGCTGGATGCCAGCACTTGAGTGACAGCTTGAATGATGCCCTTTTAACACAGACTCTGTTGCCTATCATTAATTTGTAATTGTGCAGTCTAGCTGCAGTCTGAGACGGTCGATTAGTTCAGTTTGCTCCGAGACGCTGGGAGCCTGCTGGTGACTGATCTGGGGTCTTTTGTCATCTTCATTCAGTCAGTGGTGTAATTTGTCCCAGTTCTTGGTCTCTCTCTCTGTGCTCATTTCAAGGCACTGCTGTGTTTCTGGATACATGTGAATGAGGAGCAGCCTTCCAGGAACTATGTCCCCCTCCTTCAGGCTCTGGCACGTTCATCTTTGCAAAAGTTGATCAGAGGCTTATGAGAAACACAGGTAGGAACAGTTCAGAATCTTTCATTCTACCTCCTTTAACTTGCTCTCTCTCCTTACAGAGGCATCCTCTGGGTCTGCAAAGGAAAACAATCAGGAGATTGATTTTTTGGGTGATTGGTTGGACTTGATGATCGTGCAGGTCTCTTCCAGCCTGGTTGATTCTGTGACTCTGTGATCCTGTGAGTCTATGATTCTATGATTCTTTGACTCTATGATTCTATGATCCTGTGATTCTGTGATTCTGTGACCCTATGATTCACTGATTCTGTGATTCTGTGAATCTGTGACTCTCTGATTCTGTGATTCTGTGACTCCATGATTCTGTGACTCTCTGATTCTGTGACTATGATTCTGTGATTCTGTGACTCTGTGATTCTATGACTCTGATTCTGTGACACTGATTCTGTGACTCTCTGATTCTGTGACTATGATTCTGTGATTCTGTGACTCTCTGATTCTATGACTCTGATTCTGTGACACTGATTCTGTGACTCTCTGATTCTGTGACTATGACTCTGATTCTGTGACTCTCTGATTCTGTGACACTGATTCTGTGACTCTCTGATTCTATGACTCTCTGATTCTGTGATTCTGTGACTCTCTGATTCTCTGACTCTGTGATTCTATGACTCTGATTCTGTGACTCTCTGATTCTGTGACTCTCTGATTCTATGCTTCTGTGACTCTATGCTTCTGTGACTCTGATTCTGTGACTTATGATTCCATGATTCTATGACTCTCTGATTCTGTGACTCTGATTCTGTGACTCCATGATTCTATGATTCTGTGGTCCTGTGCTTCTGTGATTGCAAGACCCTCTGATCCTGTGTGTATGGTCCATGCCAGACCTTGCTTGGGGCCTAATGAAGCCACCATTGTCAGGGACATCTGCTGTGCAAAGACTTCCCAACAACCTTTTGCTTCAATTAAACAGAGTTTTCCTTTCCTGTTCTTCACCTCTTTGGCTCACAGTGCCGCAGTGTCTTGCGTCCTGTCCTACGCTGCACGTTGAAGGGCTTGGGAGGCTAATTGCACATCTGCTGAATTGTCTGTAAGTGTACTTTGAGTAGCACTTTCAATCTGCTGCCTTTGAACACTGAGATTTTTAATAAAAGCTTTGCAAAAGAGATGTTTGGCATCTAAGGGTCCAGCCAAGCTGCCATGTAATGCTTTGCTAGTGACATCGTTGGTTTTGCTAACTTCCTTAGTTGGTAGCTTAATCCTGGCCCATAAGACATGGAATCATAGACTCATTGAATCAACCAGGTTGGAAAAGACCTCAGAGATCAGCAAGTCCAACCTAGTACCTAATACCTAACACCTCCTGACAACTAAACCATGGCTCCAAAGTGCCTCATCCAAGCCTTTTGTGAACACATCCAGGGATGGTGACTCCACCACCTCCCTGGGCAGCACATCCCAAGGGCCAATCGCTCGTGCTGGGAAGAATTTCTTTCTAACATCCAGCCTAAACCTCCCCTGGCACAGCTTGAGACTGTGTCCTCTTATTCTGGTGCTGCTTGCCTGGGAGAAGAGACCAACCCCCTCCCTTCAGGGAGTTGCAGAGAGCAAGAAGGTCTCCCCTAAGCCTCCTCTTCTGCAGGCTAGGCAACCCCAGCTCCCTCAGCCTCTCCTCACAGGGCTGTGCTCCAGACCCCTCCCCAGCCTCGTTGCCCTTCTCTGGACACCTTCCAGCAGCTCAATGTCCTTCTTAAATTAAGGAACCCAGAACAGGACACAGGACTCCAGGTGTGGCCTCAGCAGTGCTGAGTCCAGGGCACAATGACCTCCCTGCTCCTGCTGGCCACACTGTTCCTGATGCAGGCCAGGATGCCCTTGGCCTTCCTGGCCACCTGGGCACACTGCTGGCTCATGTTCAGCTGCTGTCAACCGCAACCCCCAGGTCAATTTCTGCCTGGCTGCTCTCCAGCCTCTCTGTCCCCAGCCTAGCCTTGAACATGCCCAGGAAGGAGACATCCACAGCTTCCCTGGGCAGCCTATTCCAGAGTCTCACCACTCTTGCACGGAAGAATTTCATCCTAAAGTCCAGTCTAAACCTACTCTCCCTCAGCTTAAAAGCATTCCTCTTAGTCCTGCTGCTAGACATGCTTATGTGAAGTCCCTCTCCAGCTTTCATGTAGGATCCATTCTCACTCTCTCTCACTTATTGTTAGTAACAGTAAACAATAAACCAGAGAGAAGAGACACTTAATTTAGTCTGAAACAATAGAAACCCACTACTTAGGGGGCATTTAATAAATGTTTATAAATCTCTGAGGGCTGGGGGTCAGGAGGGAGGGGACAGGCTCTGCTCACTCCCTGGGATGGGACAAAGAGCAATGGCTGTAAGCTGCAGCGCAGGAGGTTCCACCTCAACACATGGGGCAACTTCTTCACTATGAGGGTCCCAGAGCCCTGGAGCAGGCTGCCCAGAGAGGTTGTGGAGTCTCCTTCTCTGGGGAGATTCAAACCCCCTCTGGATGTGTTCCTGTGTGACCTGAGCTAGATTGCATGCTCCTGCTCTGGCAGGGAGCTGGACTGGATGATCTCTTTGGGTCCATTCCAACCCCTGACATCCTGTGATACTTTTCTACTCTGTGGGAAAAAAACCCCAAAGATTTACTTCTTCTGTCCAAATGCTTCATTCCCTCCCCCTCCCCCCTTGAGTTTCAATTCTCATTTAAAAGGAAAAATCATTTCCTTGAAGAGACAGAACCAGAGATTTACAGGCTTGGATGGGACATTAATTTCTCAACAGGAAAAGCAGGATAGTCTAGAATAGTCTTGACTTCAGAACCAGTAGGGAGAGAAAGCAGGGAGGTGCAGCTTGAAAAGAGCCATGCTGCTTCATTCATCCTAATTTGCACTGCCTTCAGGATGAACTGGTTAAAAACAAGCAGCTGCTGGCACATCCATCTCTGGCAGTAATTGGGGGGTTTAATAAAGTCCTTTTGCAGCTCAGGAAGGCTCCTTCAGAACTGCATTAACCAAGCCAGGTAACCCCACCAGGGTTACAAGCACTGCAAGGCTGGTTTTAACCATCGTTCAAGGGACTCACAGCACTGAATGCTCATAATAGAAATGCTTTAACCTGGTTAATACTGGAGTGCTAATGAATTGCATAGGAAAGTAATTTCATTTGCACTGTGCTAAGTAGCAGAACTGTAATTTGCCTTTTGTTTCCTTGGCCCTTTCCCCCCACATTTCACAGAACCACAGAACAAGCTGTGCCAGGGGAGGTTTAGGCTGGAGGGGAGGAAGAAATTCTTCCCAGCAAGAGAGATTGGCCCTTGGGATGTGCTGCCCAGGGAGGTGGTGGAGTCCCCATCCCTGGAGGTGTTTAAGAAGAGCTTGGGTGAGGCACTTGGTGCTGTGGTTTAGTTGATTAGATGGTGTTGGGTGATAGGTTGGACTGGATGATCTTGAAGGTCTTTTCCAACCTGGTTTATTCCATTCCATTCCATTCCATTCCATTCCATTCCATTCCATCCATTCCATTCCATTCCATTCCATATTCTAATGTCTCTTACAAGAGAGGTGCTGGAGCTCCTGTCCCATGAGGACAGACTGAGAGAGTTGGAGTTGTTCAGTCTGGAGAAGAGAAGGCTCCAAGGAGACCTAATTGTGGCCTTGCAGTGTCTGAAGGGGGCTATAGGAAAGCTGGGGAGGACTTGTGAGGGTGTCAGGGAGTGATAGGACTGGGGGGGATGGAACAAAACTAGAAATGGGGAGATTCAGATTGGATGTGAGGAAGAAGTTGTTCCCCAGGAGGGTGGTGAGAGCCTGGCACAGGCTGCCCAGGGAGTTGGTGGCAGCCTCCTGCCTGGAGGTGTTTGCAGCCAGGCTGGAGGTGGCTGTGAGCAACTTGCTGCAGTGTGAGGTGTCCCTGCCCATGGCAGGGGGGTTGGACTTGCTGAGCCTTGAGTTTCTTTCCAACCCTGACAATTCAGTGACTAACAAATCAAATCCAAGCTGTAAACAGAAGGTGTCTAACCCACAAGGTCTAGTAGATGCAAAGTTTCCACATTAGCTTCTCAGATGTGCCTCTGTGTGCAAAAGGCCTTTTAAAAGGAGATGAGCAGTAAAATGTGAGTGCCAAGTGAGAACATTTGAAGAGCTTAGCATCCCCTGCAATGCATTTGCAATTGCTTTTGTAGTGCCTTTTTTAAAGGACAAGGCTAAAGAGACTCTCTCTTGCATGCCAACATGTAGGGCCAAATGCCTTGGTTGGTTGGTTGGTTTGTTTCCACAGCTTTGGATTGTTCAGCTTTTCAAACTCTGAGTCAGATTCCACTTCAGCTGTGGCATGGTTGTTGGAGTGTAGTAGGTAACTTTTGCTAAGAGCACAGCTGTGTGGCTCTGTCAGAGCTCACTTCTTTGAAGTGAGGATACAAGGGTGCAGGAGAACATTAGCAAACGATTACCTTGAGTACTGTGTCCAGTTCTGGGCCCCTCAATTCAAGAGAGATGTTGAGGTACTGGAATGTGTCCCTCAGCCTCTCCTCACAGGGCTGTGCTCCAGACCCCTCCCCAGCCTTGTTGCCCCTCTCTGGACACATTCAAGTGTCTCAATGTCCTTCTTAAACTGAGGAGCCCAGAACTGGACACAAGCAGAGGGACAATATCAGATGATTATTTAGAGGTTATATCTATCTTTATGGATTCACTTTAGAAACATCAGTCAACCACAGGTGGTCTTGCAGGTGGAAAAATCAAATGATCACAGCAAGGATTCTTGAACTATGTGAGCTAGGAATCAAGGATCTAAAAGGCAGCACTCTGCAGTTCATGGGAAAGCAGGAAACTGGTTTAGGGAAGAGGGGAGGAGAAAAGCTGGGGAATGGGGAGAGATTGTACAGGATGTGGAAGGTTTATTTTGTATGTGTCCTTCCAAAACCATTTCTGCATGTGGTGATCCAGTGCCAAAAAACACACTGAAAGGGATTGGAGAGACATCAGCAGAAGGATCATGAATGAGCATTGGCACAGGAGACTATGAGAACTGGAAAGGAGATCAGCAGATGACCAGAAATTATATTTGGGCAGTAAAACAGCTATACACTGTGTCAGAAATCAGGGAAATGGTGGGAAGAAGATGCAGAGGTGGTGGTGCCAGGACAGGAGGGGTGTTTGTCAAAACTAATGACTGTGAAGTAAACAAAGAGAAGCTTGAACATAAGTGCAGAGTCCTGCACCTGGGGAGGAGAATAAACTGCAGCAGCACAGGCTGGGAGGTGATCTGCTGGAGAGCAGCACCAAGGAGAAGGACCTGGGAGTGTTGGTGGAAAACAAGTTCTGCATGGGACAGCAATGTGCCCTGGGGGCCAAGAAGGCCAAGGGGGTCCTGGGCTGCATTCAGAGGAGTGTGGCCAGCAGATCCAGGGAGGTTCTCCTCCCTCTCTACTCTGCCCTGGTGAGGCCACACCTGGAATATTGCCTCCAGTTCTGGGCTCCCCAGTTCAGGAGGGACAGGGATCTGCTGGAGGGAGTCCAAGGGAGGGCTACCAGGATGCTGAAGGGAGTGGAGCACTGCCTGGGGAGGAGAGGCAGAGAGCCCTGGGGCTGTTCAGGCTGGAGAGGAGAAGGCTGGGAGGGGATTTAATAAATGTCTATCAATATCTGGGGGTCAGGAGGGAGGGGACAGGCTCTGCTCACTTGCACCCTGGGATAGGACACAGGGCAATGGATGGAGGAGGAACATGAGGAGGAACTTCTTCACTGTGAGGGTCACAGAGCACTGTGAACAGGCTGCCCAGAGAGGTTGTGGAATCTCTTTTGGAGACTTCCAAGCCCCATCTGGATGAGTTCCTGTGTGACCTGTGCTGGATTCTGTGGTCCTGCTCTGGCAGGGGGGTTGGACTGGATCATTTTTTTCGAGGTCCCTCCCAACTCCTGACATCCTGTGAGCACGTGAGAAAGATGGCAGTAGAGCAAACCTAGGGAAAAGCAGGTGCACAAATAAGTAGGCAAGGACACAAAGTGCAGGAGGAAACACCTAGGTTTGTTTCTGAATCATTTAAATGTGATGTGTGGTGGCTAACATTCCTTGTAAGAAAAGACTCCTCACCTGGAGGCAAACAGCAGCACTCACAGACCTTGCACAATGACTTCATACTGGGGGAGGAAAAAACCCCAGCCTCGCTCCTGAAGCATTCTGTTGTGGTAGATCCCCTTAGCTGAACTCACTTCCTAGAACTGAAGTGAGTGTTTTTCAGCCCTGAAAGACTCAATGTCAGCCTGGAATGACTCAGGGCAGAAAGGCCAATTCCTGGCTGGGAACAGCAGTAGCGATAGACATAAACGAGAGGATTACACGTTATACCCACAGGTCAGTGTTCTCAAAGATCAAAATGATTGCTAACTGCAGGGCTTCTGTCAGCTAGCTATATTTAATTATGACTGCCAGCTGGGCCCAGATATGTTCCAGGACTCTCTTGGCCCATACTTGCATGGAGTTAAGGCCAACAGGCAGTCCTTGTCCCCAGAAGTCTGTGGTTTAGCTGTGTGGGTAAAATGAGGGTGGCATAAATGGGGAGTAGAGTACAGTAAGACAAAACTGCTCACCCAGAAAGCAATTCTTTTTATTAACAGAGCATTGGCAGCTGAAATACAATAGTGTACAATACAATACAATACAATACAATACAATACAATACTGCAATACAATACAATACACCAGGTTGGAAGAGACCTTCAAGGTCATCGCGTCCAACCCATCAACCAATCCAACCCACCGAAGCAACTAACCCATGGCACCAAGCACCCCAGCAAGTCTCCTCCTGAACACCTCCAATGAAGGTGACTCCACCACCTCCCTGGGCAGCACATTCCAATGGGCAATCACTCTCTCTGTGTAGAACTTCTTCCTAAGCTCCAGCCTAAACCTCCCCTGGCACAGCCTGAGACTATGTCCTCTTGTTCTGGTACTGGCTGCCTGGGAGAAGAGACCAACCTCTGCCTGGCTACAACCTCCCTTCAGGTAGTTGTAGACAGCAATAAGGTCACCCCTGAGTCTCCTCTTCTCCAGGCTAAGCAACCCCAGCTCCCTCAGCCTCTCCTCACAGGGTTTGTGTTCCAAACCCCCTCACCAACCTCGTTACCCTTCTCTGGACACCTTCCAGCAAGTCAACCTCCTTCCTGAATTGAGGGGCTCAGAACTGGAGACAGGACTCAAGGTGTGGCCTAACCAGTGCAGTGTACAGGGGCAGAATGACCGCCCTGCTCCTGCTGGCCACACTGTTCCTGATGCAGGCCAGGATGCCATTGGCCTTCTTGGCCACCTGGGCACACTGCAGGCTCATGTTCAGCCTACTATCTACCAGTACCCCCAGGTCCTTCTCTGCCTGGCTGCTCTCAGCCACTCTGCCCCCAGCCTGTAGCACTGCCTGGGGTTGTTGTGGGCAATGTGCAGAACCTGGCACTTGGATGTGTTCAATCTCCTGCCCTTGGTCTCTGCCCATCTGTCCAGCCTGTCGAGGTCCCTCAAGGTTGTCCAGAATTCTGTAATCATCACAGACATACAGGTGCAGGCACCAGGACAGGTTAGAGGCTGCCCTGCTGGAAAGCAGCTCAAGGAGAAAGACCTTGGAGTGCTGGGGGGGCAGCAAGTTCTGCATGGGACAGCAATGTGCCCTGGGGGCCAAGAGAGACAATGGGATCCTGGGATACAGCAAGAAAAGTGTGGCCAGCAGGGCTGGGGAGGTTCTGCTCCCCCTCTGCTCTGCCCTGCTGAGAGCACAGCTGCAATCCTGTGTCCAGTTTGGGGCTCCCCAGGTCAAGAGAGACAGAGAGCTGCTGGAGAGAGTCTGTGATTCATTATCTACTCAGTTGCTGGCTTGCTTTTGGGATGCTTTCTGTATCAGGGATCAGACTCACTGAGATGGTGTTGGTGACTCAGTCAGAGGCAGAGCATCACTCATACAAAACAAAACCAAGTTGCTTGTTTCAAGACTTAAACCCTAAGGACAACAGCTGAGCCCCAATGTACCAGGTGCAGTCCACCCAGACTTTGACTGCAAGTTCTCCATGGAATAACAATGTGCTCCTGAGGCCAAGAGAGCCAATGCTGTGTTGGGATGCAGCAGGAAAAGTGTGGCCAGCAGGGCTGGGGAGGTTCTGCTGCCCCTCTGCTCTGCCCTGCTGAGACCACAGCTGCAATCCTGGGTCCAGTTTGGGGCTCCCCAGTGGAAGAGAGACAGAGAGCTGCTGGAGAGAGGCCAAGGCAGAGCCAGGAGGATGCTTAGGGGACTTGAGCATCTCCCCTGGGAAGAGAGACTGAGAGCCCTGGGGCTGTTGAGTCTGGAGAGGAGAAGGCTGAGAGGGATCTGATCAATGTCTCTCAGGAGCTGAGGGCTGGGGGTCAAGGGGAGGGGGCCAAGCTCTCTTGGGTGCTGCACAGCAGTAAGCCAAGGAGCAATGGAGACAAACCAGAGAAGGTTTCAGCTCCACATGAGGAGGAACTCCTTTGCAGTGAGGGTGCCAGAGCCCTGGAGCAGGCTGTCCAGAGAGGTTGTGGAGTCTCCTTCTCTGGAGCCTTTCCAGCCCCAGCTGGATGCATTCCTGTGCAGACTGCCCTGGGTGCTGCTGCTCTGGCAGGGGGGTTGGACTGGCTGATCTCTGCAGGCCCCTTCCAACCTCAAACATGATTCTGTGATTTCTAAAAATGGTTATTTTAAGGAGCTAGGAGCCTGGAACCTTTACCTGCATGTCCTTGCAAAGTTGATCAAGTCTCAGCCTCCTGATTGATAACCCAATTGGAGCTTATTAATGCTTTCACAGATGGATCTTCAGGGTTGCAAGTTATGTTGAAGCCATTTCCTTTTTTTAATCTCTTCTAACTTTCTTTTTTATCTACCAGTTTCTGAACTCTGCCCTGCAGAGCTTGACAGACTACTCCAGTAATGGTCTCACTAATACTCTTTGCTGAGATAAATACCAACTCTTCAGTAATCTCAGTATTTGCTGTCTTAAGCAGGCAGGAATTACAGTAATTTGCTTATTTATAGCACTGTGCTGAATGCTCAGCCTTGATTAGCTTGTTTACTACGATCCCAGAGCCCTCCTCAGTGTAAATGGCTTTTTAGAATGTGGTTTCCCATTTTGCCCTTTTTCTCCCTTCAAATTGCATGACCAGTCTTGTTCAACATCTCTGTGGGTGCCATGGACAGTGGCATCGAGTGCCCCCTCAGCAAGGTTGCTGCTGACACCAAGCTGTGTGGTGCAGCAGACAGCTGGAGGGAAGGATCCATCCAGAGGGACCTGGACAGGCTGGAGAGGTGGGGCACAGGCCAACCTCAGGAGCTTCAACAAGACCAAGGGCAGGGTCCTGCAGCTGGGGCGAGGCAATCCCAGGCACAAATCCAGGCTGGGCAGGGACTGGCTGGGGAGCAGCCCTGAGGAGAGAGACTTGGGGGTGCTGGGGGAGGAGAAGCTCCCCAGGAGCTCTCAGGGTGCACTTGCAGCCCGGAAAGCCAATCAGAGCCTGGGCTGCAGCAGGAGAAGTGTGGCCAGCAGGGCAAGGGAGGGGATTCTGCCCCTCTGCTCAGCCCTGCTGAGACCCCACCTGGAGTACTGCCTCCAGTTCTGGAGCCCCTATTGCAAGAGGGATCTGGAGGTGCTGGAAGGTGTCCAGAGAAGGGCCACAAGGATGAGCAGAGGGCTGGAGCACCTCTGCTGTGAGGACAGACTGAAGGAGTTGGGGCTGTTCAGTCTGGAGAGGAGAAGGCTCCGAGGTGACCTCATTGTGGCCTTCCAGGATCTGAAGGGGGCTCCAAGAAGGCTGGGGAGGGAATGCTCAGAACATCAGGTAGTGCTAGGACTAGGGGGAATGGAATGAAGCTGGAGGTGGGGAGATTCAGGCTGGAGGGGAGGAGGAAGTTCTTCCCCATGAGAGTGGAGAAGCCCTGGAATGGGTTGTCCAGGGAGGTGGTTGAGGCCCTGTCCCTGGAGGTGTTTAAGCCCAGGCTGGATGAGGCTGTGGCCAGCCTGATCTAGTGTGGGGTGTCCCTGCCCATGGCAGGGGGGTTGGAACTAGATGATCCTTGTGGTCCCTTCCAACCCTGACTGATACTATGAAAAGATATTATTAACAAATAATAATATATATATGTGTGTGTGTGCATATGTGTGTGTGTGCATATATATATATCATAGAATCAACAAGGTTGGAAAAGACCTCAAGGATCATCAAGTCCAACGTGTCGCCCAAGACAGGTTGTGGGGCAGTTAGTTTACTGTGCATAGGAGCTCCCCAAAGTATAGCTGCAGATTTTCAGGTGATAGCCAGAATGGATATGTACAGAATTCAGCATTTGATCATGTGTTGGGCCACGAGGAGGAGCAGAGGGCTGGAGCTGCTCTGCTCTGAGGACAGGCTGAGGGAGTTGGGGCTGTTCAGTAGGGAGAGGAGAAGGCTCCAAGGAGACCTAATTGTGGCCTTGCAGTATCTGCAGGGGGCTCCAAGAAAGCTGGGGAGGGACTTCTGAGGGTGTCAGGGAGGGATAGGACTGGGGGGAATGGAGCAAAACTAGAAATGGGGAGATTCAGATTGGATGTGAGGAAGAAGTTGTTGCCCATGAGGGTGGTGAGAGCCTGGCACAGGCTGCCCAGGAAGGTGGTGGAAGCCTCCTGCCTGGAGGTGTTTGCAGCCAGGCTGGCTGTGGCTGTGAGCAACCTGCTGCAGTGTGAGGTGTCCCTGCCCATGGCAGGGGGGTTGGGACTGGCTGCTCCTTGAGGTCCCTTCCAACCCTGACAATTCTATGATTCTATGGCAGTGGTGATCCTTGCAGGGGCCCAGGACCTCCACTGCAGAAGTCTGCAAGGAAAAAAATGTGGATAAAGGCCATAAAAAAGACCCAAACAAGGATAAAGGGCAGGTCTAGGCGACATCTTCTGCAGGAAAACTGTATTTGTTACTCTTTGCATAAGGAGGTGTTTGCAGCCAGGCTGGCTGTGGCTGTGAGCAACCTGCTGCGGTGTGAGGTGTCCCTGCCCATGGCAGAGGGGTTGGAACTGGCTGAGCCTTGAGGTCCCTTCCAACCCTGACAATTCTGTGATTCTAAGATAAGCCACAGCTGCAGGGAACAAAGGGGCTAAAGATTCACACCCTGAGCAGTTGGCCAGAGCTTCAACAAGAGACTGTAATGTTGTTGGAAGGTTAGAAAGCAACATCAGAGACCAAGGCGTAGGTCTGTTTAAATGAATCCATGCATATGGACTCATTTAAGGCTGGAGGTGAGGAGAAAGTTCTTCCCAGGAAGAGTAATTTGCCATTGGGATGTGCTGCCCAGGGAGGTGGTGGAGTCCCCATCCCTGGAGGTGTTCAAAACAGGACTGGATGTGGCACTTGAAGCCATGGTTTAGTTAGTCATGAGGTGTTGGGTGATAGGTTTGACTTGATGATCTCTGAGGTCTTTTCCAACCTTATTGATTCTATGTTTCTCCAGAATCTGGATGAGAACAGTTTCTGTGGAGGAGATAATTGCTGTAGAGTGATAGAATGTGAGCTACAGGCATGGAATTGTGTTTGGCTCTGTGGATGAGAGTTCTGTGTTGCTATCACAGCCCCTGGCTTCCCCTGCTCTCTGTTTGCATACAGAAAGAGTCTTTCCGCTTTCTGTTCCATTGGAGGCAAAGAATGTAGGTGCCAGCAAGTTAATTCAATGTCTGCCAGGTGCGAAGACGATAGGATTTTGCTGGTTGAATGTGTTGTCATTCAAGTGCTAATTGCAGTGGGCCTCGAGGTTTTGTTCACTGAAGGCTGTTTAATTGCTAGGATGCAAGGTGAAGGCACCCAAGACAGCCACAGGCTCAGCAGGCTGGCCGGGAAAGCTGCCTGTTCACGTGTGCTTGCATACAAATGCATCTCACAGTCCATGAGACCTCCAGGCTGCAGGTTTTGATCCTCCTCTAACATCCAACCCCTGACCACTCTTGCAGTAAGTAATTTTTCTCCTAACATACAGCCTAAACCTCCCCTGGTGCAGCTTGGGGAGGGACTTTGGAGGCTGTCAGGGAGTGACAGGACTGGAGGGAATGGAGTTAAAATAGACTTTCAAGGCCTGCCTGGATGAGTTCCTGTGTGACCTGAGCTAGATTCTATGGCCCTGCTCTGGCAGGGGGGTTGGACTTGATAATCTCTTTGGGTCCCTTCCAACTCCTGTGATCCAACTCTCCTGTGGAATATAAATATCTGCATTTTGCCAGGGTTCAGCTCATCAGATAAAATCTGAGTGCTTCACAGAGATTGCATCTTGCCACCACTCCAGAAAGTGACCATACCTGATTTACAACCAAGGTACTTGGCTCAGAAGAGTACATTCTATCCAATTTGCCTCTCTGGTTGTGGGTCTTTGGACTTGAGTTTTGGTGGTTAAGGTTAAATTAAATCTCTTCATAGTGACCTTCAAGTCCTGCTGTGAACCCTAAGGATTTTGAATGATGTGAGCTGAGGATTTGGTTAAGTTGGAAACATTTCCGGCAGGTAGTATCTTTCTTCTTTCCCTGGATGCTGTTCATTAGCTTCTTGTAGGGGGCTACAAGAAAGCTGGGGAGGGACTTTTTAAGCTGTCAGGGAGTGATGGGACTGGGGGGACTGGGGGAAAAAACCTAGAAGTGGGTAGATTGAGATTGGATGTTAAGAACTTCTTGCCCAGGGAGGTGGTGGAGTCTCCTTCTCTGGAGGCTTTCAAGGCCTGTCTGGATGTGTTCCTGTGTGACCTGAGCTAGATTCTATGGTCCTGCTTTTGGCAGGGGGGATTGGACTGGATGATCTCTTTGGGTCCCTTCCAACCCCTGGCATCCTGTGATCCTGCTTGTGGCAGGGGGCGTTGGACTCGACGATCCCTGGAGGTCCCTTCCAACCTCTAACCTTCTGTGATTCTGTGATATGTGGATAGAGAAAACCAAACAGGAATGAAGGTGAAGTTTACTACTGCAGTGAAGAACCTCCTAAGTAATTTCCCCCTCCTGTTGAAAGAGAGGTAAGTGAATTCTCGACAGACTGAGGAGTCACAATACCTCGAAGATGTTGTTCTGGACAGAAGAATGTCCAAAGCTCTGAGCATGTCACAACCACCTCAGATACCCTCTATTCGTTTCCCTTTAAAACTCAGTATTAATAAAAAGCAAGAATTCAGTCTAAATGGGAATAAGCTTTTTATTTCCTTTTTTCCCTTTAATTTTAATGTAAAAAGAATCCTTTGTCTGAGCTGTCACTGCAGCAGAATTTTCCCCTGCATTTATTAAGAAGCACACTCAACTCACTCCTCATTTTTTATTTCCTAGGGTTAATTAGAGTTCTAAAGCCTTTTGTGTACTTGCTCTCCCACTGCTACATAATTACAGCTTCTAATGAATTATCCCTGAGGTTTGATTGGTTACTGTGGCTTCTCAGAGCTTAACAGGTAGACCCAGAAACAGGAAGCACACCACAGAGTGGTAAGGGC
Organism: Colaptes auratus; assembly: GCA_015227895.2. NCBI lineage: Eukaryota > Metazoa > Chordata > Aves > Piciformes > Picidae > Colaptes > Colaptes auratus. The sequence continues at coordinate 56,761,545 of CM037640.1, read as the reverse complement.
TGAACAAGACCTCTGGAGAGCTTCTTGCCCAACACCCCTGCTAAAGGAAGGGTTTGAATCTCCTGCACTGAGGCAGGGTGGTAGGGGTTGAAAAGGGAATGGTAGGGGTTGAAAAGGGAATGGTAGGGACTGAACAAGACCTCTAGAGAGCTTCTTGCCCAACACCCCTGCTAAAGGAAGGTTTTGAATCTCCTGCACTGAGGCAGGGTGGTAGGGGTTGAAAGGGAATGGTAGGGATTGAAAAGGGAATGGTAGGGACTGAACAAGACCTCTAGAGAGCTTCTTGCCCAGCACCCCTGCTAAAGGAAGGTTTTGAATCCTCAGGGAAGAATCTCCTGCACTGAGGCAGCCTGGTAGGGGTTGAATATTGAATGGTAGGGGTTGAACAAGACCTCTAGAGATCATCTTGCCCAACACCCCTGCTAAAGGAAGGGTTTGAATCTCCAGAGAAGAATCCCCTGCACAGAGGCAGGTTGGTAGGGGCTGAACAAGACCTCTGGAGACTTTCATGCCCAACACCCCTGCTAAAGGAAGGTTTTCAATCTCCAGAGAAGAATCTCCTGCACTGAGGCAGGGTGGTAGGGGTTGAAAAGAAAATGGCATGGGTTGAACAAGACCACTGGAGATCTTCTTGTCCAGCACCCCTGTTAAAGGAAGGTTTTGAATCCTCAAAGAATCTGCTGCACTGAGGCAGGTTGGTAGGGGCTGAACAAGACCTCTGGAGACCTTCATGTCCAATACCCCTGCTAAAGGAAGGTTTTGGCTCTCCAGAGAAGAATCTCCTGCACTGAGGCAGGTTGGTAGGGGTTGAAAAGAGTATGGTAGGGATTGAAAACAGAATGGTAGGGGCTGAACAAGACCTCAAGAGATCTTCTCTGTTTGGAAAACTGTGCATAAGGAATAGGAATCCTCTCACCATTATCAAGAACAGAAAGCTGCTTTAAAAAACAGAAACAAAATTATTGATTCACCTCAAAGAAGGATTTTTATTTTAATGCCCCTTTAATCAGTGGATCATTAATGGTGAGCAGAAGATTCCCCTGGTGGGGCACACACCTTGGTATCCTGCCCTTGGAAATGCTAAGACCAAGAATATGATTCCAAGTGTGTCTCTGAGAGCAGTGAGTACAACAAAGCCTCCCTCTAAATTAATTTCAAGGATGTCTTTGAATGGGGAGAAGTCAGAGGAGCAATAATGAGCACTTCTGAAAGGAGTGGATGGTGCAAAATGATCACTGTTGGTGCCTCTGTTTGAGTCTTTGTATGAATCTCTGTTCTCATCCTATCATTCATCCCAGAGGAACTCCCAACAACAGCCCAGAACAATGTTTCTCTTGTGGAGAGGGGAATGGTAGCCACACTGGGGGGACCTCAAGCAAAGTTTGACCTTGTTCTAATTGCTTCACAAAAGGAAGTTTTCCTTGCTGGTCAGCAAGAGTGAAAACCTGGCAGCTGGCTCCTAAAGGCCAACAAGATGGGGGCCAGAGAGTCCACTTGCCAGCACCTGCCCTTTGAGTTCCTTCATTTTAACCAGAGAACACTTGCACTCTGCTCTCAAGTAAGGGTCCACTTGCTCGTGAGTGCAGCCCCCCAGCTCACACACAGTGCTGAGAGCTCTCTGACAGCAGATTCATCACAGAATCACAGAATTGTCAGGGTGGGAAGGGACCTCAGGGATCAGCCAATTCCAACCCCTCTGCCATGGGCAGGGACACCTCACACCACAGCAGGTTGCTCACAGCCACAGCCAGCCTGGCTGCAAACACCTCCAGGGATGAGGCTTCCACCACCTCCCTGGGCAGCCTGTGCCAGGCTCTCACCACCCTCATGGGGAACAACTTCTTCCTCACAGCCAATCTCAATCTACCCATTTCTAGTTTTGCTCCATCCCCCCCAGTCCTATCCCTCCCTGACACCCTCAAAAGTCCCTTCCCAGCCTTCTTGGAGCCCCCTTCAGATACTGGAAGGCCACAATAAGGTCTCCCCAGAGCCTTCTCTTCTCCAGAGTGAACAGCACCAACTCCCTCAGTCTGTCCCCATAGCAGAGCAGCTCCAGCCCTCTGCTCATCCTCTTGGCCCTTCCCTGGACACCTTCCAGCACCTCCAGGTCCTTCCTGTCATAGAGGCTCCAGAACTGGACACAGTGCTCCAGGTGTGGTCTCAGCAGAGTGGGGTAGAGGGGGAGAATCCCCTCCCTCGACCTCACACACTGATGTCTGGGGGCAGGTATTCTCTTCAGGTCCCAACACTTTTCTGCCCTCTCTGCCTCCAGGTCTGCCCCTTAGAGGCTGTTATCTATCTCTCCCAGGCTAGCAGCAGACAAGACAAAGTAAACCATCAACTCTCTGTCTTGGAAGTAGATTTAATCCTTTTGTGAGGTCTCCTGTAGGGAGCTGTGTTTGCACAGCACACTCAATAAAAGGTCTTCCTCTTATAGCTAACCCAAAGTCAATCCTAAGAGAGAACTTGTTCAAAATCTTGGCGTGACAGAAAAGAAAGTTGGAACAATGTTCATGGCCTTCCAGTATCTGAAGGGGGTTATTTGACCAGACCTCCATGTCTGCTCTATTCTACTGATAACACTGAAGCCTTTAGTTCTCAGGCTCACAGGAGGTCAGGGGTTGGAAGGGACCTCCAAAGATCATCAAGTCCAACCACAGAATCCAGCACAGGTCACACAGGAACACATCCAGACAGGGCTGGAAGTCTCCAGTGAAGGAGACTCCACAAGCCTCTGGGCAGCCTGCTCCAGGGCTCTGGGACCCTCTTATTCAACTTCTCTACCTTCCTCTTATTTCAAGTTTCTGAAATATCCTCCAGACCTCAAAAGGCACACTACAAGTGTTGAGAGCTGGGGTGTAATAAACTGCAGCAGTACAGGTGATCTGGAGAGCAGCCCCAAGGAGCAGGAGCTGGGAGTGCTGGGGGGCAGCAAGTGCTGCATGGGACAGCAATGTGCCCTGGGGGCCAAGAAGGCCAAGGGGGTCCTGGGGGGCATTCAGAGGAGTGTGGCCAGCAGAGCCAGGGAGGTTCTCCTCTCCCTCTACTCTGCCCTAGTGAGGCCACACCTGGAATATTGCATCCAGGTCTGGGCTCCCCAGTTCAGGAGGGACTGGGATCTGCTGGAGAGAGTCCAAGGGAGGGCTCCAAGGCTGCTGAAGGGACTGCAGCACTGCCTGGGGAGGAGAGGCTGAGAGCCCTGGGGCTGTTCAGTCTGGAGAGGAGAAGGCTGAGATCTGATCAATGCCTATCAATAGCTGAGGGCTGGGGGTCAGGAGGGAGGGGACAGGCTCTGCTCAGCTGAATCCTAGGATAGGACAAGGGGCAATGGATGTAAGCTGCAGCACAGGAGGTTCCACCTCAACATGAGGAGGAACTTCTTCACTGTGCAGCTCCCAGAGGCCTGGAGCAGGCTGCCCAGAGAGGTTGTGGAGTCTCCTGCTCTGGAGCCTTCCCAGCCCCATCTGGATGTGTTCCTGTGTGCCCTGTGCTGGATTCTCTGCTCCTGCTCTGACAGCAGGGTTGGACTGGATGACCTCCTGGGAGGTCCCTTCCACCCCCTGGCATCCTGTGAGCCTGTGATCCTGTGTATATCTTGAGCACATCCTTGAAGTGAAACAGTTGCTGGAATATTTTCTTAAAATAAGGAGAAATGGGGTGTGGGGTTGGAGGTTTTTTTTAGATCCAGGGTGGAAATGGTACATATTATTTTTTTCTGTTGTTGCAGAGCTGCTGCTCAGAACCAGAGAGCAGATTAATATTCATGCCTCAAGAAAGGAAGCCTGGCTGTAAGTAACATCTCCAGATATGGTCATGCAGGTTGCTGCTCTCAGTGCAGTGCTGCAGGGAGAACTTTCCCTGGCAGAGGTCTGTGGTGGTTTATGATTATGTATCACTTGAGCCTGCCTGAAGCAGGCTTTGGTGTCTGTCTTGGGGCTGTCCAAAACTTTTAGTGACCTCTTGCTTTCCTGGAGTAAGCTGAGTGCATGGATGGTGGTGGTGGTGTGTCTGGGGAGAGGGTTATTAATATTAAAAGAGAGTTCTAAAAGAATCTGTAAATAGCTGTAGGGAAACCAGCAGCAGTTGGCCTTCACTAGTTAGCTGCTTTATTCCTGCAAAGGCTATAGGTCCCATCCAGCACTGTTATTGCCTTCCTGTGAGCTGAACTCATTGCCAGCTGACACTGATTTAAAAGAAAGGAGGCAGCAGGGATTTGTAACTTCTGTGGTTGTGGAGGAATTTTATCATTGCTAAAATATTCATCCAGCTCTTGCTGAAAATTCTGGGGCTTGTGTGAAAACAGGTTTGGTTCTTGCCTTCCCCTTGGCTTTGCTTTCCTGCAGATGATCCTTAATTAAACCAATTTATCATGAAGATAATTCTATTTTTGTTCAAGCAAACATTAGGAATTACATTTTTTGAGCAGCTTTCCTAAGGGAATTCCACATTATTTTTACAGTTCTCAGTGATAACCCTTAACTAAATGCATCACCAAAGAGAACCAAATGCTTCAGCCTTTCTTTTGGAGTTGTTTTGTGTTCTCAGGCTCGTGGAGAAAGTTCAGCTTAGCTTGTGTCACAGTCACAGGCTCACAGGATGTCAAGGGTTGGAAGGGACCTCCAAAGAGGTCATCCAGTCCAGCCCCCCTGCCAGAGCAGGAGCAGAGAATCCAGCACAGGTCACACAGGAACACATCCAGATGGGGTTTGGAAGGCTCCAGAGCAGGAGACTCCACAACCTCTCTGGGCAGCCTGCTCCAGGGCTCTGGGACCCTCACAGTGAAGAAGTTCCTCCCCATGTGGAGGTGGAGCCTCCTGTGCTGGAGTTTACAGCCATTGCCCCCTGGTCCTATCCCAGGGTGCAAGTGAGCAGAGCCTGTCCCCTCCCTCTTGAACCCCAACCCTCAGATATTGATAGACATTGATGACATCCCCTCCAGGTCTTCTATTCTCCAGAGTAAACAGCCCCAGGGCTCTCAGCCTCTCCTCCCCAGGCAGTGCTGCAGTCCCTTCAGCATCCTTGCAGCCCTCCCCTGGACTCTCTCCAGCAGATCCCTGTCCCTCTGAACTGGGGAGCCCAGAGCTGGATGCAATATTCCAGGTGTGGCTTCACCAGGGCAGAGCAGAGGGGGAGGAGAACCTCCCTGGCTCTGCTGGCCACACTCCTCTGAATGCAGCCCAGGACCCCCTTGGCCTTCTTGGCCCCCAGGGCACATTGCTGTCCCATGCAGCACTTGCTGCCCCCCAGCACTCCCAGCTCCTGCTCCTTGGGGCTGTTTATGAAGAGCTGTGATTTAAATTCAGATGTTTGCTTTGGTTTATTTTGCCTTTTTTCTTTTAATGAGGAAATATCAGAGTAGTGGATGGCCCTTTGGGGCAAGAAGCGTTTAAAAAGGGAAATAAAAGCTGTTTGTTCAACTTCTATGTTTTACTTTTTACTGGTAAGCTTTTTCATGGGGGGAGAGTGAAAACTGGCTGTGTTCATCAAAATAATCAAGTGTGGAACACAAGGGCTGTCAGAACTGACTCCTAGGCTGGCCTGGGAGATTACCACAGAGGTGATTCTGCCACTTTGCTCTGCTCTGCTGAGACCTCCCCTGGAGCACTGGGTGCAGCTCTGGAGCTCTCAATATAGAAAGGACTTGGACCTGATGGAGAGGGTCCAGAGGAGGGCCACAAAAATGACCAGGGAGTTGAAGCAGCTCCGCTACAAGGAGAGGCTGAGGGAGCTGGGGGTGTTCAGCCTGGAGAAGGGGAGGATCCAGGGAGGCCTAATAGCAGCCTGCCAGGACCTGAAGGGGGCTTACAGGAAGGATGGAGAGAGACTGTTGGCAAAGGCCTGCAGGGACAGAGTAAGAGGCAATGGCACTAAGCTGTAGAAGAGCAGATTGAGGTAGGATGTTAGGAACAAGTTCTTCACTATGAGTGTGGTGGAACACTGGAGCAGGTTGCCCAGGGAGGTGGTTGAGGCCCCATCCCTGGAGATATTCAGGGTGAGGCAGGACAGGGCCCTGGGCAGCCTGCTCTAGTTGGGGATGTCCCTGCTGAGTGCAGGGAGGTCAGACTGGATGACCTTTGGAGGTCCCTTCTGGCCATCCTGTGATTATCCCCACAGATCCTGTGTGGGTTTCTCCCATGCACATTTACATTTCTCTGATGGGAGCAGAACAATTTCACCCTCTCACAAGTTCACCATCTTATTTTGCTGCTTTCATACACCAATTACACGGTTCCTGCATGAAAGAGTTTCTGATGTGACTTTCAGCAGCGCTGCACGAGAGCTTTTCCACTTGCTGAAGATAGTTCTCTGCTAATGAAAAGCAATTGCAGTCCTTTTAAAACAATGATCTCTTGTGCTGAAGAAAATGTGATGAATATAGTCCTGGCTTAGTTAAAATTAAGTTCTGCCTTCCTCAACCTGAAGCAGCTATTTTAAGTTGTGCCGAAGGCAAGGCTCTGAAGCTTCAGCGCCTGGCCCAACTTTAGCTGCTGGCAGGGCTCTGCAGAGGGACCTTGCCAGGCTGGACAGAGGGGCAGAGTCCAAGGGCATGAGATTGAACACATTCAAGTGCCAGGTGGCACAAACAACCCCAGGCAGTGCTACAGGCTGGGTCAGAGTGGCTGAGAGCGGCCAGGCAGAGAGGGACCTGGGGGGACTGGTTGATAGTAGGCTGAACATGAGCCTGCAGTGTGCCCAGGTGGCCAAGAAGGCCAAGGGCATCCTGGCCTGCATCAGGAACAGTGTGGCCAGCAGGAGCAGGGAGATCATTCTGCCCTGTGCTCAGCACTGGTTAGGCCACACCTTGAGTCCTGTGTCCAGTTCTGGGCTCCTCAGTTTAGGAAAGATGTTGAGATGCTGGAAGGTGTCCAGAGAAGGGCAACAAAGGTGGGGAGGTTCTGGAGCACAGCCCTGTGAGGAGAGGCTGAGGGAGCTGGGGTTGCTTAGCCTGGAGAAGAGGAGGCTCAGGGGAGACCTTCTTGCTCTCTCCAACTCCCTGAAGGAAGGTTGCAGCCAGGTGGGGGTTGGTCTCTTCTCTCAAGCACCCAGCACCAGAACAAGAGGACACAGTCTCAAGCTGTGCCAGGGGAGGTTCAGGCTGGATGTTAGGAAGAAATTCTTCCCAGCAAGAGAGATTGGCCATTGGGATGTGCTGCCCAGGGAGGTGGTGGAGTCACCATCCCTGGGGGTGTTTAAGAGGAGCCTGGCTGAGGCACTTGGTGCCATGGTTGAGTTGATCAGATGGTTCTGGGTGATAGGTTGGAGTCGGTGACCTTGAAGGTCTTTTCCAACCTGGTTGTTTCTGTCACATACCCAGATTTTGCCAGGTCAAATTGCAATTTTTACTGCCTATTTTGTGGCACACAATTTCTGCAAGTTTATTGATTGATTTAATCCACTTTCAATTTGTTATGGTTTCCACCATAACATATCTTACACCTAAAGCACTCCAAATGCAGAAGCCTGAACTGAAGAGAAGTTTGCCACATTCTTTGCCAGTGACCCTTAGTGAGGTACAGAAAACATCACAGTATCACAGGATCACCAAGGTTGGAAGAGACCTCCAAGATCACCGAGTCCAACCTGGCACCACAGACCTCACGACGAGACCATGGCACCAAGTGCCACGTCCCATCCCCTCTTGTAGAAAGATGATGAAGCACTTCCAGCACCTTTCTGTGCTGGATCATGTCACATTTGCCTGAATAAGTTACTACCAGAGCTCCCCCTGGTTTGAGCAGTGCCTGTGAGCTGCCAGGCTGTGTCTGAAGGCAGCCACTCACTTCTTTGTTTTCAGCCCCAAACAGTACATGACATTTATTGCTGAACTCAAGGTGCCTCCATGAAAACCGATTCCCTCTTTGTGCAGCTGTGCACTTTCTGCTGCCTAATCAATAGATAAGCAATTTACATGGCCTGGGCCTCCCACTGAACCTTCTGTGCTTCAGCCACCGGCTTCTAACCGCCACGGAAGCAGCAGAGACCTCTGAGTGGATTGGAGCAGCCATACATAATTAACAGTTTTTTCTTCTGCCTGTAGAATTTCTGCTTTGATAGCAGCACACAGAGAGAGAGAAAAATTAAATCTGGAGGGATTTTGCCTCTTGCACTGCAAAAAAAATGAATTGCATTGTTTTATTTTTATGTATTAGGTGTTCCAAACATTCGTGGGGGCAGGGAGGCTCTACAGAGGGAGTTGGATAGACTGGATCCATGGCCAGCGTTCCCAGGAGCAGCTTCACCCAGGCCAAGTGCCAGGTCCTGCCCTTGGGGCACAGCAACCCCAAGCAAGGCTCCAGGCCTGGGGCAGTGTGGCTGGAAAGCTGCTGGCAGAAAGGGAGCTGGGGGTGCTGATGGAGAAGCAGCTGAAGAGGAGCCAGCAGGGTGCCCAGGGGGCCAAGAGAGCCAAAGGCCTCCTGGCTGGGCTCAGCAATGCTGTGTCCAGCAGCAGCAGGCAGGGGATTGTCCCTGGCACTCAGCTCTGGGGAGGCCACATCTTGAGGCTTGTGTCCAGTTTGGGTCACCTCAATGCCAGAGAGCTGTGGAGGTGCTGGAGCCAGGGCAGAGGAGGGCAAGGAAGCTGGGAAGGGCCTGGAGAAGAAATCTGATGAGGAGAGACTGAAGGAGCTGGGGATGGTTTACTGTGGAAAAGAGGAGGCTGAGGGGAGACCTCCTGGCTGTCTGCAACTACCTGAAAGGAGGCTGTGGAGAGGCTGCTGCTGGTCTCTTCTCACAGGTCATTAGTGACAGAACAAGAGGGAATGGCTTCAAGCTGCCACTGGGTAGCTTTAGAATGGACATTAGGAAACATGTTTTGATGGCAAGAGTGGTCAGGGGCTTGGGATGTGCTGGGCAGGGAGGTGGTGGAGTCCCCAAGCCTGGCTGTGTTTCAGGGTGGTTTGGCTGTGGTGCTTGGGGCTGTGGTTTAGGGGCGACCCTTGTAGAGTAGGGTTATGGGTTGGACTTGGTGCTCCTGAGGGTCTTTTCCAAGCTGAATGTTTCTGTGCTTCTCTGTGTGTGTGTCTGTGCTACTTTGACTTGCAATGTCCTAGGGAATGGCAGCACTCAGTGCGTGGCAAACCATCACTGCCTGCTAATGAAGGGGAGGCAGCACTGAGTGCTTTCAGCCCAATGCAGTGGAGGACACAAATCCTTCACCCTTGTTAAGACTCTCCAGTGGTTGCTAGAAGTGAATAAAAGCATCAAAGCTTGGTCCTTCTCCCGTTGGATGCTGACATTAACTGCTGTCAGGACAAGCTCAAGGTTTAGACAGCATTCCTGCCTGCTGTGCTGCACTGAGCTTGTTTTGATGGTGTCAAAGTAATTAAAATCCTCTCTGTGGCAATGGTTTGTGGAGTCTCCCAGATCTAGAAATGAGCTGTCTTGAACAAATGGACAGCCTGGCAAGACAGAAACACAGTGAGAAAGAAGATCAGAGCCAGGGAGAAATGATATTGATTTTCACAGACTGATTCATCTGAAGGAATTGCTGGCAATAATCCACTGCAATTCTGCATGGCAAAGAGCAGCAAAGGTATCAAGGTAAGCTTAGATATTTGGGCTTTGGTAGCTATTGGATCTGCTTATAACTGAAAGATGTTTCACAGGCTGGGCCTTGGGAAGAGCAGATTTAGATTGGATGTTAGGAAGTTCTTCCCCATGAGGGTGGTGAGAGACTGGAACAGGTTGCCCAGGGAGGTGGTTGGGGCTCCATTGCTGGAGATATTCAAGGTGAGGCAGGACAGGGCCCTGGGCAACCTGATCTAGTTGGAGATGTCCCTGCTGAGTGCAGAGGGGGTTGGGCTGGGTGAGCTTTGGAGGTTCCTTCCAACCCAGACCATTCTGTGATTCTGTGATTCTATGATTCTCCTTCTCTGGAGACTTTCCAGACCTGCCAATCTTGTTCTGCCACTGGTTGCCTTCTCCCAGACAACCAGACCAGAACAAGAGGACACAGTCTCAAGCTGTGACAGGGTTTAGGCTGGAGGTGAGGAGAAAGTTCTTCCCAGCAAGAGAGATTGGCCCTTGGGCTGTGCTGCCCAAGGAGGTGGTGGAGTCCCCATGCCTGGAGGTGCTCAAGAAAGGCTTGGATGTGGCACTTGGAGCCATGGTTTAGTTGTCAGGAGGGGTTAGGTATTAGCCAATAGGTTGGACTTGATGATCTCTGAGGTGTTTTCCAACCTGGTTAATTCTGTGATTCTGTGAAACTAGCCAACAGAAAGGGAGCAGGAGCAGGCTAATTTCCTGAGTTGCAGGACCTGGACAGCTTCATTGCCAGGATGGACAAGATGGTTCAGCAGATATTTTCTTAAATCATTCCCCAATACCTTAGGCATTATCATTAACCTTCAAAATGACACAATTTAACCCTCCCCTCTCTGAACCTCTCCTCTCTGAACCTCTCCTCTCCTTGCTGAACCGCTCCTCTCTGAACCTCTCTGGACCTCTCTTCTCTTCTCTCTGAACCTCTCCTCTCCGAATCTCTCCTCTCTGAATCTCTCCTCTCCAATATCTCCTCTCTGAACCTCTCTGAACCTCTCCTCTCTGAACCTCTCCTCTCCGAACCTCTCCTCTCCGAACCTCTCCTCTCTGAACCTCTCCTCTCCGAACCTCTCCTCTCCGAACCTCTCCTCTCTGAACCTCTCCTCTCCGAACCTCTCCTCTCCGAACCTCTCCTCTCTGACCTCTCTGAACCTCTCCTCTCCGAACCTCTCCTCTCCGAACCTCTCCTCTCTGAACCTCTCCTCTCCGAACCTCTCTGAACCTCTCCGAACCTCTCCTCTCTGAACCTCTCCTCTCCGAACCTCTCCTCTCCGAACCTCTCCTCTCTGAACCTCTCTGAACCTCTCCTCTCCGAACCTCTCCTCTCCGACCTCTCCTCTCTGAACCTCTCCTCTCCGAACCTCTCTGAACCTCTCCGAACCTCTCCTCTCTGAACCTCTCCTCTCCGAACCTCTCCTCTCCGAACCTCTCCTCTCTGAACCTCTCCTCTCCGAACCTCTCTGAACCTCTCCGAACCTCTCCTCTCTGAACCTCTCCTCTCCGAACCTCTCCGAACCTCTCCTCTCTGAACCTCTCCTCTCCGAACCTCTCCTCTCTGAACCTCTCCTCTCTGAACCTCTCCTCTCCGAACCTCTCCTCTCTGAACCTCTCCTCTCTGAACCTCTCCTCTCCGAACCTCTCCTCTCTGAACCTCTCCTCTCTGAACCTCTCCTCTCTGAACCTCTCCTCTCCGAACCTCTCCTCTCTGAACCTCTCCTCTCTGAACCTCTCCTCTCCGAACCTCTCCTCTCTGAACTCTCCTCTCTGAACCTCTCCTCTCCGAACCTCTCCTCTCTGAACCTCTCTGAACCTCTCTGAACCTCTCCTCTCTGAACCTCTCCTCTCTGAACCTCTCCTCTCCGAACCTCTCTGAACCACTCCTCTCCGAACCTCTCCTCTCCGACCTCTCCTCTCCGAACCTCTCCTCTCTGAACCTCTCTGAACCTCTCTGAACCTCTCCTCTCCGGACCTCTCCACTCTGAACCTCTCTGAACCTCTTCTCTCTGAACCTCTCCTCTCCAAACCTCTCCTCTCTGAACCTCTCTGAACCTCTCCTCTCTGAACCTCTCTGAACCTCTCCTCTCTGAACCTCTCCTCTCCGAAAGTCTCCAAACCTCTTTTTTCCTTTTGTTTTATTTTCTCTTCTTTTTCTTCCCACTTAGTTTCCTTTCTTTTCTCTTCTTTTCCCTGTGCTTTCCTGGCTAAATGTCTCTGATAATTTCCTTTCAAGCTTATCCCTGCTGCAGGCTGCTTCCAAAGAGGGTGCTTGGTGTAAGCACCTGAAAGACATTCCGCTGACTAAATACCATATTGACATTTATTTTCTCAATGTAATGATCTGCTGGCCCACAGATATCGCTTTCTAATGAGGCTGATTCTGTCTCCTGGAGCTTTGACCTTGCAGCACAGAATTCAATTCAGCCCTTCCAAAAGCAGCAGCGAGATCTGCTCAGAGGCAATTTTCGTCTCCTCCCTGGGTAGTACAAATTTTACCTGAACAACAAAAGCACAGCCAGGCACACGCAGGACAGGTAGGCTGAGTGCAGATGTTCTGGTTAGCTCTTAGAATACTAAGAGGCAAACTAATTAGGAGGTAATCCCAGATGCTGCAGGAGCCTTCCCTTCCAAGGGTCTTTGTTCCTCTCTGCTTATATATAGCAACCATGCATTATTAAATGAAAGCAGGAACCAGCAACCTAGAAACAGGGTTTGGGCTGGATGGGAGGAAGAAATTCTTCCCAGCAAGAGAGATTGGCCCTTGGGATGTGCTGCCCAGGGAGGTGGTGGAGTCACCATCCCTGGAAATGTTTAAGAAGAGCCTGGGTGAGACACTTGGTGCCATGGTTTAGTTGATGAGATGGTGTTGGGTGATAGGTTGGACTGGATGATCTCTGAGGTCTTTTCCAACCTGGTTGATTCTGTGTTCTGTAACCACAGTTTCTGTCTTCCTTATGGCACTTCCTAAAACTGTTCATTATCACAGAAATAAAATTAAACCAGGACATGAAAGATCAGCATAGGAAATACTAAATATCTGCTAGGAAATAATGGAATGGAATAGGATAGGATAGGATAGGATAGGATAGGATAGGATAGGATAGGATAGGATAGGATAGGATAGGATAGAATATGATAGGATAGAATATGATAGGATAGGATAGAATAGAATAGAATAGAATAGAATAGAATAGAATAGAATAGAATAGAATAGAATAGAATAGAATAGACCAGGTTGGAAAAGACCTCAGAGATCATCCAGTCCAACCTACCACCCAACAGCATCTGATCAACTCAACCATGGCACCAAGGGCCTCAGCCAGGCTCTTTTCAAACACCTCCAGGGACAGTGACTCCACCATCTCCCTGGGCAGCACATCCCAAGGGCCAAGCTCTCTTGCAAGGAAGAATTTCTTCCTCACATCCAGCCTAAACCTCCCCTGGCACAGCTGGAGACTGTGTCCTCTTGTTCTGGTGCTGTGTGCCTGGCAGAAGAGACCAACCCCCACCTGGCTGCAACCTCCCTTCAGGGAGTTGGAGAGAGCAAGAAGGTCTCCCCTGAGCCTCCTCCTCTCCAGGCTAAGCAACCCCAGCTCCCTCAGCCTCTCCTCCCAGGGCTGTGCTCCAGACCCCTCCCCACTTTGTTGCCCTTCTCTGTACAGGTTCTAGCAACTCTGGTAACATTGTGGAAGAAAAAGAAGCTCTGCCAGGAGAGGCAAAAAACACATACCTGGCTGTCATTAAGAGCAGCAATGAATTCTGAGAGGCAAGGAAACATCCAGAAGTATTCATGAAGCAGCAAAAGAAAAAGAGAAAACCGAAAAAGCATCATCAGAAATGGGTGAAAAACATTTCAAGTGTTCATGGCTGTCAAAAAGATTTGGTACTTGACAAGCCAAGCCCCTGATAAAATGCAAGAATGCAGTAATTCTCCTGCTGACATCAAATCCTTAAGCAAGGAAACAGATTTACTGCTAATTAATATTTTGTTTTCCAGTCCTGTTTTGTCCTTCAGCTCCTAGATACGCTTAAAATACAACAAGTTTTACCTTAACTGCCTATTTCATTTTCTCAGCCCATGACAGCTGTGCAGTACCTTCTCTCTAAAGACCAGCATCTGGGTCAGGGCAATCCCTGGCACCAATACAGGCTGGGCAGGGACTGGCTGGAGAGCAGCCCTGAAGAAAAGGACCTGGGGGTGCTGGGGGAGGAGAAGCTCAACAGGAGCCAGCAGTGAGCACTTGCAGCCCAGAGAGCCAAGCAGAGCCTGGGCTGCAGCAATAGGATTGTGGCCAGCAGGGTCAGGGAGGGGATTCTCTCCCTGTGCTCTGCTCCCCACCTGGAGCACTGTGTCCAGTTCTGGAGCCTCTATTACAGGAAGGATCTGGAGGTGCTGGAAGATGTCCAGAGAAGGGCCATGAGGACGAGCAGAGGGCTGGAGCTGCTCTGCTATGAGGACAGAGGGAGTTGGGGTTGTGCAGGATGGAAGAGAGAAGGCTCCCAGGAGACCTAATTGTGGCCTTCCAGTATCTGAAAAGGGGTCTACAAGCAAGCTGGGGAGGGACTTTTGAGGGTGTCAGGGAGGGATAGGACTGGGGGGGATTGAGCAAAACTACAAGTGGGTAGATTGAGATTGGATGTGAGGAAGAAGTTGTTGCCCATAAGGGTGGTGAGAGCCTGGCACAGGTTGCCCAGGGAGGTGGTGGCAGCCTCCTGCCTGGAGGTGTTTGCAGCCAGGCTGGAGGTGGCTGTGAGCAACCTGCTGCAGTGTGAGGTGTCCCTGCCCATGGCAGGGGGTTGGAACTGGCTGCTCCTTGAGGTCCCTTCCAACCCTGACAATTCTATGATTCTAACATGGAAATAAAGACAAGAGAAAAATAAAAGCAGTCAGTGCCTCTAATTTCCACTGCTGCTGCTGCTTCCTCTTCCTAGGAGAATTCTTCCCTATTACCTGTCCACTTTCATCATGTGTCTTAATTTCTTTTCTTCCCCTGGGTGCCACAGTTTGTTTTCCTCAAGAAGCCTTCTAATCTTATTAATGACTTCCCTGCTTATAGAAAAAGACAGCTAAGCCACAAAATACAACCAGAGATTTACCAGCAGCGCTTTCTGGTCCATCTGGGCTGCAGGCAGTGGTGCAGGGAGGGTGACTCTGCCTGAGCTCTGGTTCTGAGGGGCACCTTGAATATGCTGCGATAAGCTTCTCTTGTAAGAGCCTCCAATGTTGCTCTTCCTTTGAGGGGCATTCATACATGGGATCCTTGTCTCATCCCAACTCTATGTTGTGGCAGTTTTAGGCTGATGCCTCAGAAAATTTTCCACAGATTGAGCAGGGAAGTGGTAAAGTGTAAATAAACCACCACTGGATGCACAAGGGAAAATAATGATAAGGTCTAAAGCATTGAATCACAGAATCAACCAGGTTGGATAAGACCTCAGAGATCAAGTCCCACCTATTGCCTAGTACCCAACACCTCCTGACAACTAAACCACGGCTCCAAGTGCCACATCCAAGCCTTTTCTTGAACACCTCCAGGGATGGGGACTCCACCACCTCCCTGGGCAGCACATCCCAATGGCCAATCTCTCTTGCTGGGAAAAAGTTTCTCCCCACATCCAGCCTAAACCCTGGCACAGCTTGAGACTGTGTCCTCTTGTTCTGTTGGTGAGTGCCTGGGAGAAGAGACCAACCCCCACCTGGCTACAACCTCCCTTCAGGGAGTTGCAGAGAGCAAGAAGGTCTCCCCTGAGCCTCCTCTTCTGCAGGCTAAGCAACCCCAGCTCCCTCAGTCTCTCCTCACAGGGCTGTGCTCCAGACCCCTCCCCAGCCTCGTTGCCCTTCTCTGGACACATTAGAGTGTCTCAATGTCCTTCTTAAATTAAGGAGCCCAGAACTGGACACAGGACTCAAGGTGTGGCCTAAGCAGTGCTGAGCACAGGGCAGAATGACCTCCCTGCTCCTGCTGGCCACACTATTCCTGATGCAGGCCAGGATGCCCTTGGCCTTCTTGGCCACCTGGGCACACTGCTGGCTCTTGTTCAGCTGCTGTCAACCAGTCCCCCCAGGTCCCTTTGTTGTGGCCCAGGTGTAGCACCTGGCCCTTGGACTTGTTAAATGCCATCCATGAGAAGGGAAGGGAAGGG
>CM037640.1:56704141-56745364 GCA_015227895.2 Colaptes auratus | reverse complement strand
AGAGGGCAGATTGAGACTGGAGAGTAGAATGAAATTCTTTCCAGTGAGGGTAGTGAGACACTGGAACAGGTTGCCCAGGGAGGTTGTGGATGCCCTCTCCCTGCAGGTATTCAAGGCCAGGCTGGATGAGGCCTTGAGCAACCTGGGCTGGTGGAAGTGTCCCTGCCCATGGCAGTGGCAGCTGGAACTTGATGATCTTTAAGATCCCTTCCAACCCAAACCATCCTATGAATCTGCATCACACATTCACAAATACCAAGACCACAGCTTTTAAAGCCTGATCAAAAGCAGGGTGTTGAGCAGGTGAATTAGGATAATTGATAGCTACAAGGTGCTTCCTGCATGAGCTGACATTTCCTTACGACACACTGAATCTTAAAGATGCCAGGAGAAATGCTGAGCAGCTGGAGCACAGCTCTGAGGGTGAGCTAAGGCTTCATTTCCCAAGTGGCATTCATTTTGCCTTTAATTTGATGTAGCAATTGCACAGGATCATTGTTGGAGATCAGTGTCACTTCTTCACACACATGAGACAAGAGGACTCATCTCTCAATCTTCACCAGCCTAGCAGTGAGATCTCTCACCTAAGCCACAGCCTAGCACACCCTGGGGGACACTGTGCTGCAAGGGAAGAGAGAAGCTAGTGTCCACAACAGAGTCCCAGCCAGTCTCTCATTCAGGAAACTAAATTAGCACTGAATCCCAGAAACATTCAGGTTGGGAAAAAGACCTTCAGGGTCACCAAGCCCAACCCAGAACTCCTCTGCAAGGCTCACCCTAAACCATAGCCCCAGGCACCACAGCCAGTCCACCTTCAAACACAGCCAGGCTTGGGGACTCCACCACCTCCCTGGGCAGCACATTCCAATCCCTGACCACCCTTGTTCCTACTGTCCAGTCTAAACATACCCAGTCATAGCCTGAAGCCATCCCCTCTTGTTTTATCACTGGTGAGATGAGACCAGCATCAACCTCTCCACAATGTCCTTTCAGGTAGCTGCAGACAGCAATGAGGTCTCCCCTCAGCCTCCTCTCTTTCACACTAACCATCCCCTAATGTCTATGGAGATTCAGTCCTCCTGCCTTGCACCAGCACATGCAGATCACTGACACAAAGCAAGCACTGCTTATCAGTTTCATTTGTAATGCAAGCTCAAGCTGAACAAAGATCCTCAGCCAAACCTAGAAAAGCAATCTGGGTTCCCCTCCTTCAGACTGTGTGCAGCTGTAGGTATTGGCAAGGCCTTAGCCTCTGGCTAAAACAAGGTTTTTTCACTGTTCTTCACTTACCTTGCCCTTCTGGTTCAAAGGTTCAATAGTTAAGGTGTCAGGGCCAATGTCCACAATCATCCCCATCTGAAACCCATCAGTTGGGTGTGGAGCCCACACGGGCTTCCCGTCCTCCATGGTGGGGTCTAGCCACTGCTTCCTGTAAGAGAAATAATCATCATCAATCAGAAAGTGTATACAAATGGAGTAAGCTCTCAGGATTCAGGAAGCAGACTCTCAGTTGTTATGTTTATTCCTATTATTCAGAGGGGAAAGAGCCAGGCTACAGCCTATCAGGACAAGACTCTCCCAGCCTTTCTTCCAACCTGCAATGCTTTGCTTACAGAGGACACCCTCAGACATCAGCACGGAGAAGATGCAGGCTGGTTTGGGGGAAGGTCCACAGACTGCTCCCTGCAGTTCTTTCCCTAATCTCCCTAACTTGTGAACCTGAAAGGAAGCCTATGTCATGATGGAAACAGAATCACAGAATGCTGGAAGGGACCTCCAAGGATCATCCATTCCAACGCCCTGCAAGAGCAGGATCATCTAGAGCAAATCACACAGGAACACAGCCAGGCAGGTTTGGAAGAGCTCCAGAGAGGGAGACTCCACAGCCCCCCTGGGCAGCCTGGACCAGGGTTCCATCACCCTCACAGGGAAAAAATTCTTCCTCCTGTTTCCATGGCACTTCCTCTGCCTCAGCTGCCACCCCTGCCCCTTCTGCTGGCCTTGGGCAGCCCCCAGCAGAGCCTGGCTCCAGCCTCTGGGCACTGCCCCTGCACAGCTTCAGCACCAGCAAGGAGCTCACCTCCCAGGCTCCTCCTCTCCCAGCTCCACAGCCCTCAGCTCCCTCAGGCTCTCCTCCTAGGGAATATGTTCCACAGCCTTCATGATTTTCATGCCTCTACACTGGACTCTCTCCAGCAGTTCCCTGAGGTCCTTCTTGACCTGAGGGGCCCAGACCTGGACACTATCTTCCAGATGTGGCCTCAGCAGGGCAGAGTAGAGGGAGAGGAGATCCTCTCTCGACCTACTAACAACCCCAGCCCTTCTAACCCACCCCAAAATGGCATTGGCCTTCTTAGCCACCAGAGCTCATTGCTGGCTCATGGTCAACCTCCCACCCACTAGGACAGGGTCACGAGACAGATTCAAAGCCCAGGCTGTACCAGCAGTAGGTATACTTCTCATATACAGACGACAGACAGAAGACACAGCTCTGTGTGTTGGTGTGTGTGTGTGTGCATGCAGTGGGTCACAAGCCTAAAGGATGCTTGTCTGTAGCTAATGCAGTGTGTAAATAGCTGGAATTTCTGTAAAGGGCACAGCACCAAAGCACAGGAGCAGCAAGCCAGGCTCCTGCCCTTTGTGAGGAAGGGAGGTGCTCACGTGGCTGGGCACATGGCTTTTAAATACCTCACAAACAGATTCAGCCACAATTCATTTACCACACCGTAAGCCTCCCTGATATTCTAACATCACAACTCTGCCTCTTAGGGAAACACCAACCTTGCTTTCTGCATAAAATATGGTATGAAAACTGCTTCAAAGGAACAGGAGCAGGGAAGTCATTCTGCCCTGGACTCAGCACTGCTCAGGCCACACCTGGAGTCTGTGTCCAGCTCTGGACCCCTCATCTTAAGAAGGATTTTGAGATGCTGGAAGGCGCCCAGAGAAGGGCAACAAAGCTGGGGAGGGGTCTGGAGCACAGCCGTGTGAGGAGAGGCTGAGGGAGCTGGGGTTGCTTAGCCTGGAGAAGAGGAGGCTCAGGGGAGACCTTCTTGCTCTCTCCAACTCCCTGAAGGGAGGTTGTAGCCAGGGGGGTTGGTCTCTTCCCAGCACCCACCAGAACAAGAGGACACGTCTCATGCTGTGCCAGGGGAGGTCAGAATGGATGTTAGGAAGAAATTCTTCATAGAGAGAGTGATTTGCCATTGGGATGTGCTGCCCAGGGAGGTGGTGGAGTCACCATCCCTGGAAGTGTTTAAAAAGAGCCTGGCTGAGGCCCTTGGTGCCATGGTTGAGTTGATCAGATGGTGTTGGGTGACAGGTTGGACTGGATGATCCCTGAGGTCTTTTCCAACCTGCTTAATTCTGTATTCACATGCCAAGGCCAAGATATTCAAACCTCAGGTTCCTCAAGTCATGCAGCTAAATAAGCTCCTGGATTGAAAGAGGTATTTGATTGCATGCAATGCTCATTGAGCTCCCCAGGCAAGCTGCCAGGATTGGCACACTCTGAATGGCTAATGCTACCCATTTTTATATGCTGAATGAATTTTTTTTCCCTCCTTTTGTTCTTCCCCTAATAACAATAAAGTCCACACAGCCTGAAAAGCTCACTTCTCCTGGCTGCTTCCTCCTCCCCTCCAAATCACACTCACAGACTAGAGTGACGTGCTTTAGGGATTCCAAAACTTGTCAAAAGCATCACCAAGGTGTAACTTGCCTCCCTCATCACCAACAAAAGGAGCTTGGCAAGCAGCAGAGAAAACACTGGCAGCAAACTCCAAGAGCCTGCAAGCCAGGGAAAGCATCTCACATTTTTCTCCTCCCCCATTTTGAAGGCAAAAAACAAGGTCTGAAATTTCTTACAGCCAGCAAAGGCTGCAGGTCTCTCTGCCATAAACACAACAGCAAGGGGGGAGGTGGAAAAGAGTCAGCAGCCCATCAGAAAGCTGTCCCGGCAGGAGCAGAAAAGGCCACTCTTGTCCCACAGAGGAGCTGTCAGGACATGCTGCACATGACCTGCTTTTTCCTGCCCCCGTGGAGTTTTCAAAGGCTTGAAGAGAAGGAAAAGGCTTCCTGCGGAACACTTTGGGAACGCTGCTGCTCTCAGCACCTCCTCACAGATTAAGACAATTTGCTGCTAACTTTGATGTGAACTAACAGAAGATTAGAAGTAATTCTGAAGCAAAGACTCAGCATGCTAAATCAAATTGGCTTTAAACGAAGCAGCATTCTGAGGAGGCTGACAAAAAATTAGCAGTAGTTTGGTGCTGATGTCTGGTTTCTGATCACATTTACTTAGCTAATCAGATACATTCCTCTCCCCCTCCCCCCCCAAGCAAGAAGCTCACAAAATGCTTCCAGTGTATTCTACTCATGCAATTTATGACATCTGAAATCTTAGATTTCACAGAATCCTGGCCAGGCTTAGGTTGGAAGGGACCTTAGAGATGATCTACTCCAACCTCCCCACCACAGGCAGGGTCACCTCTCAACTAGACTTAATTGCTCATGGTCTCATCCAACCTGGCCTGGAAGACCTCCAGGGAGGTGGCATCCACAGCCTCCCTGGGCAACCATTTCCAGAGTCTCACCACCCTGGTACTGAAGAGCTTCTTCCTAAGATCCAGTCTAAACCTACCCTCCCTCAGCTTCAAACCATTCCCTCTTGTCCTATCACTAGACACCCTTATGGAAAGTCCCTCTGCTGCCTTCCTGTAGGATCCCTTCAGGTATTTGAAGGCAGCTCTAAGGTCACCCCAGGAGTCTTCTCTAGGCTGAACATCCCCAGCTCCCTCAGATTTAACACAGAAAACCTTCTAACCCCACCTTACTTTCCTCCCCCTGTCCCACTAATGGAGCATATTAACTTCTTTGAACCCCTCAGAGAAAGTTTCTGTTCTAAAGCTTGGAGTGCCACAATCACTCCTATTGACTCCAAACCTTTTGAACTTTACAGAACACCATCACCTTCATCATGTGTTGCCAGCACCATCATATGATGAATCCTGTTAAAGAATATCTGCCTTCACTCACAAGTGGCTGTTGGCCTTTATTTTTCCATAGAATAAACCAGGATGGAAGAGACCTCAGAGACCATCAAGTCCAACCTATCATGCAACACCACCTAATCAACTAAACCATGGCACCAAACACCCCATCAAGTCTCCTCCTAAACACCTTCAGTGATGGAGGTGATGGGAAGAACTTCCTCCTAACCTCCAGCCTAAACCTCCCCTGGTGCAGCTTGAGACTGTGTCCTCTTGTTCTGGTGCTGGGTGCCTGGCAGAAGAGACCAACCCCCACCTGGCTACAACCTCCCTTCAGGGAGCTGGAGAGAGCAAGAAGGTCTCCCCTGAGCCTCCTCTTCTGCAGGCTAAGCAACCCCAGCTCCCTCAGCCTCTCCTCCCAGGGCTTAGGACACCAAAAATGAGCTCTGGTACACACCACACTTGCATAGATTTATATTTGTTTCCAGCCAGATCTGACCTGCTGCCAGGGTGAAGCACAGTTGCTAAACAGCTGAGTTTATTTCTGGCTACAAACAACCCTTCATTCCTCCAGAAGCCTACCATTTGCTTTTAAAACCCCAGTTCAAATTAGTACCTAAGCAGTATGTCACACAGCCACTCCACACAAGGCCCTCCCTCTCTCACAGCCCCAGCAGCGTGGCCGCGGCTCCGGACGGAACCGTGTTGCACAAGAAATAAACTCTGAACTCACTGCCAAGAGTTCTGCCAGGAGCCAGAATCTGACCTCCCCAGTCAGCATCTGGAGGCTTCTGCTTTGCTCACTGACACAGGCTTCTGTTTTGCTACATGTTCTTAAGCCTGCTTCAAGCTTTATTAGCAAATTATGATAGGGGAGTGCCATGAGCTAAAAAATCCTCTTGAAGGACAGAGCAGGGATTGAATTTAGCCACCAGCAGGAAATGAATGGTTAAGAAACACACTCAAGGCTTTGCAAACGTCTTCAGAGTGAGGGTGGTGACACTGGGACAGGTTGCCCCGGGAGATATCACAGAATCACAGTACATCAGAGGTTGGGAGGGACCTCCAGAGATCATCCAGTCCAGGCCCTATGCCAAAGCAGCATCACCCAGGGTAGTCTGCACAGCAATGCATCCAGGTGGGGCTGGAAAGGCTTCAAAGAAGGAGACTCCACAACCTCTCTGGGCAGCCTGCTCCAGGGCTCTGGCACACTCACTGCAAAGAAGTTTCTCCTCATGTTGAGGTCATGGATGCCCCCTCCCTGGAGGTGTTCAAGGCCAAGTTGGATGAGGCCTTGAGCAACCTGGGCTGGTGGGAGGTGTCCCTTGCCCATGGCAGGGTGGTTGGAACTAGATGATCTTCAAGGTCCCTTGCAAGCCAAACCATCCATGAATCTAAGAACCACTGGGTGAAAGCATCTGAATACAAGTTGAGTTGTTACTCAAGGGACAATAAATGATAACAGCCTTCTGCCTGAGATGTGATGCAAAACCAATTATAACATCTTGGGCTTGGCATCACTCAGTCTCTGTCAGCTGGGGCAGCACACTAAGAGTGGACACTAAAACCCTCCCATACCTGCTCTGTTGTCTGGAGCCCTCAGTACAGAAAGGACATGGAGCTGATGAAGAGGGTCCAGAGGGAAGGCCGCAAAGATGATCAGGGGGTTGGAGCAGCTCGCTACAAGGAGAAGCTGAGGGAGCTGGGGGTGTTGAGCCTGGAGAAGAGAAGGCTCGAGGGAGACCTAAGAGCAGCCTGCCAGGACCTGAAGGGCCCTGCAAGAAGGCTGCAGAGAGACTGTCTGCAAAGGCCTGCAGGGACAGGACCAGGGACAATGGCTTCAAACTAGAGCAGAGCCAACTGAGATTGGATGTTAAGGAACAGGTTCTTCACTATGAGGGTGGCAAAACCCTGGCACAGGTTGCCCAGGGAGGTGGTTGAGGCCTCATCCCTGGAGATATTCAAGGCCAGGCTGGATGTGGCTGTGAGCAACCTGCTGCAGTGTGAGGTGTCCCTGCCCATGGCAGGGGGGGTGCAAGTGGCTGATCCCTGAGGTGCCTTCCAACCCTGACAATTCTGTGATTCTATGGTTCACTGCACAGTTGGCAGAGCACAGCTTTCTGAAAGCTAGGAAAGCAAGTCTCACACCCAGGCTAAAAGCACTGAACAAACCAACCTGAATACACCTCCACCAAACACAAAGAGTCATCTGAATGATGTTTCCAAACAACCTCATAAGCAAAAACTTTTTCCACCCTAAGGGTGACAGAGTCCTGGAACAGGCTGCCCAGAGAGGCTGTAGAGTCTCCTCTGGAGACGTGCAAACCCAGGGCACGTTCCTATGTGATCATGCTCTGGCAGAGGGGCGTGGACTGGATGATCTTTTGAGGTCCCTTCCAACCCCTATCATCCTGTGATTTTGTGAAACAGAGGCCAAAATGATCCATCTTCCACATTTGCATTTTTTATGTATGCACTGAGCACACTCAAGTAGTTGATTATAAACTGTTGAGGGAGGCATGTGGGTGGTCTACCTGGACCTCAGCAGGCCTTGACACCGTCCCCCACAGCAAATCCTGCCAAGCTGGCAGCCCAGGTGGATGGGAGCACACTGCGTTGGTTAGGAACTGGCTGCCAGGGCCGAGCCCAGAGAGTGGTGGTGAATGGTGCCATCCGGCTGGCAGCCAGTCACTAGTGGGTGCCCCAGGATCGGGAGGGCCCCATGCTCTTCACATCTTTATTGATGATCTGGAGAGGGCATGAGCCATCATCAGTAATTTGCGGACGACACCAAGCTGGGGGCAGGAGTTGATTGCTGGAGGGAGAGGAGGCTTTGCAGAGGGACCTCGACAGCTGGACAGATGGCAGAGTCCAAGGGCATGAGATTGAACACATCCAAGTGCCGGGTTCTGACATTGGCCACACAAACCCATGCAGTGCTACAGGCTGGTCAGAGTGGTTGGAGAGCGGCCAGGCAGAGAGGGACCGGGGGTGCTGGTTGATTGTAGGTTGAACATGGAGCCTGCAGTGTGCCCAGGCAGCCAAGAAGGCCCATGGCATCCTGGCCTGCATCAGAAACAGTGTGGCCAGCAGGAGCAGGGAGGTCATTCTGCCCCCTTACACGCAAGCTTAGGCCGCACCTGAGTCTGTGTCCAGTTCTGGGCCTCAGGTAGGAGGAGGTTTCTACGGAGCGTGTCCAGAGAAAGGGCAACAAAGTGGTGAGGGGTTTGGAAGACAAACCCTATGGAGAGGCTGAGGGAGCTGGGGTGCTTAGCCGGAGAAGAGGAGACTGGGGGTGACTTATTGCTCTCTACAACTACCGAAGGGAGGTGTAGCCAGGCGGAGGTTGTCTCTTCTCCCAGGCAGCCAGTACCGAACAAGAGGACACAGTCTCAGGCTGCGCCCGGGCAGGTTTAGATGAAGTTAGAAGCAGTTCTATACAGAGAGGTGATTGCCCACTGGAATCAGCAGCCTGTGGAAGTGGTGGAGTCACCTTCAATGGAGGTGTTCAAGAAGAGGCTGATGGGGTGTTGTGCCAGGGTTTTAGTTTTGGTGTTTAGGTGGGTTGTATTGTACTGTATTGTACTGTATTGTACTCTTTTGTACTGTTGGTACTGTTAGGTACGTGTTGTGTTTGGGTGGGTTGGATTGGGTTGATGGGTTGGGCGTGATGATCTTGAAGGTCTCTCCAAACTGTTGTAGGTATTGTATTGTATTGTATTGCTAGGTCATTTTGGTGTCCACAGGCATAGCATTGTCAGAGCTGGAAGGGACCTCAAGGATCAGCCAGTTCCAGCTGATCCAGCCACAGCCAGCCTGGCCTTCAAAACCTCCAGGCAGGAGGCTTCCACCACCTCCCTGGGCAACCTGTGCCAGGCCTTACCACCTCATGGGGAAAAAACTTCTTCTAACGTCCAATCTGAATCTCCCACTTCTAGTTTGCTCCATCCCCCCCCGTCCTATCACTCCCTGACACCCCAAATGTCCCTCCCAGCTTTCTGGAGACTCCTTCAGACACGAAGGCCACAATGAGTCACCTGGGAGCCTTCTCTTCTCCAGATGAACAACGCCCAACTCCCTCAGTCTGTCCTCAGAGCAAGCAGCTCCAGCCCTCTGCTCGTCCTCGGGCCCTTCTCTGGACACTTCCAGCACCTCCAGATCCTTCCTGTAATAGGCTGCAGCACTGGACACCAAGCTCCAGGTTGGACTCAATGATCTTAGAAATCTATTCCAACTGTAACAACTCTATGACTCTATCGCCAGGAAGCCAGTTGCCCTTCTCCCCTTTTGCATCCAGTATAAAAAGAGATCAGGAACCCTGAACTGGAGATTGTCTCTCAGTTGAGCAGGGGAAGGACAGCAATAAACCAAGCTTATGTCTGAAGCTGGTAAACTTAATAGCTGCTCCTTCAAATGTCAGATTTTATAGCTTCATAACTGGAAAGCAGAATTCATCACCAGCAGCAGTATTCATCACATTCAGCACTGGTGCTGAAACACAGCAATTCAAACCACTTGCAAGAGAACACAAGACTGCACTCCAAGGATTTTAATAGCAAGAAAAACACTCACCAGCTCTTCTTTAACTATTCCTGCACCTAGCAAAGGTAGACAGGAAGTTTTGGGCTGCCCAGCTCAGGAGGGACAGGGATCTATGAGATAGAGTCCAAGGGAGGGCTATGAGGATGCTGAAGGGACTGCAGCACTGCCTGGTGAGGAAAGGCCGAGACCCGGAGCTGGTTAGTCTGGAGAGGAGAAAACTGAGAGGGATCTGATCAATGTCTATCAATAGCTGAGGGCTGAGGGTCAAGAGGGAGGGGACAGGTCCTGCTCAGCTGCACCCTGGGATAGGACAAGGGGCAATGGATGGAAACTCCAGCACAGGAGGTTCCAGCTCAGCATGAGGAGGAACTTCTTCACTGTGAGCAGAGCCCTGGAGCAGGCTGCCCAGAGAGGTTGTGGAGTCTCCTTCTCTGGAGCCTTTTCCAGCCCTGTCTGGATGTGTTCCTGTGTGACCTGTGCTGGGTTCTATGCTCCTGCTCTGTCAGGGGGTTGGACTCAATCATCTCCAGAGCTCCCTTGCAGCCCCTAACATCCTGTGAGCCTGTGACAGCAACACACATTTCATACTGCCTAGCAGATTAACACTGGCTCATATTAAATCTTGGGGTAATCATGACGGCATCTGCACCAGACAGAATGCATTTCCATGAAGAATTAAGGCATATACAAAAGAAAGGGGAAAAAAGAAAGAAGGAGGGGGGGAGCAAGGCAAGAAAATCTGATTTCTGTAAAGCCAAAAAAATGCATTGAAAGGAACAAGCAGCTTCCATTTGTCATCAGTACCAACAGATTCAGCTCTCAGTAAGCTGTAGCATGGAAACACTTCCTTAGAGCTTTAAAAGAAACAGCACTCATCTTTCTATAAAGCTTTGTTTGGTGCCCCCCCCCAAAAAAAAAAAAAAACACCATGGAACAGTAATTCTAGCTTCAAGCATTTCACAGCTACCAAAAGGCAGGATCTGACTCTTACTAAGCCTGAGCAAAACTGCTAGATGCAAAACCCTTGGGGGAAAGCCGAAGGTGGGATTGGACAATGTTGGAGGTTTCTTCCAACCTGGTTGATTCTATGATTCTATTCTATGCTTGAATGGATCCTGTGATTCTGAGAGAGTGGAGGTGAATGGGGCCACAGCCAGTCACTAGTGGTGTCCCCCAGGGATCAGCACTGCTCTGTATCTTTACTGATGACCTGGACAAGGGGATTGAGTCCATCATCAGTAAAATTGCAGATGACACCAAGTTAGGAGCAGGAGGAGGATCTGTTGGAGGGTAGGAGGGCCCTGCAGAGTGACCTTGACAGGCTGGACAGATGGGCAGAGGCCAATGGGATGAGATTTAACAAGGTTATGTGCCGGGTTCTACACATTGCCCACAACAACCCCAGGCAGTGCTGCAGGCTGGGGTCAGAAAGGCTGGAGAGCAGCCAGGCAGAAATGGATCTGGAGGTGCTGGTAGATAGTAGGCTGAAGATGAGCCAGCAGTGTGCCCAGGGGGCCATGAGAGCCAATGGCATCCTGGCCTGCAGCAGGAACAGTGTGGCCAGCAGGACAAGGGAGGTTATTCTCCCCATGTGCTCAGCACTGGTTAGGCCACACCTTGAGCCCTGTGTCCAGTTCTGGGCTCCTCAGTTTAAGAAGGACATTGAGACAGTTGAAGGTGTCCAGAGAAGGGCAATGAGGCTGGGGAGGGGTCTGGAGCACAGCCCTGTGAAGAGAGGCTGAGGGAGCTGGGGTTGCTTAGCCTGGAGAAGAGGTGCCAGGGGAAGTTTAGGCTGGATGATAGGAAGAAGTTCTTCACAGAGAGAGAGATTGGCCATTGGGCTGTGCTGCTGGAGGCGTTCAAGAAAAGCCTGGATAAGGCACTTGGTGATTGGATAGGGCTGGGTGGTAGGTTGGACTGGTTGATCTTGGAGGTCTCTTCCAACCTGGCTGATTCTATGATTCTATTCTATGGTTCAAATGGATTCTGTGATTCTGGGGAAGTCTGCCCACAGGAGGAGGAGCAGCAAGTGCTTATGGGGAAAGCTTTCCAGGGGGCTCTGCACAGCTGGGCTTACTGATATTGTTTGAAGTGCACCCCTCACCAGACCCTGTGGACACCAAAGATCTTTGTGGCACCTCATGCCACTATCCCACATCTGCAACTGTGCCACCTGTGCTCCCCATGGCAAGCACTGGCCAGATCTGTTGAGATGTGGCTCATGCAGCAGCATCCTACTGCAGTAACAATTTAAAATGTGGACAAAACAAACAAAAATCCCTGAATACAGTACCACAGAACATTAGAGCTTGGAAGGGACCTCCAGACATCATCCAGTCCAACCTCCCTGCCTAAAGCAGCATCACCCAGGGCAGTCCACACAGCAATGCATCCAGGTGGGGGTGGACAGGCTCCAGAGAAGGAGACTCTCTGGGCAGTCTGCTCCAGGGCTCTGGCACCCTCACACCAAAGAAGTTTCTCCTCATGTTGAGGTGAAATCTTCTATGTTCAGGTTTGTATCCACTGTTCCTTGCCTTATTACTGTACACAACCAGAAAGAGCTTGCCCCCCTCCACTTGACCCCCACCCCTCAGACATTTATACACATGAAAGCTGGACTGAAACAGCTCTGACCTGCAGCAGTGTAGATCTGGTTCCATTCTATCTAGTTATAAAATTTCCTCAAGCTTTTAGTACCATTTCTCCTTAGCCTGCAATGGTCCAACTGCAACTGCTGTTACACAAGAACAAGATGAGTTTTGTACCCCTCTGAAGCCTGCAAAACTCTAACCACAGAGGTCTTGGGCTCTTGACACTGGGAGGTTCAACTTGATTCATACTGACATCAACAAGGTCTCATGATTTCCTCTGTGATTCCTCCACTTCTGCCAGCTCTCTAAGCCACCCTTCTCCCCAGAACACTGTTCCTATTTTAGGTGCCACTAACAGAGAGGTTTCTGTTCCAATCCTTGTTAATTAAAATAACCTGAGTGGACCTTCCTGACTGTGGTGGTTTTAGGCTTCATTTGCTTCTGAGTTGGTCTGGCAAAAAATTAGTTCTGGGGGGAAACTCCAACCCACCACACTGACAAACCAAGGAACCAGTATGCCAAGGGGATCTGCACAAGCGTTTTCAACCCACAGCAACAGCTAAGCCAGTAATAGCAGAAGGCAGAAAAGCAGCAAACCCCAAAACATAAGGTCAAATTGCAGTGAGACCAGAAAAATGAAAGCTGAAGTTAAAATTAAAGCAAATTCCTCAGTTATGGTCTGGACACTACTTCAGAAGCCTTACAAAACAGGCATGAGGACAGGAGATAAACAGTATGAAGCCAATATGGCCAAGAGGGAGAGTTTGAAACAGGTTCAACTTAACTCTTTCAGACCGTGCAAGGTAGCCCCAGTGAAACCAGCAGGCAGTGAGAGGGGGAAGAAAGAAGCACAAGGCAGAACTCAGCCAGCAGATAAAGGCATCAACACAGAATCAAAAGCTTCTTAAGCCACCTCATGATAAAGTGTAGAGGACCCAGGAGAAGACAGACATGCTCTCTTGCAGATCTAGCTGGAGCTGTTCAAGCCAGTGGGTGAGCTCTGGAGCTGACTATCCCTGTGGCTGAGAGCCCACCCTGTGTGACCACTGGTAGCAGTGCTCCAGCATGTTTGCCTAA
This sequence comes from Colaptes auratus, assembly GCA_015227895.2. Classification (NCBI taxonomy): domain Eukaryota; kingdom Metazoa; phylum Chordata; class Aves; order Piciformes; family Picidae; genus Colaptes; species Colaptes auratus. The sequence continues at coordinate 56,732,163 of CM037640.1, read as the reverse complement.
GTCATCCCCAACCACCAGCCTGAACAAGGAGAGGGAACTTTAAACCCCTTCAACAGTGTATTTCACAGGCTCACAGGAGGTTAGGGGTTGGAGGGCACCTCTGGAGATCGTCCAGTCCAACCCCCCTGCCCAAGCAGGACCATAGAATCCAGCACAGGTCACACAGGAACACATACAGACAGGGCTGCAAAGGCTCCAGAGAAGGAGACTCCACAACCCCTCTGGGCAGCCTGTTGCAGAGCTCTGGGAGCCTCACAGTGAAGAAGTTCCTCCTCATGTTGAGGTGGAAGCTCCTGTGCTGGAGTTTCTCTCCATTGTTTGCAGCTCACCTGCCTCCTTTTCCAAGTTTAAACACACCTCAAAAGAACAAACACTTCTTGAAGGCTGGTGATGACACTAAGCTAACCAAGTTTAAATTCTCTTCCACTTATGTCATTTCCAGCCTTCCCCACCCACTAATGCTCTGCTTCTCCTACTCTCCTGAGTGAGTGCCCCATTTCCTCACCCAGTGCTCCCTGCTGCCAAGCTATTGCTCATCTTCAGGTGACCCTAATAAAAAGAACTGATCTGTTTATTCCCTTTTTAAGATCATGCACACATCAGTTTCTCTTTGAGCTCTATAGCCAAAACAAAAGCTACCTCTCAGCCTCAAGCCTGCCAAACCCAGGAGCCCCCTGGCTTCAGCAGCAAAAGCAGAAAATCAGATTACACAAAATAAAAACAAAAATAGTAATGGAAGAAAGTCCTTCCTTAGATTCCTGAGTACTTCAAGGAAATGCCATCAGTTATCCTAAGGGATGGTTTGGTATGTAAACATCTGGTCAACTAGCTTACAGGAAGAAGTTCTTCAGTACAAGGGTGGTGAGACACTGGAACAGGCTGCCCAGGGAAGTTGTGGATGCCTCCTCCCTGGGAGTGTTCAAGGCCAGGTTGGATGAGGCCTTGAGCAACTGAGTCTAGCTGAGAAGCATCCCTGCCCATGCCAGGGTGGTTGGAGTAGATGATCTCTAAGAGCCCTTCCAACTTAAGCCATTCTATGATACACTGAATTGCAGAAGCTACACATTTGGGTAAGTAATCAGGACATCAGAATTTGAATCCTTCCTAGACCATCATAAATGGTGGCTAAAAGCAGATCTTAGTGTGACCAGGCGGGGCTTGTACCAGTCAAAGCAAGCATACACTGTGCTTTACATCATGGAATGGGAGAGCTTGGAAGGGAGCTTTGGGGGACATCCAGTCCAACCCTCCAAAAGCAGGATCACCAAGATAGGTTGCACAGGAAGTGGGTTTTGAGGCAAGGTCTGAAAGTCTCCAGAGAAGGAGACTCCACAACCTCTCTGGGCAGCCAGTTCTAGTGCTGTGCCACACTCAAAGAAGTTTGTCTTTAAGTGAAACCTCCTTTGTTCTAGTTCATGCTTGCTGCCCTATGTCCTATCAATGGGCACCAATGAAAAAAAAGCCCAGACCCATTCTCCTGAGCCCCACCCTTTAGATATTGATCAGCACTGACAAGACCCTCTCTCAGTTTGAGCTTCTCCAGGCTAAGCAGCCCCAGGTCTCTCAGCCTCTCCTCAGAAGAGAGATGCTTCATAGTCCTTGTGGCCCTCTGTAAGGCTCTCAGCAGTAGTTCCCCTGCCTCTCTTGAACTGGGGAGCCCAGAACACCTCCAGGTGTGGCCTCACCAGGGCAGAGTAGCGGGGCAGGAGAACCTCCCTCAATTTGCTGCTCACACTCTTCTCGATGCACCCCAGAACACCGGCTGCCGTCTTGGCCACGAGGGCACATCGCTGGCTCCTGCCAAGCTGACTCAGAAAGAGGCTGAGGCAGACTGCATTCCACCTCACTCTAACTCCTGTGAACACAGATAATCCCATGGAAGTTCATCTCCTCCCAAGACAAATCAGAGGCATACCCCCTAACCACCAGCATAAGAAGAGAAAGTAAAAGAAAACCAAGTTAAAAAACCCAACCCCTTTTGAATGCTTCTGAACTGTTGGCAGTTCAACAGCAGCTGAAGAGCTCTCCACAACTTCAGTGATTTACAGCAAAAATACTCTGAGAAGAAAGCCTCCTCGGACTACTGGCAGCACCACACGCTTGCACTCTGACATGAGCTCAAGTTGTGCTTCAGATGCTCAGCCCCCGAAGTTCAGGCAGACCTACAACTCCCACAGAGAAAGTCAAGAGCTGAATCATAACCTTAGGCCCATCAGTAACTCTCTTCTCCCTGACTGCACTCATGAATGCCTTAGAAACACTTCAGGACTCCCAGGAGGGAACCAATTCACAGCTTCAGCCCTTTCCCTGAACTCATTTGTCTCGTCAAGTTTTGAACTTCAGCTATGTGACCCTCTCACTGCAGAGTAATGAGGCACAACTAAGCAAGTAAGTAACCCCCCCAGAGACAGGCAAGAAAGCATCCTGCCCTCAGCTCTATCAGCTGGGGACATGCAGTTTGTATCAACGGCACAACAGAGGGCCACATTTGCACCACAATTTGGTTTTCATATGCACTAATAAGAAAACCTTGTCAAACACCACTGCCTTGAGTCCTGTGTCCAGATCTGGGCTCCTCAGTTTAGGAAAGATGTTGAGATGCTGGAAGGTGTCCAGAGAAGGGCAAGAAAGCTGGGGAGGGGTCTGGAGCACAGCCCTGGGAGGAGAGGCTGAGGGAGCTGGGGTTGCTTAGCCTGCAGAAGAGGAGGCTCAGGGGAGACCTTCTTGCTCTCTGCAACTCCCTGAAGGGAGGTTGTAGCCAGCTGGGGGTTGGTCTCTTCTCCCAGGCAACCAGCCCCCAGAACAAGAGGACACAGTCTGAAGCTGTGCCAGGGGAGGTTTAGGCTGGAGGTGAGGAGAAAGTTCTTCACAGAGAGAGTTGTTACCCATTGGGATGTGCTGCCCAGGAAAGGTGGTGGAGTCACCATCCCTAAAGAGCCTGGATGAGGCACTAGTTGATTAGATGGTGCTGGATGATAGGCTGGACTTGATGGTCTCAAAGGTCTTTTCCAACCTGGTTAATTCTGTATTCTGTATCAGAAAGGAAAATGGAACTGATACTTGAAAAAAATAAGAATATATAAGTCAGGCTCCAAATCAAATCAACTCAACTCAGCATTGCAGGTGGCAGCATCAAAGGCTGCTGGAGGGGGTGCAGGAAGCCTCAGATGCTTGACCTGAAGTCACTGCAGAGAGGCTGGACTAATAAACTAATAGAAGACAATTGCATTTTTTTTTCTTACATCAGAATAACAAATAGTGAGTAAATCAGAGCTTTACAAACAGTACCTACTCCTTTTAGTAAAGGCAAATTACCAGAAGCTAATCACAGGCTCACAGGATCCTAGCAGTTGGAGGGCACCTCTGGAGATCACACAAACCATCCCCCCTGCCAGAGCAGGAGCAGAGAATCCAGCACAGGGCACACAGGAACACATCCAGACAGGGCTGGGAAGGTTCCAAAGAAGGAGACTCCACAACCTCTCTGGGCAGCCTGCTCCAGGGCTCTGTCACCCTCACAGTGCCGAAGTTCCTCCTCAAGTTGAGATGGAACCTCCTGTGCTGCAGTTTAATGACAATCAGCATCTGCAGATCAAGAGGTTACTGTCACCCTTCTCTGCCATAAGCCCTTCAGAGACAAAACTAGCTCCTAAAAAACCCCTTTAGTTTAGCAGGTGCTGCCTCCTTTTTCATCTCTTCATCTTACTTTGTACTTCCTACCAGAAGGACAGGTGCAATTCATAGGTGATGGGCTGAAACACAGCCAGTGCTCTGCTGATCATAATGAACTCAGAAGAAAGCCTCCCTTCAGAAATGGGTGATTGGTAAAGTAATTCTGAGGGATGCAACTGAAAGCTTTCTCCTGACACAGAAGAGTATAGAGCCATTTAGGACAGTTATGAAGAACAATGGACGCTAAAAAAAACCCCAAACCCCCAAAACCATATCCAGAGCTACCCAGAGCAAATGATACAGACCATCTCTTGTCAGTAAACCCATCAGTACTCTTAGGGAGTCAGTGTTATGAGGTGAGAATGTACAAAGAGGGAGCAACTGCAAAGAGACAATCTGCACTGTCTCAGCCTCAAAAAAAGGTCTGCAACAAATGCCACCAGAAATCCATAAAGAGAACCACAGGGCTCTAAGGCCTCTCCTAAACAGAAACACTGGAGAGTTGAGGTTGTTCAGCCTGGAGATGAGAAGGCTGCAGGGGAGACCTTATTGCAACTTCAGCATGTCAAAGGAGCTTGTGAGGAAGATGTAGAGACACTTTTAACCAGAGCATTTAGTGATACAGAACACAGAATTAACCAGGTTGGAAAAGACCTCAGAGATCATCAAATCCAACCTATCACCCAACACCACTTAATCAACTCAACCATGGCACCAAGTGCCTCATTCAGGCTCTTCCTAAACACCTCCAGGGATGGGGACTCCACCACCTCCCTGGGCAGCACATTCCAGTGGTCAATCTCTCTTGCTGGGAAGAATTTCTTCCTAACATCCAGCCTGAACCTCCCCTGGCACAGCTTGAGGCTGTGTCCTCTCCTTTCTGTCACGGGTTGCCTGATAGGACAAGGGGCAATGGTTTTAAACAGAAGTAGCAGATTTAGGTTAAATAGAAGGAAGACATTTTTCCCCTGCAACTGGTTGCCCAGAGAAGGCTGTGGAAGCCTGAAAGTGTTCAAGGTCAGGGCTGGCTGGGACTTGGAGCATTGTGATCCCTGCCTATGGAGTGGGACTGGGGGATGTTTAAAGGACCCTTCCAACCCAACCCATTCTAAAATCACAGAATCAGAGAATGGTCTGGGTTGGAAAAGACCTCTGTCATCCAGTCCAAACCCCTCTGCAGTCAGCAGTAACATCCTCAGCCAGATCAGGCTGCCCAGACCCCTGTAGAACCCCACTTTGACTATCTCCAGGGATGGGGCCCCAACCACCTCCCCAGGCAACCTCTTCCAGTCTTCCACCACCCTCATGGTAAAGAACCTGTAAATATCCTTTCATTCTTGTACAGTTCCAGCAGAGTTTATATATTTCACAGGAGGCAACGTGCTGGAAAGGCTAAGGCATCTGAGCAGCAATAAATCAGACAAGGTCTAGCATTCAGCACTCAGCAGCAGAGCAAACCGCAGCCCAGAACAACTTCCACCTTAGCCACATCCTGACTGCAAGGCAGCTCTCATCTCTGGTAGGGCACCAAGTCGCTGCAAGGCTTGAGAATGCCTTGGGCTTCCCTAAACCTAGGCACAAAGCCAAGCAGAACATGGACTTTGGATCACAGCTAATCTTTGCTCTGGTTTTGCCACAGCCCAAGACAAACACGGCCCTGCCGCACCGCTGTATTTCTGCCTGCCAGGGCAGTGTCTTAGGCAGCTGCAGCTCCATGCTCCTACAGATGAGCTACAAGAAATCCACCTCACGAATCATAGAATCAATAAGGTTGGAAAAGACCTCAGAGAGCATCAAGTCCAACCTGTCACCCAACACCTCCTGACAACTAAACCATGGCTCCAAGTGCCACATCCAAGCCTTTCTTGAACACCTCCAGGGATGGTGAGCCCACCACCTCCCTGGGCAGCACATCCCAATGGCCAATTCCTTTCTGAACATCATGCTCACCTCTGGCTCAGAAGCTGGTTAGAAGATCTAAGGCAGAGGAGTGAAATCTAAGTCCAGCTGTATTTTGCTGACTCATGGTCAAACCTTAAATACCTCAGCTGAGTGCTACTCACAGACCCCAGCACACAAAAGATGTTATTTATTAATTAAGAGGAATGCTGCAGGGAACTGCATCCTTGCTCAAAAGGTTCTGCTCAAGTGACTGAAGGTTACCAACCAGCTTTACCACCAAAATAATTAGTCATTTTCTGTCCAAGCGTTACAAAACCTACACAAGAGACCAGGCTTGGCCAAATCCGTCTTTAAGAAGATATCTGGGGGAGCTTTAAGGCTTTAAGCAATAACAGCCCCCCAGTGCAGGGGACACAGCCAATGCATGGTCTCTTCACCTCACAGAATCACAGGCACATTCAGGTTGGAAGAGACCCTCAGGGTCACCAAGACCAACCCAGAACCTTACTCTACAAGGGTCACCCCTAAACCATAGCCCCAAGCACCACAGCCAAACCACCTTGAAACACAGCCAGGCTTGGGGGCTCAACCACCTCCCTGGGCAGCACATTTCAAGGCCTGAAAACTCTTGCCATGAAAAAATGTTTCCTAACATCCAGTCTAAACCTCCCCAGTGGCAGCTTGAGGCTGATCCCTCTTGCCCTGTCACTAATTCCCTAGGAGAAGAGACCAGCAGCAACCTCTCCACCACCTCCTTTCAGGGAGCTGGAGACAGCCAGGAGGTCTCCCCTCAGCCTCCTCTCTCTCACACTAACCATCCCCAGCTCCTTCAGTCTCTCCTCATCAGATTTCTTCTCCAGGCCCTTCCCAGCTTCCTTGCCCTCCTCTGCCCTGGCTCCAGCGCCTCCACAGCTCTCCTGGATTGAGGTGCCCCAAATCAAACACAGCACTCGAGGTGTGGCCTGCCCAGAGCTGAGTACAAGGGGACAATCCCCTCCCTACTCCTGCTGGAAATGCTAGAGGGCTCTCCCTGAGGCTGGGAGCGGTGCTAAAGCACAGTAACCACTGGCACCTGGAGTCTCAGTAACAGAGATACAAGAGCAAACTGAAAATAAGAGATGCAGAATCACAGCTACCAGGACTCACCCTTGAGCACAATCATAAATTTCATCCAGGAGCTGCAAACCACCACAGTCACATGCCCAGAGCAGCCTATTTATTTTGGCAAGGTAGACCAAAAGCAAAGTCAAGAGAAGCTTTCAGACAGGCAGTAAATTCAGCCTCAAAACGTGGCTCAGGTGTCTTCAAACTCCAAACTTCCCGAGCAATGACAGCTGGAACAAAATTGCTGGGAGAGTGAGCACAGACATGCTGCCACTGCTGCCTCCCAACTGCACTCAGCAGCTGGAAGCTGGAAGACAAAAGCATTGATCTGTGGCACTTGAGCCTTCAGTTCAGACTTTGTGAAATATTTTATATAAAGAGCACACCTCCAGAGGTCAGGAAACTCCTCAGAAGCACCTTTCCCTTCTCCTCCTTCAATTACAGGAATATTTAGTTTCCATTCCCTTTGACCATTACCACAGAATCACAGGGACTGGAAGGGACCTCCAAAGCTCATCCAGTCCAACACCCTGCCAGAGAAGGATCACCTACACCAGATCACACAGGAACACAGCCAGGCAGGTTTGGAAGAGCTCCAGAGAGGGAGACTCCACAACCCCCTTGGGCAGCCTGTTCCTGAGTTCCATCACCCTCACAGGGAACAAATTCTTCCTCCTCTTCCCAGGGCACTTCCTCTGCCTCAGCTTCCACCCCTGCCCCTTGTGCTGGCATTGGACATGCCCCAGCAGAGCCTGGCTCCAGCCTCTGGGCACTGCCCCTGCACAGCTTCAGCACCAGCAAGGAGCTCACCTCTCAGGCTCCTCCTCTCTCAGCTCCACAGCCCTCGGCTCCCTCAGCCTCTGCTGCTAAGGAAGAGCTTCCACTGCCTGCAGCATCACTGTGCCTCTGGGATGGACTCTCTCCAGCACTTCCCTGAGGTCCTTTCTTGAATTGAGGGGCCCAGAACTGGGCACAATCCTGCAGATGTGGCCTGAGCAGGGCAGAGCAGAGGGAGAGGAGAACCTCTCTCAACCTACTAATCGCAGACCTTCTAATGCACCCCAGAATGGCATTGGCCATTATCCCAGAGTTTAACATTGTTGTGGGGCTAGGCTCATGCTCATGTCAAGAGCAAAATGAAAAGTGAAAGCATTTCCTGTAAGAACTGGATGCAGTGCTCCAGGTGGAGCTAGATACTGCAAGCCAGCAGTGTGCCCAGGGGGCCAAGAAGGCCAATGGCATCCTGGCCTGCATCAGGAAGAGTGTGGCCAGCAGGAGCAGGGAGGTCATTCTGCCCTGTGCTCAGCACTGCTTAGGCCACACCTGGAGTCCTGTGTCCAGTTCTGGGCTCCTCAGTATCAGAAAGATGTTGAGCTGCTGGAAGGTGTCCAGAGAAGGGCAACAAAGCTGGGGAGGGGTCTGGAGCACAGCCCTGTGAGGAGAGGCTGAGGGAGCTGGGGTTGCTTAGCCTGGAGAAGAGGAGCCTCAGGGGAGACCTTCTTGCTCTCTGCAACTGCCTGAAGGGAGGTTGTAGCCAGGTGGGGGTTGGTCTCTTCTGCCAGGCAGCCAGCACCAGAACAAGAGGACACAGTCTCAAGCTGTGCCAGGGGAAGTTTAGCCTGGAGGTGAGGAAGAAATTCTTCCCAGCAAGATGTGCTGCTCAGGGAGGTGGTGGAGTCACCATCACTGGAGGTGTTTCAGAACAGGTAGTGATAGGACTAGGGGGAATGGAGCTGGAGGTGGGGAGATTCAGGCTGGACATGAGGAGGAAGTTCTTCCCCATGAGAGTGGTGAAGCCCTAGAATGGGTTGTCCAGGGAGGTGGTTGGGGCCCCCATCCCTGGAAGTGTTTAAGCCCAGGCTGGATGAGGCTCTGGCCAGCCTGATCTAGTGTGGGGTGTCCCTGCCCATGGCAGGGGCATTGGAACTAGATGATCCTTGTGGTCCCTTCCAGCCCTGACTGATACTATGAGAGCCTGGCTGAGGCACTTGGTGCCATGGTTTAGTTGATTAGATGGTGTTGGGTGATAGGCTGGACTCAACAATCTCAAGGTCTTTTCCAACCTGGTTGATTCTGTATAGTGCCAGATACTGCCTGTTGTCAACCAAACACCACGTCTCCAAGTCAAATACCACTCATAAGCCGGTCTGGTAAGTTACCACCAGCTCCCCCCATCAGACGCTGTGGACTGGAAACATGGAAGCAGCAGCAGCAGCAAGAATGCAAGTCCTGTCCCTGCATGTTTGGACATAACCCTGTTCAGCAGTCTGGAACAAAGGCCTGTGCTTATTCAGCCTACAAATAGCTTTAATCACCGTGTTTTGTCTGCAGCCGCAGGATGGATTCTTCTCTCCAGAGGGGATTAATCTTCCCGCTGCTTGTCGGACAGGAGAGATTTGAATTAGGGCTTTAAAGCCAAAAGCACAGCTAACACTTGTGCACATCTAATCACCCAGTGAAATTCCTGCTCCCTTTCCCAACATCACAGCATAAGAAGGAAGCTTTTCTTTCGTTCAGCGGGCAGCAATTACAATCTACATGCAAATAGGTTTAGAAACAGAGCGGAAGACACTGCTCAAGCACGCCCTGAGGACAGGGCAGAAGGCTCACACAGAGAAGTGCAGAAAGTTCTCAAACACCAGACCAGAGCAACCTTTCTCTTCCCCACAAAGCACAGGCACCTCCACCAATAACAAAAAGATACCAAACAAGACCTTCTTTGCCCTCTGCCAGGGCACCTCCACCCCCTTACACACTATGCAGTGCTCCCCTCGAAATCAGCTAGGGAACTAACTATCAAGAGGCACAAGTCCAGAGAAGGGCAACAAAGCTGAGCAGGGGTCTGGAGCACAGCCCTGTGAAGACAGGCTGAGGGAGCTGGGGTTGCTTAGCCTGGAGAAGAGGAGGCTCAGGGGAGACCACAGAATCAGAGAATTGTCAGGGTTGGAAGGGACCTCAAGGCTCAGCCAGTTCCAACCCCCCTGCCATGGGCAGGGACACCTCACACTGCAGCAGGTTGCTCACAGCCACAGCCAGCCTGGCTGCAAACACCTCCAGGCAGGAGGCTGCCACCACCTCCCTGGGCAACCTGTGCCAGGCTCTCACCACCCTCATGGTTCCTTATTGCTCTCTACAACTACCTGAAGGGAGGTTGTAGCCAGGTGGGGGTTGGTCTCTTCTCCCAGGCAACCAGCACCAGAACAAGAGGATACAGTCTCATGCTGCACCAGGGGAAGTTTATGGTGGAGGTGAGGAAGAAATTCTTCCTAGACAGAGATTGGCCATTGGGAAGTGCTGCCCAGGGAGGTGGTGGAGAGGCTCCAGAGGAGGGCCACAAAAAATGCTCAGGAGGTTGGAGAAGCTCTGCTACAAGGACAGGCTGAGGGAGCTGGGGGTGTTCAGCCTGGAGAAGAGAAGGATCCAGGGAGACCTAATAGCAGCCTGCCAGGACCTGAAGGGGGCCACAAGAAGGATGGAGAGAGACTGTTTGCAAAGGCCTGCAGGGACAGGACCAGGGACAATGGCTTCAAACTAGAACAGAGCAGACTTAGATTGGATGTTAGGAACGAGTTCTGCACCATGAACTGGTGGAACACTGGCACAGGTTGCCCAGGGAGGTGGTTGAGGGCCCTTCCTCAGAGATATTCAAGGTGAGGCTGGACAGGGCTCTCGGCAACTTGCTCTAGTTGAGGATGTCCCTGCAGGGGGGTTGGACTGGATGAGCTTTGGAGGTCCCTTCCAACCCAGGCCATTCTATGATTCTCTGAGAGCAGAAACTCCCTGAGGCAACAGCAAGTTGCTACCTTAGCTCTCCACAAGTACAAAGGATGGAGTCTAAGAGAACAAAGACCAAATATTTGCCTTTCCTAAGGCACAAAAGGGAGTCCACTTCTAATTCAGAGATCTAGCAGAATTACTTTGTTCATTTTTGACACACAAACCTTTCTTAGACACAAAAGTTTCCCTTTACTGAAAGCAAAATCTTAGATGGAGAAATGAGAAAAAAAACTCTGAGACACTGAGGGTATTTTGTTAGTGATTCAGGTTAAAAACTGAGACCTTTTTAAACTTCAGGGGTTCTCTGTAACCTTGAAGATTTTGTTCAATATTTCTGGGAGACTCAGCAGCTTTCCTCATCTCCCCCAGCTGGTAACTACCTGGAACACTAAGCAAAGCCAAAATAAATCTCAAACCACTTACAAGCAAGGCCTTCAAATATTCAAGGCCCATCTGGGAAGCTACAACTTCTCTCTCCAGGGAAAAAAAATACACATCTTTAACCCTTTCCAACAGCAGCAAGCAAGTCCATATGGGATGCACCAGACTGCATTTTGTTGTTGTTTTCATGCTTGTGTAACACAAAACGGGGGGGGAAAAAGGGAAAATGTAACAGAAACTCCATCAGCAGAGCTTCTGCAATTGATTAGCAGCCTTTCTTTGAGCTACCTGATGTCAAGGAGGTTTGACATCACATTGCTCAGCTGGAGAAGTAGGGGATTTTATGTGGATCACAGAGATTTGGCCACTCAGGACACTCAGGATTTCAGTAGCAGCCTTCTAGAACAGTTATTTTAAAGTTTGTGTTGAGGAATTTGAGAGAGTCCTATGCTACTGGCCAAGGTATTGATTACAGGAAACATTCGATTTTCTTTCCTTGGATAGAAGATTCCATCCATTTGTTTATTTACTTCCTTATTTAGTTATCTACCTGTGTCAAATATTGGGCTCCCCAGATGAAGAGAGACAGAGAGCTGCTGGAGAGAGTCCAAGGCAGAGCCAGGAGGATGCTTAGGGGACTTGAGCATCTCCCCTGGGAAGAGAGACTCAGAGCCCTGGGGCTGTTTAGTCTGGAGAAGAGAAGGCTGAGAGGGATCTGATCAATGTCTCTCAAGAGCTGAGGGCTGGGGGTCAGGGGGAGGGGGCCAAGCTCTTTTGGGTGCTGCACAGCAATGAGCCAAGGAGCAATGGAGACAAACTTGAACAGAGAAGGTTTCAGCTCAACATGAGGAGAAACTTCTTTGCAGTGAGTGTGCCAGAGCCCTGGAGCAGGCTGCCCAGAGAGGTTGTGGAGTCTCCTTCTCTGGAGCCTTTCCAAGCCCACCTGGATGCATCGCTGTGCAGACTACCCTGGGGGATCTGGGGTGGAGTGGATGATCTCAGGAGCTCCCTTCCAACCTCTAATATTCTATGATTCTATGAACTGCTGGTTTGGCAGCCCCCAAAAGAGGATTACGAACAAATACCATTCCAAAGATCCCACAGATGGAAGATTTCTGACAGAACCCAGCAACTTAAGGAGCTCTAGGACTCAAAGAGAATACATTTGTGTACAAGATAATGAGCAAAAATGGCATCACAGATGCCATCAGATGTTCAAACCATCAGCTACAAGCCCACACACACAAAGTGGAGTCAGCAAATGCTGACACCATCACGAAAGGCAAGCCGAGGGAGCTGCCTAAATGAGTGAGGAGGACCAAATGTAGCCAGAGCAGAAATGTCCAGAGCAGTCACTTCCAATTAATGCTTTTCTTTAATTAACATTCTTGACAAAAAAATCTAACTTTATCCAACAGCATTTCCAAGAAACAGGACCCACCCAATGTAATGCAACCTGCTCTACCCCACTGGGACCCATCCAGGTGAGATGAGAGGAAAAAAGTAAACTTAATTAGATCTGTTGCTATAAAATCCATGGGGTTTGTTATTTGGTACATGTAAACCTATTATCCAGTTAATCAATTAGAGGAGAGGATAATGAGAGATAGTCCTTAAGCATGCTGCAAAGGCACTTAAATCTCCTTGCATTTTTTGCCTTTTAATTCAAACTCTTTCTGTGACCAAAAGCAGCACTTTTAAAGGCTTCCTCTGATTCCAGTTCAATCTAACAATAGTTTCAAAGTCATTCCCAGTGGGAAAAAAAAAACAAAACAAACAACTAAATCATTCCCACTTAAAAATACCCCAAACAAAAACAACCCCCCCCCCCCAATGATTCCTACTTAAAAAAAATAAATACATACATTATTGCTAATTTCTAACCTTGGAGACAGATCCCCTCAGCTCTTCCAAGGCTAAGGCAAAATATCTTCTTCCTGCACATCCCTGCAACTTTCCTCTCTAGGCTCACCATCAGCCTCACAACAATTCCATGAAGCTTTAAACAAAGCCTTTGGCAAACCACCAACTGTGAGGATGATGGAATCACAAGGGAAATGTATACAACTTTTAATGCACAACAGACTACAGGATTCTTCGGTCCAGCAGACAAAGACACTGAACAGAGAGCACAACGACTGGAAACTGGCACACTTTTCACAGAATCAAAGAATTATCAGGGGCTGGAATGGAGGTCAAGGCTCAGCCAGTTCCAATCCCCCTCTGCCACGGGCAGGGACACCTCACACTGCAGCAGGTTGCTCACAGCCACAGCCAGCCTGGCTGCAAACACCTCCAGGCAGGAGGCTTCCACCACCTCCCTGGGCAACCCCTGCCAGGCTCTCACCACCCTCATAGGGAACAATTTCTTCCTCACATCCAATCTGAATCTCCCCACTTCTAGTTTTGCTCCATTCCCCCCAGACCTATCCCTCCCTGACACCCTCAAAAGTCCCTCCCCAGCTTTCTTGGAGCCCCTCTTCAGATCCTGCAAGGCCACAATTAGGTCTCCTGGGAACCTTCTCTTCTCCAGACTGCACAACCCCAACTCCCTCAGCCTGTCCTCAGAGCAGAGCAGCTCCAGCCCTCTGCTCATCCTCATGGCCCTTCTCTGGACACCTTCCAGCACCTCCAGATCCTGAAAGAAACAGTCTTGCACCAATTTGGAAGTAAAAAAATAAGTTTAACAACCAAATATAAGGTGTATAAGTATAAGGTGATGCTGTGATACTGTGATGCAAATATAAGGTATTTGAGTAAAAGGAAGGTTACAAAGGTAGAAGGAAAAGGCAGAAATAAAAATATATACAAAACCAGATGCAGCTGGCAAAGGATTCTCTGGATCTAAGATGGATTCTCTTTAGATGCAGTTCCCTTAGGTGTCTGGAACAGGCCCCACCACCTGGTAAATAGCTAACAGCAACAGGGTGTCAGAAAGCCAAGGGCAGAAGAGAGAGGGGCAAGAAATTGCCCCCCACTTCCCTCCCTTAAATAGGGTTGTGGACAGGAAGTGGCAGTGGAATAGACTTTGACCTGGGGACCTCTCCCCCTGGGAGGGGGCCAGGTCTCTCTGCCCACCTGGCTCAGGTTTCTTTGCCCACCTAAGGCTAGGGGTTTTTTCAGCCCACTCCTCCTGGGCTGGGCTTAACCTAGTGCAGTATATTCCATCAAACACATTGCTTTTTGCAGATGCACACAGTCCACACATCTTCTCTGCAAATTCACCCAAAATCTGAGGTCCAGGGAAGATTAAGTTGTGGTGATCAAGAGACTCACTTAAAGAAGTCAGACACAACCAACTCAAATGCCTCCTTGTGAGCAGAAATCTTTCAAGGCTGCTGTCATAATGGATTTTCTTCCCACTGCTGAAGGACTTGAGCACCTTCTCAGAGGCACAGGGAGGTTTAATTCTAACCTGCTAATAGATTTCCTGGATTTCCTCTCTGGAGTTAAAAAAAAGTCTTCCTCAGGGAAGAGTTTCAAGTTTGGAATCATTCATGAGAACTAGAAAACACAAAAGCTTGAAAGTACAGTTGTCTTGCAACATCATATGATTAGGGGTTTGCAAAGGTCATCTTAGGGGGAAAAAAAAAAACAAAACACAGTGCAGAAGAAAGTGTTATGGACAGGGCAGAGACAAATCTGTCTCCAGTGAAGTGCTGGGAGAGTTAATTCAAGTCAGGCTCTTCCTCAGCAACCCACACGAGCCCAGATCCTTTGTTTGGGGCTGAGACACAGAAGTAAACGCATTGGGTTCAGTCACCTTCCAGAAACCTACATGAAGTCTTGAGGCAAGACCACCCAACATCTGAGGGGTGGGTGTCGAGTGGAGGGGAGGGAGCCAAACTCTTTTGGGTGGTGCACAGTAATGAGACAAGGAACAATGGAGACAAACTTGAAGGGAGAAAGTTTCACCTCAACATGAGGAGAAACTTCTTTGCAGTGAGGGAGCCCTGGAGCAGGCTGCCCAGGGAGGTTGTGGAGTCTCCTCTGGACACATTCAAAACCCACCTGGATGCATTTCTGCGTGGACTAACCTGGGTGATCCTGCTCTGGTAGGGGGGGTGGACTCAATGACTTCTGGAAGTCCCTTCCAAGTTCTAACGAACTGTGATACTGTGGCACTGTGACCTCAAGGAAGGTTTGAGTTGAAAATGAGTAAGCTGAGAGCACAAAGCAGCCCAACTGACACAACTCAAAACCCCTGAACCCAAGGGAAAAATAGGCCAAAACAAACCAAGAAAGCAACAGATCCATTGTGCAAAATGCATCAGCAGATGAATCAGTAACCTCTTCCCACTGTGCTAATGGAGACTCCACCTCTCCTGAGGAAGACTCAGGTTCCACCCTCCACAACAGCATACCTGCCTCCAATTACAGGGACCCACGTGTTTCCTTTTATTGATTGAAGGACACAAGGGCTGAACAATTCTCTCATTATTTCTATAAACAAACAGAGGCTATTTAAAAGAAGCACTCAAATGTAGTTCAGACAACCTGACCTATAAGCCTGGGGTACATTTTTGCCACAGTATCCTCCCAAAAAACCAAAAGCAGATGATATTTCCTTCTTATGACACAGAAGGAAAATTAATCCTATTAACCTGACATTGTATTTCAGTATCACTGAAATTCAACAAGGGCAAGGAGAGAGTCTTGCACCTGGGAAAGAACAACCCCGTGGAGCAGTACAGGTGGAGGACTGACCTGTTGGAGAGCAATGAAGAGGAAAAGGACCTGGGATGAGAAGTTGACCATGAGCTAGCAATGTGTGCTAGTGGCCAAGAAGGCCAATGGCATCCTGGGGTGCATTAGAAGGGCTGTGGTTAGTAGGTCCAGAGAGGTTCTCCTGCCCCTCTACTCTGCATCTGGAATATTGTGTCCACTTCTGGGTCCCTCAGTTCAGGAAGGACCTCAGGGAACTGCTTGAAAGAGTCCAGCACAGAGCCACAAAAATGATGAAGGGAGTGGAACTTCTTCCTTAAGAGGAAAGCCTGAGGGAGCTGGGGGCTCTGGAGCTTGGAGAGGAGGAGCCTGAGAGGTGACCTCTTTTGCTGTTTATGGATATGTGCAGGGTGAGCGCCCAGAGGCTGGAGCCAGGCTCTGCTGGGGGCTGCCCAATGCCAGCACAAGGGGCAGTGGTGGAAGCTGAGGGGGTGGCCTGGATGATCTTTGGATGCCCCTTCCAGCCCCCAACGTTCTGTGATTCTGTGATCAATGATCTGTTAAAGTGAGAATCACAACTTCCAGAGTTTCTGCTTTGAATGACTGGGAAAAGTTGCCAACTATTCCATTTCACCCTGAAAAATAAACAAAAACCCCAAACATCCCCCTTAAGTAACTCCAATAACTTAGGAAGAACAAAGAAAGCAAAAAAAAATGTCATCTGCTTGGTCAAAAAGCCTCAGAACCAGCAACAGCCATGCCTGAGACTCCCTGCAGAGAAATGAGGATGAGCAGAGGGCTGGAGCTGCTCTGCTATGAAGACAGACTGTGGGAGTTGGGGTTGTTCAGTCTGGAGAAGAGAAAGCTCTGAGGAGACCTAATTGTGGCTTTCCAGTATCTGAAGGGGGCTCCAAGAAAGCTGGGGAGGGACTTTTGAGGGTGTCAGGGAGGGATAGGACTGGGGGGGATGGAGCAAAACTAGAAATGGGTAGATTCAGATTGGATGTTAGGAAGAAGTTGTTGCCCATGAGGGTGGTGAGAGCCTGGCACAGGTTGCCCAGGGAGGTGGTGGCAGCCTCCTGCCTGGAGGTGTTTGCAGCCAGGCTGGCTGTGGCTGTGAGCAAGCTGCTGTAGTGTGAGGTGTCCCTGCCCATGGCAGAGGGGGGGGAACTGGCTGAGCCTTGAGGTCCCTTCCAACCCTGACAATTCTATGACAAAATGTTGAGCCACGCTGGCTAACCTCCCAGTGTCAGGACCTGGGAGGGAATACAAATCCATTCTTGCTAAAAGAAAAAATGCCACTGCCCCAGATCTGTGAAGAGGTAACAGAGTTTTGGGTTGTTGTTTGTTGGGTCTTTTCAGTTAGCAAATTTGCTGACACTCAACCTTCAGCACCCAGCAGAGAAGCCTATTTCAAAGCTTATCAAATAGGTGTTTGGGTTTTCAGCTTCTGCTCTATAAAACTCATTCAGGTTTTACTGGCTGCTCTAATTGAACTCATTTCTCATGCACCCAGCAGCCTGCTTTGTGTGATGATCCTCCCCTGATACAGAAGCTTTTGACATCGTTTGGGAAACATACAGAGATTGTGTCCTTTAATAACAGCACAGGAAGCCCTAATACAGCAGGTGTGGCTTTGGAGACAAATCCTGAGCCACCCAGGAAGTGCTCCAATAATTAGAGCAGCCCTCCTATGAGCCTGTACTGCTGCAGGTCTCTTGAATAGTCTTATGCTGAAAAATGTGAGAGAGGAGAGGACCAGAGGATTTCTTTGTCACCTGCCCTGCCCTCCTACAGCAGCAGTGCAATAAAAGATAGGCCTTGACTGCAGAGAGTGATTTTCATCTTCTTTAATGCTCAGCCTCTGCCCTTTCTCTAGGCATCCATAGTTTACCTATTTCCCTGCCTCAAAATTACTTTTGTTTTTTCCTCAAGAGGAAAACTGTGAAGTTTCTCTTTGCTCTCTAGAGAGCAATTCACATTTCTCAGTGAAACTGTCAGCTGTCAGCCAGTTCAAAC
Source organism: Colaptes auratus (assembly GCA_015227895.2). Taxonomy (NCBI): domain Eukaryota; kingdom Metazoa; phylum Chordata; class Aves; order Piciformes; family Picidae; genus Colaptes; species Colaptes auratus. The sequence continues at coordinate 56,714,643 of CM037640.1, read as the reverse complement.
CCACTGAAATGGGAAGATCACTGAAGAGACTGAAAAGACAACTGGCAGCAGAAAGGGACCAGCCTAAAAAGTCACCACTGCTGCTATCCCAGGTAAGAAAACCTCCTTCATGTGCTCTGCATTGCTTTAGGTCTGGGGGAACACCAGGAGCCTTCCATCCTGCCAGGGAAGCTGTGCTGGTCCTGCACTGCTCTGTGTCTCCAAGCTCAGCTAGCCAGCAAGACTCAGCCTGGAAGGTGAGCCACATCTTCAGCCTCCTCTGCTCAACATGTCCACATTCCAGACTGCGCTCTCCCATGGCTGCTTCTGCCTGCACCACCTTGGGCGCCACCAGCATTGATCATTTTGTGCACCTGGCACCTACAACCCTTGCTCAAGCCTTTCCACTTCAAACTGCCCCCTCCTTACACGTTAAGTTGCACCTACAACTAGCTTGCAAAGCAGATGATCTTCTCAACGCAACAGCATTTCCCCTACTTCCACCCTCCCCCAAACAGGAAAATAGACTGCTGACCTCTGGAGGTCCCCTCAAAACCTCTAACATTCTGTGATTCTCTGTGACTCTGCTTTGGCCTAGGAATCTAGGGAACCCAAAAGCACTTTGGGTGGCAAAAGGCAGAAGGATTTCTTTGCTAGGGTGCTCCTGGCATGGTGACAAAGTGCTTCTGCTGGCCCAGAACAAGCTCAGTGTGATATCCACCCAGTTTAAGGTGAGCAGACAAAGGAGCCCCTAGCAAAGCAACAACCCCCAGCAGCCTGCAACAGCCAGTGTCTCCTTCCTGCTGCCTTGCATGGGGAGGAAGCACGACCCACTGCAGGACTTCCCAGGCTGTGCTGGGCACACAGGAGCAAAGCTTGCTATGAGAGGAGCATTCCCCACAGCAAATGTGTCCTCCACATCACCTTCCCAACCTCAGGCTGATGAGCAGAGCTAATTGTGGGTTGACAGCTTCCAAGCAATTACAGCCATCCCCAATCCAGTGCTTCCTGCTGTAACATTGGTCACCCTCAACAGGGGAAGACAGAGTAGAGAAAAACACAGATTGTGGATTAAAACTCTTTTCAGCCCTTAAATTCTGCTTCCACCAGATGTTCTGCCCTGCATCCCTCCACTACCCTTCTCTCTAGACACTGAGCCTGGCTGCCAAGTAAAACAAAGCCCAGTATCTCTTTCATCCTCAGAAAACCACAGTGGATGCAGCCAGTTTGACTTGCTCTGTTGTAGGAACCCCACTTGCAACCTGTCCTGGTGCAGGCAGCCCACAGAGAGCAGGAGAAGCTGTGCGCTGGCTGGCGGGACCGACGCCATGCAAATCCCTCTCGCTGCCAGCAAGCTGCGAGACACAAAAGGCAGGATGTCCTGGAAGCAGCAAGGTAAAACAAAAGGCAAGAAGGAAAAAGACAAAAAAAAGAACAAAAAAAGGCAGGTGTCCTGGGAATAACTTACACAGGGCTGCTTCAAGGGCAGGAGCTAAGCCTGGGGAAAAATCCAGGTCAGAGCAAGCCACCTTGTGAAGCTGTCCACAAACACCGACACTTGAAGCAGCAAACATCACACTTCTGGGGCAGCCTGGATCCTCTGCTATGAGGACAGGCTGAGGGAGGTGGTGGTGCTCAGTCTGGAGAAGAGAAGGCCCCAGGGAGACCTAAGAGCAGCCTGCCGGGAAGGAGCTCAAAGAAGGCTGCAGAGAGACAGTTTGCAAAGGCCTGCAGGGACAGCACCGGGGACAATGGCTTCAAAGTAGAGCAGAGCAGATTGAGATTGGATATCAGGAACAAGTTCTGCACCATGTGGGTGGTGGAACACTGGAACAGGTTGCCCAGTGAGGTGGCTGAGGCCCCACCATGCCTGGAGATATTCGAGGTGAGGCTGGAGAGGGCTGTGGGCAGCTGCTCTAGTTGGGGATGTCCCTGCTGAGTGCAGGGAGGTCAGACTGGATGACCTTTGGAGGTCCCTTCCAGCCTGGACCATTCCATGATCCCCAAGTGATCCGGGCAGATGAATGATGGGCAGGGACAGTTTAACTCAGGAAGCCAATTGGGGTGATATGCTAACAACACATTCTGGAGGACTCATCATGCTTTACACTCTGGTGAACTCCCAGTGAACACTATCACATGCATCTGGGTCAAAATTTGACTGCCATTACATTCAGCAGAGCAGAGACAAGGTATCAGCTATCACCAAACCAAAGTCTGCATCCCACGTACAACTCACTATAGCCTGAAGCATCTGAGCTCCACACCAAGCCATTCCAGTTCCAGCTGGGTGAGGGCCCTTGAAGGGGAGCCCTGAATAAAGGGAAATCCTCCCTCAGCTACAGGAAGATCTTCAAAACAAACCCTTCAGTCTCCCCCCACATTTTCTCCTTCTTACCATTAAAATATATGTGAAGACCTTGGCAGGAGTACAACAGAGAAGGCACTTCAGTTCTTCTGACTTTTCATGAATCCAAGCTAGAGGGAGATGCAGATTGGATGTTAGGAAGAAGTTCTTCCCCATGAGGGTGGTGAGAGCCTGGCACAGGCTGCCCAGGGAGGTGGTGGCAGCCTCCTGCCTGGAGGTGTTTGCAGCCAGGCTGGAGGTGGCTGTGAGCAACCTGCTGCAAGGTGAGGTGTCCCTGCCCATGGCAGGGGGGTTGGAACTGGCTGAGCCTTGAGGTCCCTTCCAACCCTGACAATCCTGTGACTTTCCCTAGGTGGTAGTGAAAGCTTTTAGTTTATATTAGTTCAGCACAGCCCAAAGACTGGCAGGAGACGCTTAGGAGAAACGGTGACATGCAAAAGGAACATACAGACTTCTTCAACAGCAGTAACCTGAGGACTGCTAGGACAGGAGCTTCAAACACAAACAGCTCCCCACACCACCCCCCAAGCTTTGTTTAGATGCTTGCTAACACCTCTGGGACAGTTTTTCATCACGTGAATTTATTTTGCCGGCAAATGTGGCCACTTGGCTCCCCTGGCCCTGCAGGTGTGTGACACTTAGCTTTTTCTTAAGCAAAGGCCAGAAAAAAAGTAAAAGCAAGAACTTGACAAAAGCCTCTGCTGACCCTAGTGTCAGACTGGAGACTACTTGTTAAGAGCTTTATTAGGTTAAGGTCTGCCTTGCCTGCAAGATGGTCATCACACAGTTAGGCCATGAGTGGAGCAGCTGATCCAGCTGAGGAAAATGAAGCCACACAAGCCTCATGCACAGCTGTACCCTGCCCATTCAGACTCCTCCATGAAGTGTGTAAGGGGGAAGATCACAGAATTGACCAGGTTGGAAAAGACCTTTGAGATCATCCAGTCTAACCTATCACCCAGCACCATCTAATCAACTAAGCCATGGCACTGAGTGCCTTAGCCAGGCTCTTTTTAAACACCTGCAGTGATGGTGACTCCACCACCTCCCTGGGCAGCACATCCCAATGGCCAATCTCTCTTTCTGGGAAGAAATTCTTCCTGACATCCAGTCTAAGCCTCCCCTGGCACAGCTTGAGACTGTGTCCTCTTGTTCTGGTGCTGCTTGCCTGGCAGAAGAGACCAACCCCCACCTGGCTCCAACCTCCCTTCAGGGAGTTGTAGAGAGCAAGAAGGTTTCCCCTGAGCCTCCTCTTCTCCAGGCTAAGCAATGTTGCAGACCCCTTTGAAAAGGCTCCTGTCATACCTGGATCCTCTCAAAACTCCTTGGCCATTTCCAACAAGACAACCTGTGGAAATAAAAGAGGCTGCTAGGGAGAACATGCCAAGTCCTAGGAAAACATCAGCCAATTAGCTATCATTAATTACAACTTACCACACCTCAGCACACCTTCAGATGTCACTCCAAAGTCTCTGCCTGACTTGGATCTTCTTATGCCCACAGAAGGCATACTCAGGGTCAGTGTCTGGGCATGCATGGGGATCAGGCAGCATCTTCCATTTGAGAAGGAAACCATGGCTTTAAGATCAAGCCCAGGCATGGCAGGAAGGTCAAGCCCTGATGTTAATCTGTTTTGCCTTCAAGCAGTCAAACTAGCATCTTTCTTCCACTGCACTTCAAGAGTTTCCTCTTGAATCTGCTGGGATCCTCTGGTCCTCTTGGCTCCTCAGCCTTTCCCACTTTGACATCACAGAATGGTCTGGGTTGTGAAGGGACCACCAAAGGTCATCCAGTCCAACCCCCTCTGAACTCAGCAGGGACATCCCCAACTAGAGCAGGTTGCCCACAGCCCTCTCCAGCCTCACCTTGAATATCTCCAGGGATGGAGCCTCAACCACCCCCTGGGCAACCTGTGCCAGTGTTCCACAACTCTCATGGTGCAGAACCTGTTCCTAACATCCAATCTAAATCTGCTCTGCTCTAGCTTGACGTCATTATCCCTGGTCCTGCCCTGCAGGCCTTTGCAAACAGTCTCTCTCCATCCTTCCTGTAGCCCCCTTCAGGTTTTGGCAGGCTGCTGCTGGGTCTCCCTGGAGCCTCCTCTTCTCCAGACTCGCTGTCGTCCCTCAACCTCTTCACCCATTCCTCAAGAAGGAGCTCACCTCCAACCAGTCCTCCTGCTAGTTTCCCTCTCCCTGCTTCTACCTCCTCCTAGGGCTGAAGCAGCAGAGTCACTCAGCAAGCATGCCAGGAGCATAAAGTGGCCTTTGTCTGCCCTCCTCCCTCCCCGGGGATTCGTAGAAAAAAAGAAGCAGAATTAAGAGAGGAAAACAACTCTGAAACTGCTGCTGCTCTGACAGCACACACAGCTCCACTGCTGCCCCCCAGCACTCACTACTGCCCCAGCCTGTCCAGTAGTTTGATTGATGATCATCAGTAAGTTTGCAAATGACACCAAGCTGGGGGCAGGAGTTGATCTGTTAGACGGTAGGAGAGCTCTGCAGAGGGACCTTGCCAGGCTGGACAGAGGGGCAGAGGCCAAGGGCAGGAGATTGAACACAGCCAAGTGCCAGGTTCTGCACATTGGCCACAGCAACCCCAGGCAGTGCTACAGGCTGGGGGCAGAGTGGCTGAGAGCAGACAGGCAGAGAGGGACCTGGGGGTGCTGGTTGACAGCAGCTGAACATGAGCCAGCAGTGTGCCCAGGTGGCCAAGAAGGCCAAGGGCATCCTGGCCTGCATCAGGAACAGTGTGGCCAGCAGGAGCAGGGAGGTCATTCTGCCCTGTGCTCAGCACTGCTCAGGCCACACCTTGAGTCCTGTGTCCAGTTATGGGCTCCTCAGGTTAGGAAAGATGTTGAGATGCTGGAAGGTGTCCAGAGAAGGGCAACAAAGCTGGGGAGGGGTCTGGAGCACAGCCCTGTGAGGAGAGGCTGAGGGAGCTGGGGTTGCTTAGCCTGCAGAAGAGGAGGCTCAGGGGAGACCTTCTTGCTCTCTCCAACTGCCTGCAGGGAGGTTGTAGCCAGGTGGGGGTTGGTCTCTTCTCCCAGGCACCCAGCACCAGAACAAGAGGACACAGTCTCAAGCTGTGCCAGGGGAGGTTTAGGCTGGAGGTGAGAAGAAAGTTATGTCCAGCAAGAGAGATTGGCCCTTGGAATGTGCTGCCCAGGGAGGTGGTGGGAGTCCCCATCCCTGGAGTGTTTAAGAGGAGCCCTGGGCTGAGGCATGGTGCCATGGTTTAGCTGATCAGATGGTGTTGGGTGATAGGTTGGACTTGATGATCTCCAAGGTCTTTTTCAACCTGGTTCTACTTGCTACTCACATGCAATCCCATTTTTCTACTAAAATAGCTTGGTTTGTTGTTTGTTTGTTTTTACATCAGGAAATAAATGAACTGCATTTTTTTAAGGGATAAAAGAAAAAAAACCAAACAATTCTCCTTGTACAGAGTTCAGTAACTGCTCTGGGACCACAAAACAGAAAAGGGTCTGCAAAGGGCAATTTCAAAGATAAAAAAGCCTATGAACCAGTTTAATATCTTAAAACCTTACCACCAGACTTAATACTGCATGAACAGACACACAACTCTCTATCTGGATTTAAACTGGAAGAGAATAATCCTTAAAGGTCCATATGGTCACCAAGTTATTTATATTTATCATTGCTGCTGTGGCCTTCAATGTATGCTGGAGGGAAGGCAGCCATCCAGAGGGATCTTCAGGCTGCAGAGCCAGGCCCAAGCCAGGCTCATGAGGTTTCCACAGGACTAAGGGGAACTGGAGACCTGTTAGTTTGACCTGGGTGCTGGGGAGGGTGATGGAGGACATCATTCATGTAGTATGGTCTAGTAGCTCAGGGAACTACTGGAGAGAGCTCAGCAGAAGCTATGAGGATGATGAAGGGACTGGAAGATTGTGTGATGAGGAGGGGCTGAGGAGCTCTGGGGAGGAGAAGGCTGAGAGGGGACCGATCCACGTCTACAAGTGTCTGAAGGGTGGCTGTCAGGAGGATGGAGCCAGGTTCTTCTCAGTGATGCCCAGTGACAGGGAGGGGCAATGGCTGGAAGCTCAGCCACAGGAAATCCACCTCAGCATGAGGAGAAACTTCTTTGGTGTGAGGGTGCAGAGACTGCCCAGAGAGGTTGTGAAGTCTCCTTCTCTGGAGAGCTTCCAAACCCACCTGGATGTTTCCTGTGTGACCTGCCCTGGGTGATCCTGCTTTGCAGGGGGGTGGACTCAATCTCTGAAGCTCCTTCCAACTTGCAGCATTCTATGATTCTATCTTGAGGGCATCACAGGGCATGTGCAGAACAAGCAGGTGATGGACCCAGCCGCATGGCTTCATGGTGGGGATGTGAGCTCTAGGTGAGCAGCTGGACTTGACGATCTCAAAGGTCTCTTCCAACTTCAGCAGTTCTGCGATTCTGTCCTGCAGCTGGGTGGGGCGGGCAATCCCAAGCACAATACAGACTGGGCAGGAACTGGCTGGAGAGCAGCCTGAAGAAAAGCACCTAGGGGTGCTGCTGGAGGAGAAGCTCAGCAGGAGCCAGCAGTGAGCACTTGCAGCCCAGAGAGCCAGCAGCAGAGCCTGGGCTGCAGCAAGAGAAGTGTGGCCAGAGGTCTCTCTTGAATGGGGAGCCCAGACCTGGACACAATATTCCAGAAGTGGCCTCAGCGGGGCAGAGTAGAGGGGGAAGAGAACCTCTCTCAACCTACTATCCACAACCCTTCTAATCCCACCCAGGATGCCATTGGCCTTCAGGGCCACAAGAGCACATTGCTGGCTCATGGTCAACCTCCCATCCACCAGGCCCCCATTAAAGTCTCTGAGACATTTCCCTAGCAAAGAGCAAAGGAGGACACCGAAGTGCTGCTGCAACACACACCTATTGCCACTAATTAACGCAGTGACAAGCGCTGCTATGGGGGGATAAAAAGTAGAAATCATGAGAAGGAGGCAAGCCCAGGCCTGGCAGAATGCTGACTGAAAGGCAAGCCAACAAGGATGAGAGAAGCAGCAGCAGTGCCCCGGTAGCATCCACATTCCTAGCAGTAAAGCAGGGAGACACGGTGTGCTGTTGAATGCCATTTGCACACCCAAGCCCCTGCCCAAAAGGCTTCCTCCATGAACACAGCAAAGGCTTCAATGAGATAAGCAAACACTGCCACAAACAACATTTCATTAGGAGCTCACAACAGGAGACAAGGATTTAACTCTCAGCTTTCCTACCTTTGGGAAGGACTCCAGGTAAGAAACCACAAAAGAATTTTTCCACCGGGAAACCACAGAAGAAATTCCTCTCCCCTCCCAAAGCACCACATGGACTAAAGCCAAGTCCATGTTATCTTAGGAGCCTCTGAAGTGTGTGATCCTTTCCAGTCCTGCTGCTATGCCTCTCAGATTCCCTGCTTACACTCACCATGCACACGTCTCTCTGCACCAGGGCTACTGCAGGCATCTGTGACCTTTTGGTAGAGGCAGGGAAGGGTTACAGGTCTAAGAGACCACAAAATGCTGTGATTTCCTGAGGGGAGCTGCATGGGTTACAGCTTACCAGCCTGTGAGACAGGCAAAGCCCCATCTGCCTCCCCTCGCTTCTGCTCCTCACCACGTGCTCCTGCTGCCCTGCTGAGCAAGCTCCACAAGGAGTGATGTCCTCTGCAGCAGGGTGTGGAGAACAGAAAGGTCATGGCTGTGGTTGCCTGTCAGGGTTTGGTTGCTTTCTGCAGAGCCAGCAGCTGGCACTGAGGTGTGCAAGAATCCAGGGACCATCAATGCTGCTGGGGAGGGAGGGTGCAGCCCTGAGCTCCCCCTTCCAAGGGGCCAGCATGCAACGGCCTGCCCAAGCATTCACACAACTGCAACCCTAGGAATCACTCAGATTGAAGTTACTGAAAATGATTGTCACATTACTCATTCCTGAAAGCTTCTGATCCCTGCCCTGGAAACTCTGCAGCAGGGAAGCAGGGCCAACAAGCACAGGAGGCTGTCACACAGCATAAATCTTCAAGCCAGCAGAGCAGGGAGGAGCATCCTCCTCCTGAAACCCTCCAGTGCCTGCCCTCCAAAAGCAGACACCAAGGTGGCCAGGTTCAGGCTGCCAGCACACAGGACTCAACCAGCTGAGGAAAAGGAAGGCACAGCAAAAATGTTCCTCTGCCACAGGGCATTGTATGGAAAATTTGTATGCCTTCACCTTCACCAGTGTAGAGCAGGCGTGAGGGGCTGCACTTTATTAGCTCAGGAAAGAGCAAAGCATGGCTGGGGGCTCAGAAGGGATGTCTTCCCCCCTACTGCAACCATGGCCCCCTCACAGGTCATTCCAGAGGACTGGAGAAGGTCATGATGCCTTCCCTGGGCAGCTGTTCTGAAACACAGATGTTACAGAATCACAGAATTGTCAGGGCTGGAAGGGACCTCAAGGAGCAGACAGTTCCACCCCCCTGCCATGGGCAGGGACACTCCACATGCAGCAGGTTGCTCACAGCCAACCAGCCTGGCTGCAAACACCTCCAGGCAGGAGGCTGCCACCTCCCTGGGCAGCCTGTGCCAGGCTCTCACCACCTCATGGGGACAATTTCTTCTCACATCCAACCTGAATCTCCCCACTTCTAGTTTCTCTATCCCCCAGTCCTATCCATCCCCAACACCCTCAAAAAGTCCCTCCCCAGCTTTCTTGGAGCCCCTCATATTTGGAAGGCCACAATTAGGTCTCCTCAGAGCCTCTCCTCTCCAGACTGTAGAGTGCCAACTCATTCAGTCTGTCCTCACAGTTCCAGCAGCTCCAGACCTATGCTCCTCCTCTGGCCCTTCTCTGGACACCTTCCAGCACCTCAGATCCTTCCAGGAACAAAGGCTCCAGAAATGGACCCAGAGCTCAGGTGTGTCTCAGCAGAGTGGAGCAGAGGGGGAGAATACCTCCTCTCTCGACCTGCTGGCCACACTTCTCTTGATGCAGCCAGATTCTATTGGCTTTCTGGGCTGCAAGTGCACAAAAAATGCAGTAATTCCAAGGAATAGCAAAGCAAATGCCTGAAGAGATGCCATTGCTGTGTTACAATGTTAAGTCACTTCTATTGCCCAGGGAGTACATTAAAAACCAGACTCAAACTGAGGGTACCTAAAGGGGCATGAACCACTTCACAAGTCTCTTTCTTGTTTCTTAAATAGGCTGACAGTAATCACAGAATCAACCAGGTTGGAAGAGACCTCAGAGATCATTCCAGTCCAACCTATCAACCAGACCATGGCACAAAGTGCCTCATCCAGGCTTTTCTTGAACACCTCAGGGAGAGGGACTCCACCACCTCCCTCAGCAGCACATCCCAATGGCAAATCACTCTCTGGAACTGTTCCAGAAGAGAAGCTGCTGTAAATTTGGACACAGGTTGTGAAGCCCATACAGTCAATAAAGTAGGTATAGTACATAGTCTATGTGATTTTATCCCCCTGACCTTCCTGGTTTGAACCACAGCATGATCTACACTCCATTTCCTACAGGATTACAGGCTGCACTCCTAAACCACAACATTCTGCTGTTTCATGCAATAGTTTGCCCTCAACAGTCACTGTTCTGAAACCCAAAGGCATCCAGTTCTGGGATCCCCAGCTCAGGAGGGACAGGGATCTGTGGAGAGAGTCAAGGGAGGGCTACAAGGATGCTGAAGGGACTGCAGCACTGCCTGGGGAGGAGGGCTGAGAGCCCGGGGCTGTTCAGTCTGGAGAAAGAAGGCTGAGAAGGATCTGATCAATGTCTATCAATAGCTGAGGGCTGGGGGGCAGAAGGGAGGGGACAGGCTCTGCACAGCTGTACCTGGGAACAGGAAAAGGGGCAATGGATATAAACTGACAGCACAGGAGGTTCACCTCAACATGAGGTTGAACTACTTCACTGTGGGGCCCAGAGGCTGGAGCAGGTGCTGACCAGAGAGGTTGTGGAGTCTCCTTCTCTGGAGCCTTCCCAGCCCATCTGGATGTGTTCCTGTGTGACCTGTGCTGGATTCTCTGCTCCTGCTCTGGCAGGAGGGGTTGGACTTTATGATCTCCAGAGGTCCCTTCCAACCCCTAACATCCTGTGATGATCCCATGAAGTTGCAGGTGGTCAGCAATAAGTGAAAGAGTCTAGGTGCTTCTCCACGAAACTGTGTTTCTTTGGA
>CM037640.1:56651580-56703641 GCA_015227895.2 Colaptes auratus | reverse complement strand
AGACCAAGGGCAGGTCCTGCAGCTGGTCGAGTCAACACCCAGCCCAGGCACAAATCCAGGCTGGGCAGGGACTGGCTGGGGAGCAGCCCTGAGGAGAGAGCCTTGGGGGTGCTGGGGGAGGAGAAGCTCCCCAGGAGCTCTCAGGGTGCACTTGCACCCTGAAAGCCAATCAGAGCCTGGGCTGCAGCAGGAGAAGTGTGGCCAGCAGGGCAAGGGAGGGGATTCTCCCCCTCTGCTCAGCCCTGCTGAGACCCCACCTGGAGTATGCCTCCAGCTCTGGAGCCCCTATTCCAAGAGGGATCTGGAGGTGCTGGAAGGTGTCCAGAGCAGGGCCACGAGGATGAGCAGAGGGCTGGAGCACCTCTGCTGTGAGGGACAGACTGAAGGAGTTGGGGCTGTTCAGTCTGGAGAAGAGAAGGCTCCCAGGTGACCTCATTGTGGCCTTCCAGGATCTGAAGGGGGTACAGGAAGGCTGGGGAGGGACTGCTCGGCTATCAGGGAGTGATAGGACTAGGGGAATGGAATGAAGCTGGAGGTGGGGAGATTCAGGCTGGAGGTGAGGAGAAGTTTCTCCCCATGAGAGTGGTGAAGCCCTGGAATGGGTTGCAGGGAGGTGGTTGAGGCCCTGTCCCTGAGGTGTTTAAGCCCAGGCTGGATGAGGCTCTGGCCAGGCTGATCTAGTGTGAGGTGTCCCTGCCCGTGGCAGGGGGGTTGGAACTGGCTGATGCTTGAGGTCCCTTCCAACCCTGACAATTCTATGAGTCTATGAAATTGCTCCCAGCAACACTTTTGACAGAGGGAAACTATCTGTTGTCTTCCATGCTGACTCTGTGCTGGGCAAGACCTGCATTTAACATCACACTCGATGTCTGGGCACAGTTAAACTGGTGTTAATTAATGTATCAGGCAGTGAGCAGAGCTTTGCCTCCCAGCTGCAGCTCCCTGCTGTGTTGTTTTAATTCTGGAATTCATTTTGAGCTGTCATGAAAAATATCAGAGCACCCAGACCAAAGGGAAAGTTTGGTTAGAGAATCACAGAATTGTCAGGGTTGGAAGGGACCTCAAGGATCAGCCAGCTCCAACCCCCTGCCATGGGCAGGGACACCTCACACTGCAGCAGGTTGCTCACAGCCACAGCCAGCCTGGCTGCAAACACCTCCAGGCAGGAGGCTCTCACCACCCTCATGGGGAAAGACTTCTCACATCCAATCTCAAGCTCCCCATTTCTACTTTTGCTCCATCCCCCCCAGTCCTATCACTCCCTGGCACCCTCAAAAGTCCCTCCCCAGCTTTCTTGGAGCCCCCTGCAGATACTGAAAGGCCACAATTAGGACTCCTTGGAGCCTTCTCTTCTCCAGACTGAAAAACCCCAACTCTCTCAGTCCCTCATAGCAGAGCAGCTCCAGCCCTCTGCTCTTCCTCATGGCCCTTCTCAGGACACCTTCCAGGACCTCCAGATCCTTTCTTTAAGGGGGGGCTCCAGAACTGGACACAGAGCTCCAGCTGTGGTCTCAGCAGAGTGGAGCAGAGGGGCAGAATCCCCTCCCTGGCCCTGCTGGCCACACTTCTCCTGCTGCAGCCCAGGCTCTGCTTGGCTCTCTGGGCTGCAAGTGCTCCTTGCTGGCTCCTGCTGAGCTTCTCCTCCCCCAGCACCCCCAGGTCCTTTTCTTGAGGGCTGCTCTCCAGCCAGTCCCTGCCCAGCCTATATTGGTGCCTGGGATTGCCCTGACCCAGATGCAGGACCTTGCCCTTGGTCTTGCTGAGCTTCCTGAGTTTGGGTTGGGCAGACCTCTGCAGCCTGTCAAGGTCTCAGCCTCTGGTAACTTCCCAAAGCAGTATGAAGAGAAACAGATTTGACTAAGGACAGTAATTATGCTAATTGCATGTTGCTTACAGTGATGAATTGTAACTTGGGAAAGACTGATCTGGGAGTCTGGGTGCAGAGTGTCACCCAGTGACATCTGATTCACAATAATACCCACACCACAAAACATAACTTGTACCAATTTAGCTTTTTATGGTGTGCTCTGCTGCAAAGTCAGGTTGCTAATAAAAGAAGAGTGCCACAGAAAGCTGAGAAATGTGAGGATTCACAGAGGCTCCCCAGCAATGCCCCTACTGGTATGGGGCTCAAGCCAGTCCCTGCCCAGCCTGTATCACTGCTTGGGATTGCCCCAACCCAGCAGCTCAGGCTGGAGAGGGAAAGAGCCTCAGTGCTCTTGAGCCTTCCCCTGGTATGAAGTCAGAGGCACAAACGAGGCCAAAATATCAACAGCCCTTGAGGCTATTTACTAACAGAATAAAGTGGATGGGACAGAAGAAGGGAGAGAGGGGCAAAAAGAGCCAACAGAGGGAGAAGAGGAAAGGAAGCATATCACCACACCTCACACTCCCCCAGGATGGTTTGGGTCTGTGGCTCTGCTGCTGCTTTGGCATGGAGAAGAGGTCATCCTTGTTGGCTGTGCCATCCTCTGCTGGAGGAGGGAAGGGACAGATCCCAAAGTCCAAGCCCTTCTCCAAGCAGCCTCTTCAGCTCCATGAGTTGCAGCAGGCAGAACTTAGGACTTGGAATGGGGGTTCCTCCTGCTCTGCTGCCTCCAGGCTCCACGGTGATGTCTCCCCTCCTGTGTCTGTCCTTTTCACTCCTGGTCAGAGGAGTCATTGCCCAGGTCTTCTTCTGAGCAGGTACTGCTCAGGTCTTTTATACAGTTGTCCTTTACACCATCCTCCCTTCCCTGGGTAGCTGATGGGTGGAGATGATCTTCTCGATGCACATTCCAGAGAGCCCTTATCCAGTGGAGTCTGCCCAATACACATCAGCTATTGACCATAGAATCAATAAGGTTGGAAAAGACCTCAGAGATCATCAAGTCCGACCTATGACCTAATACTTAACACCTGACAACTAAACCATGGCTCCAAGTGCCACATCCAATCCCCTCTTGAACACCTCCAGGGATGGGGACTCCACCACCTCCCTGGGCAGCACATCCCAGTGGCCAATCTCTCTTGCTGGGAAGAATTTCTTCCTAACATCCAGCCTAAGCCTCCCCTGGCACAGCTTGAGACTGTGTCCTCTTGTTCTGGTGCTGGCTGCCTGGGAGAAGAGACCAACCCCCACCTGGCTACAGCCTCCTGTCAGGTAGTTGTAGAGAGCAAGAAGGTCTCCTCTGAGCCTCCTCTTCTCCAGGCTAAGCAACAGCAGCTCCCTCATTCTCTTGGCAAGGAGCAAAGGTGATTTTACCTTTGTTGTTTCACATCAGGAGAGACAAGATTTAGTCTCTTACACCCAGCTGCAGGACCTTGCACTTGGTGTGGAACCTCCTGAGGTTGTCATGGGCTCAGCTCTGCAGCCTGTCAGGGCCCCTCTGGATGGATCCCATCCCTCCAGCCTGGCAGCCTCACCACACAGGTTGGTGTCACCAGCAGACCTGCTGAGGGTGCACTCAGTGCCTCTGTCCATGGTACCAAAGGTGGTACTTCACCTCTTCTCTTGGCAACCTATAGCAGGAGCTGTTTGGCTGATGAGGCTTCCTGTGCTGCCAAGAGAGACCCACATAGTAAACAAACCTCCATGTTTAATTTAGACAGCAAGAAGAGGGTGAATTTGCCTGAAGAGATGTCTTGCATCTCAAAGAAGGAGCCTTATGCCAGACATCTAAATTTAAGATGTCAAAAGGGAGCTGATATGAATCACAAGCTCTAAACAGGAAAATAGATTAGGAGATGAAATATTGTGCTTGGTTCCTCTTGGCCATGATCACACAGCTTGATCAATACAGAGAAGATGCAGAGTTGAGTGTCTCTGAGCAGAGGCAGTAAGCCATAAATTGCACATCATAATCACAACTGCATTTAAGCATGACAGCTGGAGTCACATCTCCTCCTAAACTTGCTGTGCAGAGGAGCACTCTGCAGGGGCATCACATAATATCATAGAGTCAATGAGGTTGGAAAAGACCTCAAAGGCCATCAAGTCCAACCTGTCACCCAACACCTCATGTCTACTAAACCATGGCTCCAAGTGCCACATCCAATCCCCTCTTGAACACCTCCAGGGATGGTGACTCCACCACCCAGGGCAGCACATTCTAAAGGCTAACAGCTCTCTCTGGGAAGAACTTTCTCCTCACCTCCAGCCTAAGCCTCCCCTGGCACAGCTTGAGGCAGCACAGGACCAGCAAGGACTTCAGGAGAGCATCAGCATTCCTCTGTTCCATGGGGAGGGTGGACTGGTATTAATCCTTCCTGTCAGATGTTTGTCTGAGCACTTCCCAAGGACTTCTGAGGTGGGTTGAAGCTCCCCCCCAACATTAATACTGCCAGAGGCTCAACAGATTCCCTGGGTTGATCTATCCCAGTGTTTCATTGCACTTAATATAGAACCACAGAATCACAGAACCCTTGCACCATGGAAGCATAGACTTGTTAGGGTTGGAAGGTACATCAAGGATCAGCCAGTTCCAACCCCCCTGCCACGGGCAGGGACACCTCACACTACAGCAGGTCACCCACAGCCTGGCCTTCAAAACTTCCAGGGATGAGGCTTCCACCCCAGAAAATCTTTGCTAGCATCCTGAGGTCTGTGGTGACAGCTTGGACTGGATCTTTGAGGTCTCTTCCAGCCTTGGTGATACTGTGATGCTATCTAAGCTAAGCCTTTGTGCCAGCTCAAACCAAGTGCTCCTTGCACTCTCCATTAGTGATGCAGTAAATTCCTTCAGCTCTCCTTTCAGCAGCCTTTTTTGTCTTTGAACAGCACTGTATGCCTCTCCAGCAGGCTTTCAATTTGAGTGACCCTTCAGCCCTTTCCTTGTAGATCCTGATTTCCTGACTTCTTTGCCCTCCTAAGGCTTCTGCTCAGCTGCTCCTTGGCTTTCTTGAAGGACAATGCCTGAAACTTAAAAGAGCTGAAACTTTATCAGTGTTGACCAGAGGGAAGGGATTGCTTCAAGCATTTTGCACATTGCATTTGCACATAGGAGGATTCTGAAAAGTCCATCCCCAGCTCTCTGGTAGCCCCCTTCATAGAATCAATGAGGTTGGAAAAGAGCTCAGAGATCATCAAGTCCAACTTAATACCTAGTACCTAACACCTCCTGACAACTAAACCATGGCTCCAAGTGCCACAGCCAAGCCTTTTGTGAACACCTCCAGGGATGGGGACTCCACCACCTCCCTGGACATCCCAAGGGCCAATCTCTCTTGCTGGGAAGAGCTTTCTCCTCACCTCCAGCCTGAACCTTCCCCAGCACAGCTTGAGACTGTGTCCTCTTGTGCTGGTTGCCTGGGAGCAGAGACCAACCCCCAGCTGGCTACAACCTCCCTTCAGGGAGTTGGAGAGACCAAGAAGGTCTCCCCTGAGCCTCCTCTTCTGCAGGCTAAGCAACCCCAGCTCCCTCAGGGTCTCCTCACAGGGCTGTGCTCCAGACCCTTCCCCAGCTTTGTTGCACTTCTCTGGACAGCTTCCAGCAGCTCAACATCTTTCCTGAATTGATGAGCCCAGACCTGGACACAGGACTCAAGGTGTGGCCTAACCAGTGCAGAGCACAGGGGAAACTGGAAGGCCACAATTAGGTCTCCTCAGAGCCTTCTCTTCTCTAAACTGAACCACCCCTACTCCCTCAGTCCGTCCTCACAGCAGAGGTGCTCCAGCTGCTCATTGCCTCAGCTAGTGGCTAACATTAAGGGGTAAGTTTCATCACTATTTGCCTAAAATTAATATTTCTCCTTTGTGAGCTCTTTATCTGGTGTCTGGCTTCTAAGGTGACTTCAATAGAATTCACAAATTACATCCTGCCCTTGCCTATGATCAGTGATGGAGCTTCCTGACCTTTCCCTGGGCACGTGGTTCTCAAGGCTCTTGTCTTTTAAATGAGTATTCTGCCTGGAACTGATTTGATGAGCAGGATATCTAAAGTCAGTTTGCCTTGCACAGTGCCAGGAGGATACTGGGATTTTATCATAGATTTGTCAGGGTTGGCAGGGACCTCAAGGCTCAGCCAGCCCCAGCCCCCTGCCATGGGCAGGGACACCTCACACTGCAGCAGGTTGCTCACAGCCACAGCCAGCCTGGCTGCAAACACCTCCAGGCAGGAGACTTCCACCACCTCCCTGGGCAGCCTGTGCCATGCTCTCACCACCCTCCTGGGGAACAACTTCTTCCTCACATCCAATCTGAATCTACCCATATCTGTTTTTGCTCCATCCTCCCCAGTCCTATCCCTCCCTGACACCCCAGAAGTCCCTCCCCAGCTGTCTTGTAGCCCCTCTCAGACACTGGAAGGCCACAATATTGTTGCACTGATCATAATCATTAGGTAATAGGTTGGACTGGATGATCTTCGAGGTCTCTTCCAACCTTAGTGATACTGTGATCTCTGAGGTCTTTTCCTACCTTGCTGATTCTGTGGCTCTATGAGAACTTGGCCACGGCCTTTGCTCCTGAAGTTCTTTTCCTAGAGAAGATGAGGAGTTCTAAAACCAGAAGTTATTTTCCTGTTTTGATAAATTATTTAAAGTTGCCTTGAATTTGTTTGCTGTTTGGAGCTCACTGCAAGGCACTCATGTTCAAAGGCAACTTTTACAGAGCTTGGAGCTGATGGTCTGCAGCCTGTAGCAGAGTTGCAGCTGGCAGCTAGGTGCTTTTGAACCAGCCTCAGTGAGATTCAACCTCAGTGGCACAACATTAGAGTAGTGGATGTGCAACACAGCTAAGAACCTAGAGGACACAGAATTAACCAGGTTGGAAAAGACCTCTGTGATCACCCAGGCCAACCTAGCACCCAACACCATCTAATCAGCTAAACCATGGCACCAAGGGCCTCATCCAGGCTCTTCTTGAACACCTCCAGTGATGGTGACTCCACCACCTCCCTGGGCAGCACATCCCAAGGGCCAATCTCTCTTTCTGGGGAGAATTTCTTCCTCACCTCCAGCTTAAACCTCCCCTGGCACAGCTTGAGACTGTGTTCTCTTGTTCTGGTGCTGGGTGCCTGGCAGAAGAGACCAAACCCCACCTGGCTACAATATCCTTCCAGGTAGAGAGCAAGAAGGTCTCCCCTGAGCCTCCTCTTCTCCAGGCTAAGCAACCCCAGCTCCCTCAGCCTCTCCTCCCAGGGCTGTGCTCCAGACCCCTCCCCAGCTTTGTTGCCCTTCTCTGGACACCTTCCAGCAGTGTCTTGGTGTTGCCATCACAGTTGCTGGTGGCAGACAGCAATTTTCAACACTACTGCTGTGCTAATGTTTATCATAGCTTAACATAGTTGTAGCTCATTAGCAATTTTACCTCTTGATAGGGCTTGAAGCAAAAGGAGGTCTTCTCTGCATGCTGCTTCTCCTGCTCATTTCTTCAGACACCCAAACTCTGCAAGGTTTCTTGTGCCACTGGAGGCTCCCAGCTTAAGCACAACCACCTCTCAGCTTTGTTGTGTGCCTGCCATCAGAGCAGTAATTCTTGCTTCTTGCTGTAGTGCTGAGCTCTGACTTTCAGGCTCAAAGCAGCCTCTGCAGGCACAGTATCAAAACTGAAGACAGAACCACAGAATGGTCAGGGCTGGAAGGGATCTCAAGGCTCAGCCAGTTCCAACCCCCTGCCATGGGCAGGGACACCTCACACCACAGCAGGCTGCTCACAGCCACAGCCAGCCTGGCTGCAAACACCTCCAGGGATTAGGCTCTCACCACCCTCATGGGGAAGAACTTCTTCCTCACATCCAATCTGAATCTCCCCATTTCTAGTTTTGCTCCATTCCCCCCAGTCCTATCCCTCCCTGACTCCCTCAGATGTCCCTCCCCAGCTTTCTTGGAGCCCCCTTCAGATGCTGGAAGGCCACAAGAAGGTTTCCTCAGAGCCTTCTCTTCTCCAGACTGAACAACCCCATAATAAACATCACCCTGACTCAGGATGCTCAGATCCAAGAGTTCAGCTTGTTAAGCTTTCTTTATAGTGTGACAGTTGGTGTCAGGACCCAGAATCATAGAATCAAGAAGATTGGAAAAGACCTCAGAGATCATCAAGACCAACCTATCACCCAACACCTCATGACTACACTAAACCATGGCTCCAAGGGCCACATCCAATCCCCTCTTGAACACCTCCAGGGATGGGGACTCCACCACCTCCCAGGGCAGCACATCCCAATGGCCAATTATTCTTTCTGTGAAGAACTTTCCCGTGGTGCAGCCTAGACCTGCCCAGACACTTTGGCCTTCATTTTCCTGCAGCAAGGGTGATGCTCATCAGAGCTGATGATTAAAACTGCAACAAAATATTTGGGGTTTGCATTTACCTCTGATCAAATTGACTCCATGCCCACGTAGCACAGACTATGGTGTGGGAAGAGGAGTGAAAGCCTGCAGCTTAGTCAGAGCTCCCATGGGATGTGAAAGTGCAGTGTGGGCAGAAGCATGGAGTGAGAACCTCCCCAAGAGGGAGCATTGTAGGCAGGGGTGTGTCTGCAATTCTGTTCCACACCCAGGTGGGAATGTCTGTTATGTCAGTCCCTCAGAGCCAAAGCCCAATGATTGCTTGAGGATGCAGGTGACTACATCAGGTACTGTGAGTAACTGGTGGAACAGTGTGGCCAGCAGGAGCAGGGAAGTCATTCTGCCCTGGACTCAGCACTGCTTAGGCCACACCTGGAGTCCTGTGTCCAGTTCTGGGCTCCTCAACACAAGAAAGGCATTGAGACACTTGAAGGTGTCCAGAGAAGGGCAACAAAGCTGGGGAGGGGTCTGGAGCACAGCCCTGTGAGGAGAGGCTGAGGGAGCTGGGGTTGCTTAGCCTGCAGAAGAAGAGGCTCAGGGGAGACCTCCTTGCTCTCTGCAACTCCCTGAAGGGAGGTTGCAGCCAGGTGGGGGTTGGTCTCTGCTCCCAGGCACCCAGCCCCAGAACAAGAGGACACAGTCTCAAGCTGTGCCAGGAGAGGTCTAGGCAGGAGCTGAGGAGAAATTTCTTCCCAGCAAGAGAGATTGTCCCTTGGGATGTGCGGCCCAGGGAGGTGGAGTCCCTGTCCCTGGAAGTGCCTCTCCATAACCTCTCTAGGAAACCTCTTCCAAGTCCAAGCCCCCTGCCAGAGCAGGGCCATAGAATCCAGCACAGCTCACACAGGAACACAACCAAGCAGGGCTGGAAAGGCTCCAGAGAAGGAGACTCCACCACCTCTCTGGGAAGCCTCTTCCAGTGCTCTGGGATCCTGACAGTAAAGAAGTTCCTCCTCATGCTGAGAAGGAGCTTCCTCTGCTGCAGCTCACATCCAGAACTCAAACTCTTCTGTCCCACATTAGCAACCCCCAAAGCAGTGCAGGAAGCAGGGATAAAGGGTTTGAAAGGAGGAGAGAGCAGCTTGGGCTCCACAAGCAGACTTGTGACTGGAAACCTCAGCTGGCACTTGCCAGAGGTGCTGGCACACAAACCCCAACCCTTCCACCGGTGGGCAAGCTCTCAGCTGCTGCAGAAAGCCTTGGAACACAAGAGGGGAGCGGCAGAATAGTTCTCATCCTGTCACAGGGCAGGTTCCACCTGGACCTCACTGGGAAGAGCTGCTCAAAAGGAACTAAACTAGGAAATTGCCCTTTTTAAGCCCATTTCCCTTTGTTTCTTACAGAGCCTGGAATAGACACTTAGTGCCATGGCTTAGATGTGTGGGGGTGATAGGTTGGAATCTATGATCTTGAAGGTCTTTTCCAACCTGGTTAATCCTCTTCTCAATGGTCCCCTTTTAAACCTATTTACCTTTCTCTCTTGCAGAGGCACAGCAGAGCTCCAACAGGTTGGTCATTTCCTCAGGCACTTCCCATTCTTCTGGCCCAGAAGCCAAACTTGAGCTTTGGGGCACTAGGAGGGCTTGCAAGGGAAAGCTGAAGACTCAGAGAGCTTTGAGGTTCGTTGCTGAAGTCATCACCCTTACCATAGCACTTCTGCTCCCTCTACACCATCCTCCTCCCCTCGGCCTCAGCAGCTCCTGCTCCCTCTAACACCATTGGGGCAGCCATCCCAGAGCCAGGGGCAAGACCTTCAACCAGCCAAGAGACCACCCAGAGGAGCCCCAGCCAGCACCGTGGAGGATATTGGAGCACTCATCAATGTAGGCCCTAACAACCGGGGGGCCACCAGGCCCCCCGGCCTTTGTTGTCACCACCACCAGCACCCAGGGTGCAGCAGGGGCACTCACCAGGGTGGAGAGGAGGATCCTCAGCCCAGATGGGCTCAGCTTGGGGCTGCTGCCCTTCCTGGCGGGGATTAAATAGGGGAGTGGGTGGGGAGGGCCAAGTGGCCACACCTGGGCTGGGAGGAGACTCCAGCAGAGCCCAGGTGCCCTGGGATTTGAGGGGGAAAGGGGGGAGGTGGGTGGGGGGGATGGGAAAGGGGCAGCTCTGGTGGGAAAGGAGAGGTGAGGGGGAAAGGAGAGGTGAGGGGGAAAGGAGGGGATTTTAAAATCCCTTCATTTCCCACAGCTCTTCCATGAGGCACAACTGCAGCTGATGGTTGGCTTTGCCTCCGTGCCAGAAGAACAAACCCATCAGTGCTCCAGGAGCCAAAGCACAGTGGTGGCTGTGACAAGGAGATCTTTCCAGAGTTATTATTTGGCTTGGTGAGAAAATCTGTGCTTCTCAGATCAAAACAACCACAACAACAGCAACAACAAAAGTTCTCCAAGAGTGAATTTTCTCCCTGGATACCAGCAGACACCACCAAGATGCTGAAGGAAGTGGAGCATAGGAACTATGAGGAGAGGCTGAGAGCCCTGGGGCTGTTTAGTCTGCAGAGGAGAAGGCTGAGAGGGGATTCAATAAATGTTTATAAATATCTGAGGGCTGGGTGCAGAGTGCATCTGGGAACGAAAAATAAGCTGCAGCAGCACAGGCTGGGAGAGGATCTGCTGGAGAGCAGCCCTGAGGAGGATCTGGGAGTGCTGGGGGGCAGCAAGTGCTGCATGGGACAGCAATGTGCCCTGGGGGCCAAGAAGGCCAAGGGGGTCCTGGGGTACATTAAGTGGAGTGTGGCCAGCA
The DNA here is from genome assembly GCA_015227895.2 of Colaptes auratus. NCBI lineage: Eukaryota > Metazoa > Chordata > Aves > Piciformes > Picidae > Colaptes > Colaptes auratus. The sequence continues at coordinate 56,692,628 of CM037640.1, read as the reverse complement.
GATCCAGGGAGGTTCTCCTCCCCCTCTACACTGCCCTGGTGAGGCCACAGCTGGAATTTTGCATCCAGTTCTGGGCTTCTCAGTTCAAGGACAGGAATCTGCTGGAGAGAGTCCAAGGGAGGGACTTTTTAAGGTGTCAGGGAGTGACAGGACTGGGGGGAATGGAGCAATACTAGAAGTGGGGAGATTCAGATTGGATGTGAGGAAGAAGCTGTTCCCTGTGAGGGTGGTGAGAGCCTGGCACAGGCTGCCCAGGGAGGTGGTGGAAGCCTCATCCCTGGAGGTGTTTGCAGCCAGGCTGGCTGTGGCTGTGAGCAACCTGCTGTGGTGTGAGGTGTCCCTGGCCATGGCAGGGGGGTTGGAACTGGCTGCTCCTTGAGGTCCCTTCCAGCCCTGACAAATCTATGATTCTGTGTGGCTTGTTGAGCAGTTGAGCCAGCAATTGTCTATCCTAAACAGCTGAGACAGCCCATGTGTTCTCAGCACCTTTCCATCCCTTTGTAGAAAGTCTACAAGTCTAAATTTCCATTTTCACAGAATCCCAGAAGCATTCAGGTTGGAAAAGCCCCTCAGGATCACCGAGTCCAGAACCCAGAACCCTGCTCTGCAAGGTTCACCCCTAACCCATAGCCCCAAGCACCATATCTAAATGACCTTTAAAGACATGGACAGTGACCTTGACAGTGACATGGACATGGACAGTGGCATTGAGTGCACCCTCAGCAAGGCTGCTGATGACACCAAGCTGTGTGGTGCAGCAGACAGCTGGAGGGAAGGATCCATCCAGAGGGACCTGGACAGGCTGGAGAGGTGGGCACAGGCCAACCTCATGAGCTTCAACAAGACCAAGGGCAGGGTCCTGCAGCTGGGTCGAGGCAATCACAGGCACAAACCCAGGCTGGGCAGTGACTGGCTGGGGAGCAGCCCTGAGGAGAGAGACTTGGGGGTGCTGGGGGAGGAGAAGCTCCCCAGGAGCTCTCAGGGTGCACTTGCAGCCCGGAAAGCCAAGCAGAGCCTGGGCTGCAGCAGGAGAAGTGTGGCCAGCAGGGCAAGGGAGGGGATTCTCCCCCTCTGCTCAGCCCTGCTGAGACCCCACCTGGAGTACTGCCTCCAGTTCTGGAGCCCCTATTGCAAGAGGGATCTGGAGGTGCTGGAAGGTGTCCAGAGAAGGGCCACGAGGATGAGCAGAGGGCTGGAGCACCTCTCCTGTGAGGACAGACTGAAGGAGCTGGGGGCTGTTCAGTCTGGAGAAGAGAAGGCTCCCAGGTGACCTCATTGTGGCCTTCCAGGATCTGAAGGGGGCTACAGGAAGGCTGGGGAGGGACTTCTCAGGATCTCAGGTAGTGATAGGACTAGGGGGAATGGAATGAAGCTGGAGGTGGGGAGATTCAGGCTGGAGGTGAGGAGGAAGTTCTTCCCCATGAGGGTGGTGAGGCCCTGGAATGGGTTGTCCAGGGAGGTGTTGAGGCCCCGTCCCTGGAGGTGTTTAAGGCCAGGCTGGATGAGGCTGTGGCCAGCCCTGATCTAGTGTGGGGTGTCCCTGCCCATGGCAGGGGGGTTGGAACTGGATGATCCTTGTGGTCCCTTCCAACCCTGACTGATGCTATGATACTATGATACGTCCAGGCCTGGGGACTCAGCCACATCCCTAGGCAGCATATTCCTATGCCTGACCACTCTTGCCATCAACAAATGTTTCCCAATGTCCTGCTACTCATTTGTTTCCTGCTCTTTCTTCTTGAGCATTGTATCCTGTGAACTTCATCTCCTGTGTTCTGCCACCTCCTTCATGGATGCAATGATCATTCCTTTGTTAGTGAGGACCTGTAGCAGCCACAGCAGAAGTTACACACCAAGATATTTAATGCATAATAAAATGACAACTTAATCATAGAATCACAGAGTTGTCAGGGTTGGAAGGGGCCTCAAGGATTATTCAGTCCCAACCCCCCCTGCCATGGGCAGGGACACCTCACACTGCAGCAGGTTGCTCACAGCCACAGCCAGCCTGGCTGCAAACACCTCCAGGCAGGAGGCTGCCACCTGGGCAGCCTGTGCCAGGCTCTCACCACCCTCCTGGGGAACAACTTCTTCCTCACAGCCAATCTCAATCTCCCCACTTCTAGGTTTGCTCCACCCCCCCCAGTCCTATCCCTCCCTGACACCCTCAAAAGTCCCTCCCCAGCTTTCTTGGAGCCCCCTGCAGATCCTGGGAGGCCACAATGAGGTCTCCTCAGAGCCTTCTCCTCTCCAGCCCGCACAACCCCAACTCCCTCAGTCTGTCCTCACAGCAGAGCAGGTCCAGCCCTCTGCTCATCCTCATGGCCCTTCTCTGGACACCTTCCAGCACCTCCAGTTCCTTCTTGTAATAGAGGCTCCAGAACTGGACACAGTACTCCAGATGGGGGTCTCACCAGAGCTGAGTAGAGGGGGAGAATCCCCTCCCTGGCCCTGCTGGCCACACTTCTCTTGATATGATTTATTACCAAGAAAAACACGTGCATGAGCTGCTGAACCAGAAAAACAGTGCAGGCAGAGCATCAGAGGCTCAGGAGAGAGAAACTCTCTCATTTTGTTCTGAATGGGATGGTCACATGAGGGGAGAGAGGATTGCCTGTGCAAGGGTGAAGGGGAATGGGGTGAGCTTGTGGAAGATTTGAAAGGCTTGGCCATTAGCTCAGTAATCCTTTCAGTTCCACTGCAGGCAAACGTGTTAACACCTTGGCAGCCTTGCTCTGCCCTGCCTCCTGCTCTTTCAGGATGTGCACTTCAGTAGCACTTTGATCTCTGACAGACAGAGTGAGGAAGCAAGGTTCATGCTAATGCATCCTTAGCTCTTCCTCCTGGGATGGGCTGTAATCACAGGCTCACAGCATGTAAGGGCTTGGAAGGGACCTCTGGAGATCATCCAGTCCAGCCCCTGTCAGAGCAGGACCACAGGATCCAGCACAGGTCACACAGGAACACATCCAGAGGGAGCTTGAAAAGCTCCATAGAAGGAGGCAGCCTCTTCCAGGGCTCTGTGAGCCCCGCAGTGAAGCAGTTCCTCCTTGTGTTTGAGGTGGAACCTCCTGTGCTAGAGTTTATATCCATTGTCCCTTGTCCTACCACAGAGTGCAAGTGAGCAGAGCCTGTCCCCTCCCTCCTGACCCCCAGCCCTCAGCTATTGACAGGCACTGATCAGATCCCTCTCAGCCTTCTCCTCTGCAGACTAAACAGCCCCAGGGCTCTCAGCCTCTCCTCATAGTTCCTATGCTCCACTTCCTTCAGCACCTTGGTGGTGTCTGCTGGTATCCAGGGAGAAAATTCACTCTTGGAGAACTTTTTGTTGTTGCTGTTGTTGTGGTTGTTTTGATCTGAGAAGCACAGATTTTCTCACCAAGCCAAATAATAACTCTGGAAAGATCTCCTTGTCACAGCCACCACTGTGCTTTGGCTCCTGGAGCACTGATGGGTTTGTTCTTCTGGCATGGAGGCAAAGCCAACCATCAGCTGCAGTTGTGCCTCATGGAAGAGCTGTGGGAAATGAAGGGATTTTAAAATCCCCTCCTTTCCCCCTCACCTCTCCTTTCCCACCACAGCTGCCCCTTTCCCCTCCCCCCTACCCCAACCTCCCCCCTTTCCCCCTCAAATCCCAGAGCACCTGGGCTCTGCTGGAGTCTCCTCCCACCCCAGGTGTGGCCTCTTGGCCCTCCCCACCCACTCCCCTATTTAATCCCTGCCAGGAAGGGCAGCAGCCCCAAGCTGAGCCCATCTGGGCTGAGGATCCTCCTCTCCACCCTGGTGAGTGCCCCTGCTGCACCCTGGGTGCTGGTGGTGGTGACAACAAAGGCCGGGGGGCCTGGTGGCCCCCCCGGTTGTTAGGGCCTACATTGATGAGTGCTCCAATATCCTCCACGGGTGCTGGCTGGGGCTCCTCTGGGTGGTCTCCTGGCTGGTTGAAGGTCTTGCCCCTGGCTCTGGGATGGCTGCCACAATGGTGTTAGAGGGAGCAGGAGCTGCTGAGGCCGAGGGGAGGAGGATGGTGTAGAGGGAGCAGAAGTGCTATGGTAAGGGTGATGACTGCAGCAACGAACCTCAAAGCTCTCTGAGTCTTCAGCTTTCCCTTGCAAGCCTTCCCAGTGCCTCAAAGCTCAAGTTTGGCTTCTGGGCCAGAAGAATGGGAAGTGCCTGAGGAAATGACCAACCTGTTGGAGCTCTGCTGTGCCTCTGCAAGAGAGAAAGGTAAATAGGTTTAAAAAGGGACAATTTAGAGGAGGATTAACCAGGTTGGAAAAGACCTTCAAGCTCATAGCTTCCAACCTATCACCCCACACCATCTAAGCCATGGCACTAAGTGTCTATTCCAGGTTCTGTAAGAAACAAAGGGAAATAGGCTTAAAAAGGGCAATTTCCTAGTTGAGTTCCTTTTGAGCAGCTCTTCCCAGTGAGGTCCAGAGGGAACCTGCCCTGTGACAGGATGAGAACTATTCTGCCACTCCCCTCTTGTGTTTCAAGGCTTTCTGCAGCAGCTGAGAGCTTGCCCACAGGGGGAAGGGTTGGGGTTTGTGTGCCAGCACCTCTGGCAAGTGCCAGCTGAGGTTTCCAGTCACAAATCTGCTTGTGGAGCCCGAGCTGCTCTCTCCTCCTTTCAAACCCTTTATCCCTGCTTCCTGCACTGCTTGGGGGTTGCTAATGTGGGACAGAAGAGTTTGAGCTCTGGATGTGAGCTGCAGCAGAGGAAGCTCCCTCTCGACATGAGGAGGAACTTCTTTACTGCCAGGATCACAGAGCACTGGAAGAGGCTTCCCAGAGAGGTTGTGGAGTCTCCTTCTCTGGAGCCTTTCCAGCCCTGCTTGGTTGTGTTCCTGTGTGAGCTGTGCTGGATTCTATGGCCCTGCTCTGGCAGGGGGCTTGGACTCTACCTCTAGAGGTCCTTTCCAATCTCAATCTCCCCATTTCTAGTTGTGCTCCATCCCCCCCAGTCCTATCACTCCCTGACACCCTCAAAAGTCCCTCCCCAGCTTTCTTAGAGCCTGCTGCAGATCTTGAAAGGTCACAATAAGTTCTCCTCGGAGCCTTCTCTTCTCCAGACTGAACAGCCCTGACTCCCTCAGTCTGTCCTCACAGCAGAGCAGCTCCAGCCCTCTGCTCATTATTGTGATCCCTTCTCTGGACACCTTCCAGCACCTCCAGATCCTTCCTGTATCAGAGGCTCCAGAACTGGACACAGTACTCCAGGTGTGGTCTCAGCAGAGGGGGAGAATCCCCTCCCTGGCCCTGCTGGCCACACTTCTCTTGCTGCAGCCCAGGCTCTGCTTGGCTCTCTGGGCTGCAAGTGCTCCCTGCTGGCTCCTGCTGAGCTTCTCCTCCCCCAGCACCCCCAGGTCCTTTGCTTGAGGGCTGCTCTCCAGCCAGTCCCTGCCCAGCCTGTATCAATGCTTGGGCTTGCCCTGACCCATACCATCATAACTGGACAACAGTGACTGTTGCTGTGGCCTTGCTCTTGCTCATAGAAGGACACTGTCAGCTATAAAATGTGGTTTTAATTAACTGCTGAGCAGGAAGCCCCTCCTCCTTTTTTCCTTTCATGTGGGGCACTGTATTCTGTCTCTTGATGGATATTGTTAATTTGATTTTTTCAGGGCTGTAGTAGTTGCAGAATGGATGAATATATTTGCATGAAAATTCAGCCTTGTGCCTGTCATGGATGGGCTGAGCTCATTATTAGAATAATGAGTTCTGGAGGAATCACTCAGTGTTAAGAAGCTCTTCCTGTGCTTTTCCCACCACAATTGTTTGTTATTTGTATTCCAGTGGCAGGCACAAGAAGCGAGATGCTGGCTGCATGCTCAGGATGAGTCTATCTGTAAAGGAACAGAGTTCTCAATCAGTCTTCCACTTCCCTGGCACAGAGGATTTCCACTGTCGGGGCCCTGATCTCGGAGTGAATGCTTGGGTGTAAAATGCCAGGCTAACAAAATGCTCTTTGAAACAGAAGGTGATAAACATACTCATAGAAGCATGGGGTTGTTAGGGTTGGAAGGGTCCTCAAGGATCATCTAAACCCCATTCCAAGCCCCCTGCCATGGGCAGGGACACCTCACACTGCAGCAGGTTGCTCACAGCCACCTCCAGCCTGGCTGCAAACACCTCCAGGCAGGAGGCTTCCACCACCTCCCTGGGCAGCCTGGGCCAGGCTCTCACCACCCTCATGGGCAACAACTTCTTCCTCACAGCCAATCTGAATCTCCCCTCCTCTAGGTTGGATCTATTCCCCTCAGTCCTATCCCTCCCTGACACCCTCAGAAGTCCCTCCCCAGATTTCCTGGAGCCCCCTTCAGATCCTGGAAGGCCACAATTAGGTCTCCTGGGAGCCTTCTCTTCTCCAAACTGAACAGCCCAAACTCCCTCAGTCTGTCTTCATAGGAGGGGAGCTCCAGCCCTCTGCTCATTGTTGGGGCCCTCTCTTACTCATATTCATAGAATGGTCTGAGTTAGAGACCTCTAAAGCTCATCTTGTCCAACCCCCTCTGCACTCAGCAGGGACATCCCCAACTAGATCAGGTTTCCCAGAGCCCTCTCCAGCCTCACCTTGAATGTGTCCAGGAATGGTGTCTCAACCACCTCCCTGGGCAACCTGTGCCAGGCTCTCACCACCCTCATGGGGAACAACTTCTTCCTCACATCCAATCTCAATCTCCCCACTTCTGGTTTTGCTCCATCCCCCCCAGTCCTATCCCTCCCTGACATCCTCAAAAGTCCCTCCCCTGCTTAACTACCAGAGATCAGCATTTGACCAAGGTTGGTTTTTTCTCTCTCCTGTGAATGTTTTTAATGAGTGGTGTCATTAAAAAGGTCAGTTGGAGAAGACCCTGCTGGGCTGCCCAGGCTTTGATAACATGGCTTGAACAATTGTAAAGTGTTTCTCATCAGGCATTCTTTATTAGGTATTAAAGGGAGCGAAGACCCATGGCAGACTCAACTCTGCACTTGAGTTTCCTTTCAGGCTGTGTCATAAGTGCTGGAATGTATTTCAGAATCATGCCCACTGCTGAACTAGAACTGGTACAGCACCACAGGACACCAGAAGTTGGAAGGGACCTCGGGAGATCGTCCAGTCCAACCCCCTGCCAGAGCAGCAACACCCAGGGCAGTCTGCACAGGAATGCATCCAGCTGGGGTGGGAAAGGCTCCAGAGCAGGAGACTCCACAACCTCTCTGGGCAGCCTGCTCCAGGGCTCTGGCACCCTCACTGCAAAGAAGTTTCTCCTCCTGTGGAGCTGAAACCTTCTCTGCTCAAGTTTGTCTCCATTGCTCCTTGGCTTCTTGCTGTGCAGCACTGTGGTGGTTTGAGCCTTAACTGGGAGTGAAGAGCTCAGGTGGGGGTAAGGCTGAAAATCTCTCCCCTGCTCCTCCCTTCTCCCTCCCAACAGAGAGGGGAGAAAAGGAAGGAGCAAATCCACCAAACAATAATTTGGAGTGGGCTTGGAAGTAGAGAGGTAAAGAGTTGTCTTTAAACAATATATATAACAGTGACAGGAAAGGTTCACAAGGGCAAGGGATGAGGATGGATGGGAGGGGGACAAAAAAGAGAGTACTACAAACCCAGCCTTTCTCTGAGGAGGCAGCAGGGAGAAGGATCAGGCCCAACCACGTGGCAGAGGAGCAGGAGGGCAGCTGCAGCAGCTCTCATCCAGCAGAGGCAGCAGCCCAAAGGGACCAACAGCTACTGTCCTGCTCTTTATACCCAGGCTGGGCAGGGAGGGGGGAGTGGAACAGACTCAGATTCCCGGGGGAGTGGAACAGACTCAGATTCCCGGGGGAGTGGAACAGACTCAGATTCCCGGGGGAGTGGAACAGACTCAGATTCCCGGGGGAGTGGAACAGACTCAGATTCCCGGGGGAGTGGAACAGACTCAGATTCCGGGGGAGTGGAACAGACTCAGATTCCCGGGGAGTGGAACAGACTCAGATTCCCGGGGAGTGGAACAGACTCAGATTCCCGGGGGGAGTGGAACAGACTCAGATTCCCGGGGGAGTGGAACAGACTCAGATTCCGGGGAGTGGAACAGACTCAGATTCCCGGGGGAGTGGAACAGACTCAGATTCCGGGGGAGTGGAACAGACTCAGATTCCCGGGGGAGTGGAACAGACTCAGATTCCCGGGGGAGTGGAACAGACTCAGATTCCCGGGGGAGTGGAACAGACTCAGATTCCCGGGGGAGTGGAACAGACTCAGATTCCGGGGGAGTGGAACAGACTCAGATTCCCGGGGGAGTGGAACAGACTCAGATTCCCGGGGGAGTGGAACAGACTCAGATTCCGGGGGAGTGGAACAGACTCAGATTCCCGGGGGAGTGGAACAGACTCAGATTCCGGGGGAGTGGAACAGACTCAGATTCCCGGGGGAGTGGAACAGACTCAGATTCCCGGGGGAGTGGAACAGACTCAGATTCCCGGGGGAGTGGAACAGACTCAGATTCCCGGGGGAGTGGAACAGACTCAGATTCCCGGGGGAGTGGAACAGACTCAGATTCCGGGGGAGTGGAACAGACTCAGATTCCCGGGGGAGTGGAACAGACTCAGATTCCCGGGGGAGTGGAACAGACTCAGATTCCCGGGGGAGTGGAACAGACTCAGATTCCCGGGGGAGTGGAACAGACTCAGATTCCCGGGGGAGTGGAACAGACTCAGATTCCCGGGGGAGTGGAACAGACTCAGATTCCCGGGGGAGTGGAACAGACTCAGATTCCCGGGGGAGTGGAACAGACTCAGATTCCCGGGGAGTGGAACAGACTCAGATTCCCGGGGGAGTGGAACAGACTCAGATTCCCGGGGGAGTGGAACAGACTCAGATTCCCGGGGGAGTGGAACAGACTCAGATTCCCGGGGGAAAAACACCCTGCATGGAGGGTAAAGTACCTGCAGCCCTCCCCCTGCTTTTCCTTTGTTCTCAGAAAGGGTGTTAACCCACCACCCAGGAGAGCTTGGCCCCCTCCCCTTGACCCTCAGCTATTGAGAGACATTGATCAGATCCCTCTCAGCCAGAGCAGATCATAGAATCTATTACAGCTTACACAGGAGAGTATCCTGGTGGGTCTTGGAAGTCTATGGAGAGGACTCCACAACCTCCCTGGGTGGCCTGTTCCAGGGCTCTGTGACCCTCACAGTGAGGAAGTTCCTCCTCATGTTGTTCTGGGTGAGCTTCGAAGGTCCCTTCTGACCCAACCAACTGTGTCTCTGTTTTCTTCCCAATGCAAACCTCTTGCTTCCTGACAGTCTGAGCTCTGTCAAAGGCTCTTGCTTTAGGCTATACTTAATTCAGTTTCACACTGTTGTAACTTGATTCCCCCCCTTGTTGTTTTTGCACTGAGAATTGTAAATAAAGACCATCAAATTAGCCATGATAGTTTTTGGTTTCTCTTTCTTAAAGCACAAACTGGGGGGTAAGGGGGTGGGAGGGAAGGGAGGTAATGCTCCTCTTGTCTAGGCTTCCTCAGCTGGGAATGGAGCATTTCTTAATGCTTCTTGTGGGGGAGATACTCACAGTACTTGCACAAATAGTCAGGTTGGAAAAGCCCCTCAGGGTCACCAAGTCCAACCCAGAACCCTCCTCTACAAGGGTCACCCCTAAACCAGAGCCCCAGGCATCATATCCAAACCACCCTGAAACACAGCCAGGCTTGGGGAGCCAACCACCTTCCTGGGCAGCACATCCCAAGGGCCAATCTCTCTTGCTGGGAAGAATTTCTTCCTCACCTCCAGCCTAAACCTCCCCTGGCACAGCTTGAGACTGTGTCCTCTTGTTCTGGTGCTGCTTGCCTGGGAGAAGAGACCAACCCCCACCTGGCTACAACCTCCCTTCAGGGAGTTGGAGAGAGCAAGAAGGTCTCCCCTGAGCCTCCTCTTCTGCAGGCTAAGCAACCCCAGCTCCCTCAGCCTCTCCTCACAGGGCTGTGCTCCAGACCCCTCCCCAGCTCTGTTGCCCTTCTCTGGACACCTTCCAGCCCCTCAACATCTTTCCTAACCTGAGGAGCCCAGAGCTAGACACAGGACTCCAGGTGTGGCCTAAGCAGTGCTGAGCACAGGGCAGAATGACTTCCCTGCTCCTGCTGGCCACACTCTTCCTGATGCAGGCCAGGATGCCATTGGCCTTCTTGGCCCCCTGGGCACACTGCAGGCTCATGTTCAGCTGCTGTCAACCACGAAGAAGCAATGGGGGAAAGAGGTGAAAGTGATGACTAGGGAGAAGAAAGCATCCAATAACTTAACTAGAGCTGGGAAGTGCTCAGCACTGCCCAGCCCTGCCAAGGCATGTCTGAAGCATGTGGTGATCCCAACAACTCCAGTTGAAAGAGCAGCTCCTGAGATTTGCTGGCTTGCACTACGTGGATCAGCTCTCAGGTTTATTGGTGCCATCATGACAAAGGGCTTTAAGAGTCAGTGCTGCTGGTAAAGGTGCAATTACAGAAGAATTAATTAGCTCTGAAAGAAGTCTGTTTGACAATGGTACTGAAGAGGATATGAGAGTCTAAAGAGAAACAATGGCACTAGAGAAAGCAAGGTCATTCTGGGAGCTGAGGGAGCTGAAGCCTCTGGAGCTGGGAGAGGAGGAGCCTGAGAGCTGAGCTCCTGGCTGGTGCTGAAGCTGTGCAGGGGCAGTGCCCAGAGGCTGGAGCCAGGCTCTGCTGGGGGCTGCCCAATGCCAGCACCAGGGGCAGTGGTGGAAGCTGAGGCAGAGGAAGTGCCCTGGAAACAGGAGGAAGGGTTTTTTGTTTTCCCCCGTGAGGGCCAAGGAGCAATGGAGACAAACTTGACCAGAGAAGGTTTCAGCTCAACATGAGGAGAAACTTCTTTCCAGTGAGGGTGACAGAGCCCTGGACAGGCTGCCTAGGGGGCTGAGGAGTCTCCCTCTCTGGAGACACTCATAACCCTCCTGGATATTTTCCTGTGTGATCTGCTCTAGGTGCTGCTGCTCTGGCAGGGGGGTTGGACTGGATAATCTTTTGAGGTCTCTTCCAGCCCCTAGCATCCTGTGATTCCATTTGCAAAGCATCAGAACAAACTGTTCATAGACACAGACTTGTTAGGGCTGGAAGGGATCTCAAGGATCAGCCAGTTTTGTAAGAAAATCACAGTATTTCAGAGGTTGGAAGGGACCTCAAGAGATCCTTGGGTCCAAAGCAGGATCACTTAGGGTAGTCTGCACAGGAATGCATCCAGGTGGGTTTTGAGAGTCTCCAGAGAAGGGGACTCCACAATCTCCATGGCAGCCTGTTCCAGTGCTGTTCCAAGCCCCCTGCCATGGGCAGGGACACCTCACACTGCAGCAGCTTCCTCACAGCCACAGCCAGCCTGGCTGCAAACACCTCCAGGCAGGAGGCTTCCACCACCTCCCTGGGCAACCTGTGCCAGGCTCTCACCACCCTCCTGGGGAACAACTTCTTCCTCACATCCAATCTGCATCTCCCCATTTCTAGTTTTGCCCCATTCCCCCCAGTCCTATCCCTCCCTGACACCCTCACAAGTCCCTCCCTGGCTGTCTTGTAGGCAGCCTTAAGAATGAACCAGAAAATGCTTCAAGCTGTTGGTTGTGTAAGCTCATCAGAAAACGTCACTGCCACGCTGAGCAAAGCCCTGAGTGTTTTGATAGTCTGTTCACAACAAGATGGATTAATGATTGGCAGGGAGACAAGGAACACAGGAAAATAATTCAGAGAATTAAAGGATCAAAGTGAATTGGCTCTGGTGAGGCAAACAAGTAATTCAAGATGCGAAGGGGGAAAGGAGGATAAGGACTGTGGACAAACTCAAACCTTAACTTGGAGCAAAACTAGCCAAATATCACAGTACCACAGAGCATCAGAGGCTGGAAGGGACCTCCAGACATCATCCAGTCCAACCCCCCTGCCAGAGCAGCATCATCCAGGAGAGTCTGCACAGGAATGTGTTCAGGTGGGGTGGGAAAAGCTCCAGAGAAGGAGACTCCACAACCTCTCTGGCACACTCACTGTCAATAAGTTTCTCCTCATGTTGAGCTGAAACCTTCTCTGCTCAAGTTTGTCTCCATTGCTCCTTGGCTTCTTGCTGTGCAGCACCCAAAAGAGCTTGGCCCCCTCCCCTTGACCCCCAGCCCTCAGCTCTTGAGAGACATTGATCAGATCCCTCTCAGCCTTCTCTTCTGCAGACTCAACAGTCCCAGGGCTCTCAGTCTCTCTTCCCAGGGGAGATGCTCAAGTCCCCGAAGCATCCTCCTGCCTCTGCCTTGGACTCTCTCCAGCAGGTCTCTGTCTCTCTGGACCTGGGGAGCCCCAAACTGGACACAGGATTGCAGCTGTGGTCTCAGCAGGGCAGAGCAGAGGGGGAGCAGAACCTCCCCAGCCCTGCTGGCCACACTTCTCTTGCTGCATCCCAACACAGCATTGGCTCTCTTGGCCTCAGGAGCACATTGTTATTCCATGGAGAACTTGCAGTCAAAGTCTGGGTGGACTGCACCTGGTACATTGGGGCTCAGCTGTTGTCCTTAGGGTTTAAGTCTTGAAACAAGCAACTTGGTTTTGTTTTGTATGAGTGATGGTCTGCCTCTGACTGAGTACTCATGAGTCACCAACACCATCTCAGTGAGTCTGATCCCTGATACAAAAAGCATCCCACAAGAGCAAGCCAGCAACTGAGTAGATAGCCAATCACAGAATTCTCAGGGTAGGAAGGAACCTCAGGGATCAGCCAGTTCCAACCCCCCTGCCATGGGCAGGGACACCTCTCACTACAGCAGGTTGCCCAGAGCCACATCCAGCCTGGCCTTCAAAACCTCCATGGATGAGGCTTCCACCACCTCCCTGGGCAACCTGTGCCAGGCTCTCACCACCCTCTTGGGGAAGAACTTCTTCCTAATGACCCAAGCAGCAGGGAGTGACAGGAAGAGATATTCAGAACACAAACCCAAATGATCTCTTGGAGAAGCTGTAGTCTGTCTCTATAGAATGATCAAAATTCACTCAGTGAGCACTCCTCCAAGCCTCCCAGGGGTGGCAGCAAGGGCTGGATATGTGAATGGTGCTGAGGGGGTGATTTGGTTCTCACCAGGGTCCCAGAGCTAACCATATGTACAAAGCAGGTGATTACATTGGTGTTAGCTGTGTGTTTAACAGTGCTTGTGAAAGCAGGCATTTGTGTCTGTTGGCTGTGCCTATGTCTAGGAATATTAATTCTCCTTCCACATTCTCCTTTAGCTGCTATGAGAGGCAAACTCTCCGTTTCTGGCTTGGAGAAAAATGAATCCCAGAAACATTCAGGTTGGAAGAGACCCTCAGGAGCACCAAGTCCAACCCAGAACCCTACTCTGCAAGGCTCAACCCTAAACCACAGCCCCAAGCACCACAGCCAAACCACCTTCAAACACAACCAGGCTCTACCACCTCCCTGGGCAGCACATTCTGATGCCTGACCATTCTTGTGCCCAAGGTTCACTCTAAACCTACCCAGTAGCAGCTTGAGGCCATTCCCTCTTGTTCTGTCACTAATTACCTGGCAGAAGAGAGCAGCAGCAGCCTCTCCACAACCTCCTTGCAGGGAGCTGCAGGCAGCCAGGAGGTCTCCCCTCAGCCTCTCTTGCACACTAACCATCCCCAGCTCCTTCAGCCTCTCTCCAGCAGATTGCTTCCCCAGGCCCTTCCCAGCTTCCTTGCCCTCCTCTGCCCTGGCTCCAGCACCTCCACAGCTCTCTGGCACTCAGCTGCCCAACACTGGACACAGCCCTCGAGGTGTGGCCTGCCCAGAGCTGAGTGCCAGGGGACAATCCCCTGCCTGCTGCTGCTGGGCACAGCATTGCTGAGCCCAGCCAGGAGGCTTTTGGCTTTCTTGTCCCCCTGGGCACCCTGCTGGCTCCTCTTCAGCTGCTTCTCCATCAGCACCCCCAGGACCCTTTCCAGCCCCAATAAACAGCAATGAAACTCTTCCTAAACGTGTGTTGATCCATGGTGTATATTACAGAGGATTTGGGGAGGATTTCTCTGTATCATAATGCAGAACTATGTTTAATATGAATGTCATATTCCTTCCCCCCCCCAGCTCTGGTTGGTTTTAGCTCTCAGTTCTGCACAAGTACTTACTGAAACACTGGATGACAGAAAGTTGCTAAAATCAGACTGTTGGGGGGTGTGGGGTTTTTTTTTCTCCTTTCTTTATAACTACCACAGATCAAATTGCAAGCTCTGAGTGGGAAGGAAGGAAGAGGGAAATGCAAACCAGCGTTGTCATATTAGACCTTTGAAGAAAGTGAAACATTTCTGGCAGAGAAAGTGGAGGAAGACATAGTAGTGTGGAAAACAGAGAAGAAATGGGAAGAAAGAAGCCATGGCTAGTGCTTGTTAGCTCAGTGACACTAGGAAAGAATAGCCCCATGGAGTGGATTGGCTGGGGATTGGTGGAGGGCAGTGAAAGGGAAGAGGACCTGGGGGTGCTGCTGGATGGGAGGTTGACCATGAGCCAGCGATGAGCTCTGGTGGCCAAGAAGGCCAATGGCAGCCTGGGGTGGGTTAGGAGGGCTGTGGTTAGTAGGTTGAGATAGGTTCTCCTGCCCCTCTGCTCTGCCCTGCTGAGGCAACATCTGGAAGCTTGTGTCCAGTTCTGGGGCCCTCAAGTCAAGAAGGATTTATTGTATTGTATTGTGTTGTATTGTATTGTATTGTATTGTATTAAGGAGCTCAGGGAACTGCTGGAGAGAGTCCATCCCAGGGGCACAAAGATGCTGCAGGCAGTGGAAGATTTTCCTTAGGAGCAGAGGCTGAGGGAGCTGAGGGCTCTGGAGCTGGGAGAGGAGGAGCCTGAGAGGTGAGCTCCTGGCTGGTGCTAAAGCTGTGCAGGGGCATTGCCCAGAGGCTGGAGCCAGGCTCTGCTGGGGGCTGCCCAATGCCAGCACAAGGGGCAGGGGTGGAAGCTGAGGCAGAGGAAGTGCCATGGGAAAAGGAGGGAAAAAATTCTTCCCTGTGAGGGTGACAGAGCCCTGGAGCAGGCTGCCCAGGGGGGTTGTGGAGTCTCCCTCTCTGGAGATATTCCAACCCCAGCTGGCTGTGCTGCTGTGTGATCTGCTCTGGGTGACCCTGCTGTGGCAGGGGGGTTGGGCTGGATGAGCTTTGGAGGTCCCTTCCAGCCCCTAACATTCTGTGCTTCTCCTTCAGTGTGTGCTTTAATGGATCAAAAGTTGGTTTGCTGATAGAGGCTATTAAAAAGATCAGCAATACTGATCATGGCAAAATGGATTTCTCAGGCACAAAAGAGTGGCTTTGGTCCAAAAATCAGATTGGAAATTAAATTATAGAAAGCAGTAATGTAGGGAGTTAATTGCCAATATATTCAGATGAGATAGAGGGATAAGAGAAAATTACTCAGTAAGAAAATGACAATAGCATATAGAAAACACTTTCAAAGAAGTAACATTTTTATTACCTACAGGGAATAAAACCATATTTGATGGAAAAGGAGAAAGAGGAGGCTCAGGGGAGACCTTCTTGCTCTCTCCAACTCCCTGAAGGGAGGTTGCAGCCAGGTGGGGGTTGGTCTCTTCTCCCAGGCAAGCAGCACCAGAACAAGAGGACACAGTCTCAAGCTGTGCCAGGGGAGGTTTAGGCTGGAGGTGAGGAAGAAATTCTTCCCAGCAAGAGAGAGTGGCCCTTGGGATGTGCTGCCCAGGGAGGTGGTGGAGTCCCCAGCCCTGGAGGTGTTCAGTAAAGGCTTGGATGTGGCCCTTGGAGCCACGGTTTAGTTGTCAGGAGGTGCTAGGTATTAGGTCATAGGTTGGACTTGATGACCTCTGAGGTCTTTTCCAACCTGGTTGATTCTGTGATTCTATGACTCAGCAGTAGAAGCTTTCCACTCCAGCCTCACTGGAGCTGCAGAGTGAGGAGATGAATCTCTTTGCAAGCACAGCAGCTAACATTTACACACAGCCATGAGATGATTGCAGCTCTGACTACCCAACTGCCAGCACAAGGCCTGATTTATGGGTGGGAAGGTACAACCTGATGCAGCTTTCCAAGAACACAGCTTGAGGACACAGTCTCAAGCTGCAACAGGGGAGGTTTAGGCTGGAGGTGAGGAGAAAGTTCTTCCCAGCAAGAGAGATTGGCCCTTGGGATGTGCTGCCCAGGGAGGTGGTGGAGTCCCCATCCCTGGAGGTGTTCAGAAAAGGCTTGGATGTGGCCCTTGGAGCCATGGGTTAGTTGTCAGGAGGTGTTAGGTATTAGGTCATAGGTTGGACTTGCTGATCTCTGAGGTCTTTTCCAGCCTGGCTGATTCTGTGACTCAAGATCAGGTCTTCTGGCATGGCACTGAAGTGATGGCCAGGTAACAGAGACCTTGAATAAAGCCTTATCTAAAACACTGCTGCAGAGTGCAAAAGCCCAGAATCCACAAAGTTCAGATTCATTATTTACCTCTAATTTCTGTCAAGGTGCTTTATATTACCTCCATTTAGTGCTCTGGTCATAGGTTTTTTTTCTTTGCAATGCCTGAAAGCTGATCCACATGAAAAGATGGGAACTCTTTCAAGGCTCTGCAGAGGGACTTGGATAGGTTGGATCATGTCATCAGGAGGAGCTTCAACAAGGCCAAGTGCCAGGTCCTGCCCTTGGGGCACAACAACCCCAAGCAAGGCTCCAGGCTTGGGGCAGTGTGGCTGGAAAGCTGCTGGCAGAAAGGGAGCTGGGGGTGCTGATGGAGAAGCAGCTGAAGAGGAGCCAGCAGGGTGCCCAGGGGGCCAAGAGAGCCAAAGGCCTCCTGGCTGGGCTCAGCAATGCTGTGTCCAGCAGCAGCAGGGAGGGGATTGTCCCCTTGATGAACCCTACTGAGGTTCAACAAAGATAAGTGCAGAGTCCTGCACTTGGGAAGGAAGAATAAACTGCAGCAGCACAGGCTGGGAGGGGATCTGCTGGAGAGCAGCACCAAGGAGAGGGCCCTGGGAGTGCTGGGGGGCAGCAAGTGCTGCATGGGACAGCAATGTGCCCTGGGGGCCAAGAAGGCCAATGGGATCCTGGGCTGCATTCAGGGGAGTGTGTCCAGCAGAGCCAGAGAGGTTCTCCTCCCCCTCTACGCTGCTCTGGTGAGGCCTCACCTGGAATACTGCATCCAGTTCTGGGCTCCCCAGCTCAGGAGAGACAGGGATCTGCTGGAGAGAGTCCAACAGACATCTACCAGGATGCTGAAGGGACTGCAGCACTGCCTGGGGAGGAGAGGCTGAGAGCCCTGGGGCTGTTCAGTCTGGAGAAGTGAAGACTGAGAGAGGATGTGATCAATTTTTATGAGTATCTGAGGGCTGGGGGTCAGGAAGGAGGGGACAGGCTCTGCTCAGTTGCTCCCTGGGGTAGGACAAGGAGCAATGGGTGGACACTACAGCACAGGAGGTTCCACCTCAACATGAGGAGGAACTTTTTCACTGCGAGGCTCCCAGAGGCCTGGAGCAGGCTGCCCAGAGAGGTTGTGGAGTCTCCTGCTCTGGAGCCTTTGCAGCCCTGTCTGGATGTGTTCCTGTGTGAGCTGTGCTGGATTCTATGGTCCTGCTGTGGCAGGGAGGGGTTGGACTTGGTGATCTCCAGAGGTCCCTTCCAACTCCTAACATCCTGTGAGCTGTGCTCTTTTGATACTTAGCAGGTATCAGGCTCTGCCTCTTTCATGCATTCTGGGCATGCTGGCTACTCATGGATTAGAGCAGCACTGACACAGGCTTTCCAGGATAATGTGGAGTTGTGCCAGTCTAAGATGATTTTCCTTCTCTGTCTGGCTTCAGCAGCTGTTGTCTTCCATAGTTTTGTGACTGTGAAATTATATTGCTAGTCAGATTGTATTTGCTTTCTTTTGGGGAAGGCTGTCTCCTTGCTGTGAGGCTACCATTTATAATGCTTGTAGCTGACAGTAAAGCTTCCCAGCCAGCAAGATGCTTGGTGCAGGGGGTGTAGGCAAAGATGTGAGATGGACAAGGTGGATGTTGCAATTGTTTTCATTCCAAATGCAAAAAAGTAGCTTTTGAGCAGCCAGCTGAATACTGCAGAGCCTCATAACTGTGAACAGAAGAATACTCACAGGAGAGGAGTTGCAGCTATGCATTACAGAATCACAGAGCTGGCAGGGTTGGAAGGGACCTCAAGGCTCAGCCAGTCCCAAGCCCCCTGCCATGGGCAGGGACACCTCACACTGCAGCAGGTTGCTCACAGCCACCTCCAGCCTGGCTGCAAACACCTCCAGGCAGGAGGCTTCCAACACCTCCCTGGGCAACCTGTGCCAGGCTCTCACCACCCTCATGGGGAACAACTTCTTCCTGACATCCAGTCTAATTCTCCCCTCCTCTAGGTTGGATCTATTCCCCCCAGTCCTACCACTCCCTGACACCCTCAAAAGTCCCTCCCCCGATTTCTTGGAGCCCTCTTCAGATCCTGGAAGGCCACAATGAGGTCTCCTGGGAGCCTTCTCTTCTCCAGACTGAACAGTCCCAGCTCCCTCAGTCTGTCCTCACAGCAGAGCAGCTCCAGCCCTCTGCTCATCCTTGTGGCCCTTCTCTCATGACCCTCTCTCAGTCTGTCTCCATAGGGAAAGGAATGGAATGGAATAGGATAGGATAGGATAGGATAGGATAGGATAGGATAGGATAGGATAGGATAGGGTAGGGTAGGGTAGATTAGAATAGAATAGAATAGAATAGAATAGAATAGAATAGAATAGAATAGAATAGAATAGAACTGAATTGAATTGAATTGAATTGAATTGAATTGAATTGAATTGAATTGAATTGAATTGAATTGAATTGAATTAACCAGGTGGGAAAAGACCTTTGAGATCACCAAGTCCAACCTATCACCCAACACCATCTCATCAACTAAACCATGGCACCAAGTGCCTCATCCAGGCTCTTTTTCATCAACTCCAATGATGGTGGCTCCACCACCTCCCTGGGCAGCACATCCCAATGGCCAATCACCAGCTCAGTGTCTGTTTCCAGTGAGCAGGAAAGAGCCTGCTCACCACTCTACATTGAGCTTGACTCCTTTTATGGACTGCCTTGCATAAGGGCTGATTTCTTTGCCAAACAAAACATCAATTTAAAGGTAATTCTGTGTTTGCTCGCTGAAGGACCTGAGGTGAGCCTTTTAATTGTTTTGTCTGGATTGCTCAGGTACTTCATAAAACACTCTGGCATAGCTACAGCTTCCTGCTTCTTGCATTTCAATGCACACCACTGAGTGCTGGAAACTGGAGGCCTTCTCATGACCACAGATGTGGGAAAAAATGCCAACAAAACCGAATTCTGAGACCTGGTGTTAGTTCTGCTGAGTACTAGCAAGAACTATAAGGTGCTATCAGATCAAGAGGCTTGGATGAGCACACACTCTGCTGGATAAAGCACTGGCTGGGCAAAGAGGCCCAGAGCGTGGTGCTCAGTGGAGTTAAATCCAGCTGGTGGCCAGCTGCAAGTGCTGCTCCTCAGGGCTCAGTGTTGGGACCACTTCTGTTTAACATCTTCAGTGATGGCCTTGATGAAGGCACAGAGTGTGGCAGCAGTAAATTTGCAGGTGTTACCAAGTTAGGTGGCAGTGTTGATCTGCACCAGGGCAGGGAGGCTCTGCAGAGAGATTTGGATCAATTGGATCCATGGCCAATGTTACCAGGAGGAGCTTCAACAAGGCCAAGTGCCAGGTCCTGCCCTTGGGGCACAACAGCCCCAAGCAAGGCTCCAGGCTTGGGGCAGTGTGGCTGGAAAGCTGCTGGCAGGAAGGGAGCTGGGGGTGCTGATGGAGAAGCAGCTGAAGAGGAGCCAGCAGGGTGCCCAGGGGGCCAAGAGAGCCAAAGGCCTCCTGGCTGGGCTCAGCAATGCTGTGTCCAGCAGCAGCAGGCAGGGGATTGTCCCTTTGATGAACCCTACTGAGGTTCAACAAGGACAAGTGCAGAGTCCTGCACCTGGGAAGGAAGAATAAACTGCAGCAGTACAGGTGGTTAGCTCTGCTGAGTACTAGCAAGAGCTATAAGGTAACAACAACAGGTAGGGTTCACAAGGGTAAGGAACAAGGATGGATGGGAGAAAAAATAAGACTACAAAAGCAGCCTCTCTGAAGAGGTATGGAGGCAGCAGGGAGAAGGATCAGGCCTGAGCACGTGGCAGAGAAGCAGGGAGCCAGCAGCAGTCCTTGTCCAAGCAAAGGCAGGGCCCAAGAGAGCTAATGGCTGCAGTATCCTCCTTCTTGTAGCCCTGCTGGGCAGGGAGGGGGAGTGGAACAGACTGATTTAGTTTCCCAGGGGGAAAACCCCCTGCAGGGAGGGCAATGCTCTCACAAGCCCTCCCCCCCTGCTTCCAGGATGGTCACAGGTACTATCAGCTAAAATAGCTTGGATGAGCACAGGGGCTATCTGCAGATACCCAAAAGCCACCTCAGTGTGTTCCTGTGTGATCTGCTCCAGGTGACCTTGCTCTTGTTGGACTGGATGAGCTTTCCAGGTCCCTTCCAGCCCCTGACACTCTGTGATAGCTCTGGCAGGGAAAGGAATCTGGCAAATCTCATGAAGAATCAGAGAATCAGAGAATCAATAATGTTGGAAAAGACCTCAGAGATCATCAAGTCCAACCTACCACCCAACACCTCCTGACTAACTAAACCATGCCTCCAAGAGCCACATCCAATCCCTCTTTGAACACCGACTGGGCAGATGGGCAGAGTCCAACAGGATGGCATTCAACAGTCCAAGTGCCAGGTGCTGCACTTTGGCCACAGCAACCCCATGCAGAGCTACAGGCTGGGATGGGAGTGGCTGGAGAGCTGCCAAACAGAGAGGGACCTGGGGGTGCTGATTGACAGCCGCCTGAACATGAGCCAGCAGTGTGCCCAGGTGGCCAAGAGGGCCAAGGGCATCCTGGCCTGTATCAGGAAGAGTGTGGCCAGCAGGAGCAGGGAGGTCATTGTGCCCCTGTGCTCTGCATTGGTTAGACCACACCTTGAGTCCTGTGTCCAGTTCTGAGCCCCTCAGTTTGGGAAGGACATTGAGACACTTGAAGGTGTCCAGAGAAGGGCAACAAGGCTGGGGAGAGGCCTTGAGCAGAGCCCTGTGAGGAGAGGCTGAGGGAGCTGGGGTTGCTTAGCCTGGCAAGGAGGAGGCTCAGGGGAGAACTCATTGCTGTCTACAACTACCTGAAAGGTGGTTGTGGCCGGGAAGGGGTTGGCCTCTTCTCTCTAGCACCCAGCACCAGAACAAGAGGACACAGTCTCAAGCTGTGCCAGGGGAAGTTTAGGCTGGAGGTGAGGAGAAAGTTCTTTACCGAGAGAGTAATTCCTCATTGGAATGTGCTGCCCAGGGAAGTGGTGGAGTCACTGTCCCTGGAGGGGTTCAAGAGGGGATTGGATGTGGCACTTGGTGCCATGGTCTGGTCATGGGGTCTGTGGTGACAGGTTGGACTCGATGATCTTGGAGGTCTCTTCCAACCTTGGTGATGTTGTGATACCTCCAAGGACTGAGTCACTGAGAATGCAGCAATGCAAAGTACACTTCCACTGTAACAGAAGTGAATTTTGGAGAGCCTGGCTGTTGTCCAGGGGGGGCTCAAAAAAAAGGGACCACAGCTTGGCAACAGAGTGAAGAGTTTGCATCCTTTGTGGCTGAAAGCGAGAACAATTCTTAAGGGTCATTGAAGACCACTTTGGGTAACTCAGGAGAGGAAATTTGTGCCTGAAAGCTCAGAGTTTTCTTAGGGGTGGAAGACAACAACATGAGGTTTTGTCAATATTTTTTCTTTTCCCCCTTTTTGGGTGCAAAGGCAAATTAATGAAATAATCCTTTAATGATCTGTGAATACAGGAGAATTTGTGGCTGATTTCCAGCGGTGTGTGAAAGGCCTGCCCCAAAACACTGCTGGCACAGGCAAACTCAGCTGCCACTGTGCAGTCAATAATTGATGAACTTCCCCTGAATTTTCCAACCCAGCTCTTCAGGAGGAAGGATGCTGCTCTAAAACCCTTTCCAGGCAGGGCCAGGTGATTAGCAATAACCTCATGAATATTGATGAGCTACAGTCTGAGAGGCAATTGCTTTAACATGATGCCTCTAATAAGCAATGAAAAGGTAATAAATTAAGTATTGGCCATTAAGGCTGGGTCGATGTGGAAGTGATAGGTTTATGTCCCACAACAGATCAATCCATGGATTTGTTCCTTTGAATGGATGGAGGTTTATGTGTAAATAAAGGAAGTGAGAGGGCTTTTAGCTGGCCCTGAGCAAAGCCTTCGACGCTGTCCCGCACCACATCCTGGTCTCCAGGCCGCTGCAGGAGGGGTTTGATGGATGGACCACTCAGTGGGTCAAGAACTGGCTTGATGGCTGCACCCAGAGAGTGGCTGTCCATGGGTCCATGGCCAAGTGGAGTCCCTCACCCCAGGCTTGTTCAACAGCTTTGTTGGTGACATGGACAGTGGCATTGAGGCACCCCCCAGCAGGTTCACCAATGACACTGAGCTGTGTGGTGCAGCAGACAGCTGGAGGGGAAGGGATCCATCCAGAGGGACCTGGACAGGCTGCAGTGTTGGGCCCAAGCCAACCTCATGAGGTTCAACAAGACCAAAGACAAGGTCCTGCAGATGGGTTGGGGCAGTGGAAGGCACCAATATAGGCTGGGCAGGGACTGGCTTGAGAGCAGCCCTCAAGAAAAGGACCTGGGGGTGCTGGGGGATGAGAAGCTCAAGAGGAGCCAGCAGTGAGCACTTGCAGCCCAGAGAGCCAAGCAGAGCCTGGGCTGCAGCAAGAGAAGCAGAGCCAGCAGGTCAAGGGAGGTGTTTCTCCCCCTCTGCTCCACTCTGCTGGGACCCCACCTGGAGCTCTGTGTCCAGTTCTGGAGCCCCTGTTACAGGAAGGATCTGGAGGTGCTGGCACATGCTGGCCACACTTCTCTTGCTGCAGCCCAGGCTCTGCTTGGCTCTCTGGGCTGCAAGTGCTCACTGTTGGCTCAGGTTCAGCTTCTCATCCACCAGCCATGGAGTTACAGCTTACAGAATACAGAATTAACCAGGTTGGAAAAGACCTCAGAGATCATCCAGTCCAACCCCCTCACCCAACACCATCTCATCAACTAAACCATGGCTCCAAGTGCCTCATCCAGGCCCTTCCTAAACACCTGCAGGGATGGTGACTCCACCACCTCCCTGGGCAGCACATCCCAATGGCCAAACTCTCTCTCTGTGAAGAATTTCTCCCTCACATCCAGCCTAAACCTCCCGTGGCAGAGCTTTGTGCAGGCTGGCAGCCCTGAGGCCTTTTCTGACTGAGCCAGAGCAAACAGATTTATTTCCTTGGAGAGAGAACAGCACAAAAGGAACTCCACAGGTGAACATCAGAAGTTGGTATTTAGGACAACCAGGTAGAAAGATAAATAAATAACTAAATGCCATCCCAGCCTGTCACTGGGTGTGCTGCATGGGGTGGAAATCAAAGCAACGCTGTTTGTGTTGGCAGTGTCAGGAACATGATGTGCTTGATGTGTGAGCATTGTCTGTTGCTGTGTAAGAGGCAAAAGAATCAGTCATCATTTGCTGAGATGATTTACTTTTCTCCTTTGCTTTTTAAGGACCTTTACTGGCAAATGTTGAATAGCACAGAAAGAGAGGGAAACCAGGTAAACAGGATAGGAATGGAGAGAACCATTCCATCATAGCAGGGCAAACTGAGGGAGTTGGGGTTGTGCAGGCTGGAGAAGGCCTCAAGGAAAACTTCTTGTGGCCTTCCAGTATCTGCAGGGGGCTCCAAGAAAGCTGGGGAGGGACTTCTTAGGGTGTCAGGGAGGGATAGGACTGGGGGCAATGGAGCAAAACTAGAAATGGGTAGCTTGAGATTGGCTGTGAGGAAGAAGTTGTTGCCCATGAGGGTGGTGAGAGCCTGGCACAGGTTGCCCAGGGAGGTGGTGGCAGCCTCCTGCCTGGAGGTGTTTGCAGCCAGGCTGGAGGTGGTTGTGAGCAACCTGCTGCAGTGTGAGGTGTCCCTGCCCATGGCAGGGGGCTTGGAACTGGCTGAGCCCTGAGGTCCCTTCCAGCCCTGACAATTCTGTGGTTCTATGATACTGGAACTAGAATCAGAGAATGGCTTAGGTTGGAAGGGAACTTGGGGATCATCTACTCCAACGTCCCTTCCAAAGGCAGGAATGCCTCTCAACTGGTCTCAGCTGCTCAAGGCCTCATCCAAGCTGGCCTTGAACACACCCAGGGAGGAGGCATCCCCAACCTCCCTGGGCAGCCTATTCCAGAGTGTCACCACCCTCATACTGAAGAACTTTCTCTTAAGATCGAGGCTAAACTTACTCTCCCTGAGGTTAAAACGATTCCCTCTCATCCTATTGCCAGACACTGCTGTGAAAAGTCCCTCTCCAGCCCTCCTGTAGGATCCCTTCAGGTATTGGAAGGCAGCTCTAAGGTCCCCTACAGAGTCTTCTCATCTCTAGGCTGAACACAGAATCATGGCTCCAAGTGCCTCATCCAAGCCTTTCTTGAACACCTCCAGGGATGGGGACTCCACCACATCCCTGGGCAGCACATCCCAATGGCCAAGCTCTCTTTCTGGGAAGAACTTCCTCATCTGCAGGCTACACCTCCCCTGGCACAACTTGAGACTGTGTCCTCTTGTTCTGGGGCTGGGTGCCTGGCAGAAGAGACCAACCCCCACCTGGATACAACCTCCCTTCAGGCAGTTGGAGAGAGCAAGAAGGTCTCCCCTGAGCCTCCTCTCCAGGCTAAGCAACCCCAGCTCCCTCAGCCTCTCCTCACAGGGCTGTGCTCCAGACCCCTCCCCAGCTTTGTTGCCCTTCTCTGGACATCTTCCAGCATTTCAACATCTTTCCTAACCTGAGGAGCCCAGAACTGGGCATTTAATTGTTTCCCCCCACGAAAAAGAAGGAATAAAATGATCTAATCATAAATAAGCATCTGGCTTGTTCATGTTTGAGAAACACATTGGAGATCAACCTGCCCCAAGGCATAACATTTCAAATCACTTAGATAAATCATATATCAGAGACAGTGGGGCTCCTTTGAAACCCTTGATCTTGTAAGACAAGGACATCTGTGGTATTTAAGAATTACATCACAGCAGCAGGCAGAGGTCTTGCCCAGAGTATAAAGTGATGATAATTTACATATTCTTAAAGTGGCAGTCTCTTTCTCCCTTCCACAGAAAACAGAGAATCATAGAATCACAGAATTGCCAGGGTTGGGAGGGACCTCAAGGAACAGCCAGTTCCAAGCCCCCTGCCATGGGCAGGGACACCTCACACTGCAGCAGGTTGCTCACAGCCAGCTTGGGCTTAAACACCTCCAGGCAGGAGGCTTCCACCACCTCCCTGGGCAGCCTGTGCCAGCCTCTCACCACCTTCATGGGGAACAACTTCTTCCTCACATCCAATCTGAATCTCCCCATTTCTATATTTTTTCCCACCCACCTCACTCCCCCAACCCCCACCTGGCTACAGCCTCCCTTCAGGGAGTCGTAGAGAGCAAGAAGGTCTCCCCTGAGCCTCCTCTTCTGCAGGCTAAGCAACCCCAGCTCCCTCAGCCTCTCCTCACAGGGCTGTGCTCCAGACCCCTCCCCAGCTTTCTTGCCCTTCTCTGGACACCTTCCAGCAGCTCAACATCTTTCCTAACCTGAGGAGCCCAGAACTGGACACAGGACTCAAGGTGTGGCCTAACCAGTGCAGAGCACAGGGCAGAATGAATTCCCTTCTCCCACTGGCCACAGTATTCCTGATGCAGGCCAGGATGCCTTTGGCCTTCTTGGCCCCCTGGGCACACTGCAGGCTCATGTTCAGCCTCTTATCAACCAGTCCCCCCAGGTCCCTTTCTGCCTGGCTGCTCTCCATGGAGGTACAAAGCTCATGCTTCCTCAAAGACACATCTCTTAATGCCAGATTTACTGCTGCACATCTGATATTGGTGTTAACCATCCAGCTTTCCAGCAGCTTTTTAGCTTCCTTAAACTCCTGTTTGCAGTAATATCAGCAGACAATGAATTTCATAGTGCTGACTGCATGGGAAATGCTTTTTTTGTCTGGAATTTCCTCTTTCCCAACCACCTTTCCCTTTCTCTCACTGGCTGCTGCTCTTGCCCTGCCAAGCAAGGCAAACAGGATATTCCTGAGAGCTTGTCTGTGCAGCAGAGATGTGCACATTCTTCTGTCACCCTCCCTTCTGCTCCTGTTAGTGAAAAGAGTTCAAATGCTCATTGAAATATCCCTGCACCGCTGGTCATTTGCACTGTTTGTTCCCAGAGGGTGGCTGTCCGTGGGCCCATGGCCAAGTGGAGGCCAGGGACAAGCAGAGTCCCTCAGGGATCAGTCCTGGGACCAGGCTTGTTCCACATCTTTGTTGGTACCATGGACAGTGGCATCGAGTGCACCCTCAGCAAGTTTGCTGATGACACCAAGCTGTGTGGTGCAGCAGACAGCTGGAGGGAAGGATCCATCCAGAGGGACCTGGACAGGCTGCAGAGCTGAGCCCATGGCAGCCTTACGAGGTTCTACAAGACCAAGGGCAAGGTCCTGCAGCTGGGTCAGGGCAATCCCAGGCTCTGCTATAGGCTGGGCAGGGACTGGCTGGAGAGCAGCCCTGAAGAAAAGGACCTGGGGGTGCTGGGGGAGGAGAAGCTCAACAGGAGCCAGCAGGGAGCACTTGCAGCCCAGAGAGCCAAGCAGAGCCTGGGCTGCAGCGAGAGAAGTGTGGCCAGCAGGGCCAGGGAGGGGATTCTGCACCTCTGCTCCATTCTGCTGAGACCACAGCTGGAGCTCTGGGTCCAGTTCTGGGGAGAGGGGAGGGAGAGGGAGAGGGAGAGGAGAGGAGAGGAGAGGAGAGGAGAGGAGAGGAGAGGAGAGGAGAGGAGAGGAGAGGAGAGGAGAGGGGAGGAGAGGAGAGGAGAGGAGAGGTTCAGAGAGGAGGGGAGGGGAGGTTTGGTTTGGTTTGGAGAGGAGGCCTCATGGAAAGCTTTACATATCAATCAAAGCCGATGTAGGTCTGTCCATACTGTGACAAATGAGTTGTTCCAATGGATTTATACATGCACATTAAACCAGAAAAAACAGAAGTGCTGCTAATTTCCTTTAGGCCTCTGTTCCACTCTCCAAGCTCAAAAGGAGTAGGAGGTTCGTATTAGCGGCTAATTTGCCTTTTGTTTGAAGGAGAGAGCTTCAGCAGACAAAAAGCCTATTACCCATCCCTGGCAAAGAGTGAGCAGGTAATAAAATAAAGCCAAAATGAATTGACAAAGCAGAAGACACTCAGCAAGAAAAGGGATGGCTGAATTTGTGTGCACACAGAGCCAGCTAGGAATGCCACCCCAGCTGACATGCAGCAAAGACAAGGTACAGGGAGAGCTGAGAAGACAGGAACAAAGAGATGCAAGGTACAAATTCTTCCCAAAGGTTTATTTTGGAGAAGCCTCTGAGTAATAGAGGCAGACAAAGATAACTCTCTGTGCTGTTCTTCATTAGGAGCTGCAGACTGAGAGAGACAGGGAGAGACTGAACGTGTGGCCTTGAACAGCACTGCCTCTGCCCTCAGAGGGGGAAACAGCCTTATATGACAACAGGCACCAGGACAGCTTGGGGCTGCCCTGCTGGAGAGCAGCTCCGTGGAGAAAGACCTTGGAGTGCTGCTGGACAGCACATTCTGCATGGGACAGCAAGGTGCCCTGGTGGCCAAGAGAGCTAATGGGATCCAGGGGTGCAGCAAGAAAAGTGTGGCCAGCAGTGCTAGGGAGGTTCTGCTGCCCCTCTGCTCTGCCCTGCTGAGACCATAGCTGCAGTCCTATGTCCACTTTGGGGCTCCCCAGGTGGAGAGAGACAGAGAGCTGCTGGAGAGAGTCCAAGGCAGAGGCAGCAGGATGCTTAGGGGACTTGAGCATCTCCCCTGGGAAGAGAGACTGAGAGCCCTGGGGCTGTTGAGTCTGGAGAAGAGAAGGCTGAGAGGGATCTGATCAATGTCTCTCAATAGCTGAGGGCTGGGGATCAAGTGGAGGGGGCCAAGCTCTTTTGGGTGCTGCACAGCAATAAGCCCAAGGAGCAATGAAGACAAACCTGAGCAGAGAAGGTTTCAGCTCCACATGAGGAGAAACTTATTGACAGTGAGGGTGCCAGAGCCCTGGCAGTGTGGCTGCCCAGAGAGGTTGTGGAGTCTCCTTCTCTGGAGAGTTTCCAGCCCCATCTGGATGTGTTCCTGAGTGGCCCTGTGCTGGATTCTATGGTCCTGCTCTGGCAGGGGATTTGGACTTGATGATGCCCAGAGGTTCCTTCCAACCCCTAACATACATGGTTTAGTTGATTAGATGGTGTTGGGTGATAGGTTTTAGTCTAGTCTAGTCTAGTCTAGTCTTGTCTACTAACCTCTTCTCCAGGCTAAAGACCCTCAGCTCCCTCAGCCTCTCCTCACAGGGCTGTGCTCCAGACCCCTCCCCAGCTTTCTTGCCCTTCTCTGGACACCTTCCAGCAGCTCAACATCTTTCCTAACCTGAGGAGCCCAGAACTGGACACAGGACTCCAGGTGTGGCCTAAGCAATGCTGAGCACAGGGCAGAATGACTTCCCTGCTCCTGCTGGCCACACTGTTCCTGATGCAGGCCAGGATGCCATTGGCCATTTTGGCCACCTGGGCACACTGCTGGCTCATGTTCAGCTGCTATCAACCAGCACCCCCAGGTCCCTCTCTGCCTGGCTGCTCTCAGCCACTCTGACCCCAGCCTGTAGCACTGCCTGGGGTTGCTGTGGCCAATGTGCAGCACCTGGCACTTGGATGTGTTCAATCTCCTGCCCTTGGCCTCTGCCCATCTGTGCAGCCTGGCAAGGTCCCTCTGCAGAGCTCTCCTAGCCTCTAACAGATCAACTCCTGCCCCCAGCTTGGTGTCATCTGCAAATTTACTGCTGATGGACTCAATCCCCTCATCCAGATCATCAGTAAAGATACTGAACAGGATGGGGCCCAGCACTGATCCCTGGGGGACACCACTTGTGCCTGGCTGCCACCATTTAGTATATAATCAAATAAAAATATCACCATGCACCTGTCTACAAGAGATATTGTCAGAGGAGGATTAAAATGGAAAAAGAGGACATAAAAAGTGAAAAGATGGATAGACAACAATGGAATTGTCTACAAGCATTCTCCAGGCATTATGTGGCAAAGGAGAAAAGCCAAGGCCCACCCAGAGAACACATTATTTACAGTTAGGAAAAAGGGGGACACAGGAAGGGGTGCAAGTTTCCTAACACAAGGATCATACAATCACTGAATTGTTAAGGTTGGAAGGGACTTCAAGGAGCAGCCAGTTCCAAGCCCCCTGCCATGGCCAGGGACACCTCACACTGCAGCAGGTTGCTCACAGCCACAGCCAGCCTGGCTGCAAACACCTCCAGGCAGGAGGCTTCCACCACCTCCCTGGGCAACCTGTGCCAGGCTCTCACCACCCTCATGGGGAACAACTTCTTCCTCACATCCAATCTCAATCTACCGACTTCTAGTTTTGCTCAATCCCCCTCAGTCCTATCCCTCCCTGACACCCTCACAAGTCCCTCCCCAGCTTTCTTGGAGCCCCCTTCAGACGCTGGAATGCTGATAGCAGAGAGAATTAGCTGCTGTAACCCAGAAGTGTGATCAAGTTTCAGTGCTTGAAACTGACAACTTTAACAATTTCCATTGCTAAAGAGGAGCAACCTGTTATTGTCTGAGAGCTTCACAGATTATCCTGCTTTTCAGCTGAAAAGGTATTTCTAATTTGCAGTGAATCATGTAATTCAGGTTTAAACAGGCTGATAAATGCAGCAAATGAATGCCTGCTGAAAGTGAAATAGGATGGTAGATGCCCCATCCCTGGAGGATTTTAAGGCCAGGCATCAAGAGAAGCATAGCCAGCAGGTCAAGGGTGATTCTCCCCCTCTACTCTGCTCTGGTGAGACCACACCTGGAGCACTGTGTCCAGTTCTGGAGCCTCTGTTCCAGGAAGGATCTGGAGGTGCTGGAAGGTGTCCAGAGAAGGGCCATGAGGGTGAGCAGAGGGCTGGAGCTGCTCTGCTGTGAGGACAGACGGAGGGAGTTGGGGCTCTGCAGGCTGGAGAAGAGAAGAGACCTAATTGTGGCCTTGCAGTACCTGAAGTGGGCTCCAAGAAAGCTGGGGAGGGACTTGTGAGGGTGTCAGGGAGGGATAGGACTGAGGGGGATTGAGCAAAACTAGAAGTCGGTAGATTGAGATTGGATGTGAGGAAGAAGTTGTTCCCCATGAGGGTGGTGAGAGCCTGGCACAGGTTGCCCAGGGAGGTGGTGGAAGCCTCCTGCCTGGAGGTGTTTGCAGCCAGGCTGGCTGTGGCTGTGAGCAACCTGCTGCAGTGTGAGGTGTCCCTGCCCATGGCAGGGGGCTTGGAACTGGCTGAGCCTTGAGGTCCCTTCCAACCCTGACAATCATGCGGTTCCAAGATGTATGTGTGGGGCTGCCTGAAGAGCAGTGGATGGAGGCAAGCCTTGCAGCCTTGTCCTGCACACTGTACTCTAGCTCCGGGACTGGCACTGGCAATATGCTCACTCACTTCCACCGACTCTGCACATCTGTGGGCAGCACGGAGGCAGTGAGCTCTTGACCTGCTTTGCAAAGTTGTTTGAGGGATGCTGATGAGCAGAGGTGGCATGGATTGTGTTGCTGTCTCTCTCAATGGCCGGAAAAGTTTGAGAGATCAACCTGGACAGCTTGCAAACAAGTTTTTCTGTCATGTAAGACTATTAGAATGCAACTGACTATGATGGTAATGAAGATGGACTTCCCTTCTCAAGTCCAAATCACTTTGAATTGTTATTGCAATTTGTACAGTCAAGGAAAGGATTCATTTGAGTATAAGGCTGGGGCTTGCTAAGAGATGTGTTTTAGGCTGGACAGATGGGCAGAGGCCAAGGGCAGGAGATTGAACACATCCAAGTGCCAGGTTCTGCACATTGGCCACAGCAGCCCCATGCAGTGCTGCAGGCTGGGGTCAGAGTGGCTGGAGAGCAGCCAGGCAGAGAGGGACCTGGGGGTGCTGGTTGATGGGAGGTTGAACATGAGCCAGCAGTGTGCCCAGGCAGCCAAGAAGGCCAATGGCATCCTGGCCTGCATCAGGAACAGTGTGGCCAGCAGGAGCAGGGAGGTCATTCTGCCCCTGTACACTGCACTGGTTAGGCCACACCTTGAGTCCTGTGTCCAGTTCTGGGCCCCTCAGTTTAGGAAGGAGGTTGACTTGCTGGAAGGTGCCCCAGAGAAGGGCAATGAAGTTGGTGAGGGGTTTGGAAGACAAGCCCTATGAGGAGAGGCTGAGGGAGCTGGGGTTGCTTAGCCTGGAGAAGAGGAGACTCAGGGGTGACCTTCTTGCTCTCTACAACTACCTGAAGGGAGGTTGTAGCCAGGTAGAGGTTGGTCTCTTCTCCCAGGCAGCCAGCACCAGAACAAGAGGACACAGTCTCAGGCTGTGCCAGGGGAGGTTTAGGCTGGATGTTAGGAAGAAGTTCTATACAGAGAGAGTGATTGCCCATTGGAATGTGCTGCCCAGAGAGGTGGTGGAGTCACCTTCATTGGAGGTGTTCAGGAGGAGACTGGATGGGGTGCTTGGTGCCATGATCTAGGTGTTTAGGTGGGTTGTATTGTATTGTATTGTATTGTATTGTATTGAGGTGGGTTGGATTGGTTGATAGGTTGGACGCGATGATCTTGAAGGTCTCTTCCAACCTGGTGTGGTGTATTGTATTGTATATTATTATTATATTTATTTTATTATATATAGTTCATTTCATTGATTTATTTTATCAATTTAATTTAATTTAATTCTTTTGTTTCCTGTATTTTAATGTATTATTTCATTTTATTTATCTCATTTTATTGATTTTCTTTCATTATAGAGATTATTTTATTTATTTATTGTATATATTTATTTTAATTTATTTTATTTACTGTATTATTTCATTTTAAATTTTCCCTATTTGGTTTCTTTCATTACTTCTTTATTTATTCTTTCTTTTTATTGATTTTATTTATTACATTATTTCATTTCATTTTTCCCCTGTTTGCTTTGGTTTCTTTTATTTCTTTTATTATTTCTTTTATTTATTTTTCATTATTTTTATTATTATTTTATTTACTGTATATATTGATTCTATTTTATTTATTATATGACTTCATTTAATTTTTTCCCCTATTTTCTTTGGTTTATTTTATTTATTTTATTATTTCTTTTTATTTAGGATTTCATTTTATTGATTTTATTTTATTGTTTATTATAGTATTTATTTATTTTATATATTTTATTGATTTTATTTTATTTATTATATTATTTCATTTTACTTTTCCCCTATTTTCTTTGGTTTCTTTTATTTCTTTATTTTCTTTATTTATCATTATTTGCTTATTATTTTAAGTATTTATTGAATATATTTATTTTTATTTATTTTATTTATTATATTATTTCATTTTATTTTCCCCCATTTTATTTGTGTTTTTTTGTTTATATTTCTTTTATTATTTGCTTTTATTTATTATTTTATTTTATTTATTTTCTTGTATATAATTTTACTTTCAAATATTTTTTATTTATTTTATATATTTTATTTATTTTGTGTTATTTATTATATTATTATTTATTATTTTATTTCATTCTCCTATTTGCTTTGGTTTCGTTTATTTCTTTATTATATCTTTTTATTTTATTCATTTATTTTATTTATTGAATTATTTCTTTTTTATGTTAATTTTACCTCATTGTTTGAATTTATTTAATGCTATTAAATTCCACCACCTCCCTGGGCAACCTGTGCCAGGCTCTCACCACCCTCATGAGGAACAACTTCTTCCTCACATCCAATCTGAATCTTCCCATTTCTAGTTTTGCTCCATCCCCCCCAGTCCTATCCCTCCCTGACACCCTCAAAAGTCCCTCCCCAGCTTTCTTGGAGCCTCCTGCAGATCCTGGAAGGCCACAATGAGGTCTCCTGGGAGCCTTCTCTTCTCCAGCCTGCACAGCCCCAACTCCCTCAGTCTATCCTCATAGCAGAGCAGCTCCAGCCCTCTGCTCATCCTCATGGAAGGGATTAGCTAGCAGTGCCTAGGAGTTGCCCTTAGCTGTGGTTTAAGTACCAGTGCAGCCCTAGCCTCACATTCCTGTGTGAATTGGGCTTTTCCTGTCCTACATTAGTTAGAAGTGGTGGTTGATTGAAGTGATTCTTATGCTCCCGATTGCACCACAGCTAAATTTGAACCATCCCCTTAGAGAAGTCTTGAAGAACTGCTTACCTGAGCCCTAATGCAGCCCCAAGGCTCCTCCTCAGCTAAGGCCATTCTACTTCATATTAATGACTTTACATTTTTTATAGTAACTAGTTCACTGGTGCCTCCTGTCTTGAGTCACTAATTGTTACACCGTGTTTCCTGGCTTAATTGATTGGTAAAAATATCACTGGAGTGCCAGTGAGGATTTGCTGTGCTCTGAAATAGAGTAGAACAGGATAGAATTAACCAGCTTGGAAAAGACCTTTGAGATCATCCAGTCCAACAGATCACCCAGCACCATCTCATCAACTAAACCATGGCACCAAGTGCTTCATCCAGGCTCCTCATAAACACCTCCAGGGATGGGGACTCCACCACCTCCCTGGGCAGCACATTCCAGTGGCCAATCTCTCTTGCTGGGAAGAATTTCTCCCTCACATCCAGCCTGAACCTCCCCTGGAACAGCTTGAGACTGTGTCCTCTTGTTCTGCTGCTGCTTGCCTGGGAGAAGAGACCAACCCCCACCTGGATACAACCTCCCTTCAGGGAGTTGGAGAGGGCAAGAAGGTCTCCCCTGAGCCTCCTCTTCTGCAGGCTAAGCAACCCCAGCTCCCCCAGCCTCTCCTCACAGGGCTTGTGCTCTAAATGCTGCAGTAAGTGAAATAGTGGGAGCAGGGTGGGGATACTATGACTGATTCTATGATTCTATGACTCTATGAACAGTGTGTTGTGAAGATACCTCCCTTCTGAAGACATGAAATAGACTCTCTTAGATTTTCCAAGGGCATCTGCAGGATGTAGGTGAAGTGCAGTGCTTCTCTAAATCCCTTCTCAGTGACACATATATCATTAGAGGGAAGATGACCATCCCACCGGCAATGCTTAAAGCAGCCTGAAGCAAAGCAAACCGTGCTGCTGCTGCTCTCTTCTCACAGGTAATCAGTGATAGAACAAGAGGGAATGGCCTCAAGCTGCAGGGAGGAGACGGTCCCCTTGGACTCAGCTCTGGGGAGGCCATACCTCGAGGCCATACCTCAATAGAAGAGTGCTGTGGAGGTGCTGGAGCCAGGGCAGAGGAGGGCAAGGAAGCTGGGAAGGGGCTGGAGAAGAAATCTGATGAGGAGAGACTGAAGGAGCTGGGGATGGTTAGTGTGAAACAGAGGAGGCTGAGGGGAGACCTTATTGCTGTCTTCAGCTCCCTGAAAGGAGGTTGTGGAGAGGCTGCTGCTGCTCTCTTCTCCCAGGTAATTAGTGACAGAAGAAGAGGGAATGGCCTCAAGCTGCCACTGGGTAGGTTTTGAGGGGACATTCGGAAACCTTTTTTGATGGCAAGAGAGGTCAGGGCTTGGAATGTGCTGCCCAGGGAGGTGGCGGAGTCCCCAAGCCTGGCTGTGCTTCAAGGTGGTTTGGCTGGGGTGCTTGGGGCTGGGGTGCTTGGGGCTATGGTTTAGGGGTGAACCTTGCAGTGTAGGGTTCTGGGTTGGACTTGGTGCTCCTGAGAGTCTTTTCCAGCCTGAATGTTTCTGTGGTTCTGTGATATATTTCCCATGTATTAAATTGTGGAGTTTTGAGAACCCAGGTCTCCTGGGCTGTGCTAGCTGATGACTTTGTCTTCTAATTTGGATCATGGCACTTTTTTTTCCCTAAGGCTGAATTTAACTCCCATATGCAGCAGCATAAGTAAGCAGCTGCACTTATTTCTCCTTGTACTTCCTGTGCTGGGAATGCAGCATGTGTACTGCAGGAGCCTGCAATTAGCCAAGTGCTCCACACTGTAAAGTGACACCATCAGCACGACCCTTCTCCTGATTTGTGTCAGAAACTCCCCCCAGGGATGAGCTTGAGTTACACTCCTGCCACTCTTTATGCACACAGCTCAATCTTTTCCCTTTCACCCTCTCTCTATCCTTCACTTAACTTCCAGATGGATTACTTCTCCTTCCTCCCCACAGGTATGTAATCCTGACCATCTGCTTCCATGCACCGTGACTGTGATCTCCTCTTCGGCAAAATAAGCTCTAACAAGGGGTTGTTAAGAGCTTTAGTTTCTGAGCAACTAAGTGAGAGCAACATTTTTTGTCACTGTCAGCAAGCATTCCTGTAATTGTGTGTTTGTGCTCAGATTCTGCTGTTGTTATGCTAGGAAGAAGGGGGTTTTTAAGGCAAAAGATAAAGGGATCTTATAAAAGTTTAATTATAAGCACTTGTAAGTAGAGCTTCTCAGCTGCTGAGAACGTGAGCAGTGCTGAAGATAGCTCTGCC
Organism: Colaptes auratus; assembly: GCA_015227895.2. Lineage (NCBI taxonomy): Eukaryota > Metazoa > Chordata > Aves > Piciformes > Picidae > Colaptes > Colaptes auratus. The sequence continues at coordinate 56,657,115 of CM037640.1, read as the reverse complement.
AATGCAGGGCTGCATCCAGCTGAGGATGCAGTGCAGTGCTACTAGGATTACAGTTTTCTATAGAATCTTAGAATCAATAAGGTTGGAAAAGACCTCAGAGATAGTCAGGTCCAACCTGTCACCCAACACCTCCTGACTAACTAAACCACGGCTCCAAGTGCCACGTCCAATCCCCTCTTCAACACCTCCAGGGATGGGGACTCCACCACCTCCCTGGGCAGCACAGCCCAATGGCCAATTACTCTTTCTGGGAAGAACTTTCTCCTCACCTCCAGCCTAAACTTCCGCTGGTGCAGCTTGAGACTGTGTCCTCTTGTTCTGGTGCTGGGTGCCTGGGAGAAGAGACCAACCCCCACCTGGCTACAACCTCCCTTCAGGGAGTTATAGAGAGCAGTTTTGTTGCAATGAGGAAATCTTTTCCCCCTAAATCTGATAAGGAGAGACTGAAGGAGCAGGGGATGGTTAGTGTGAAACAGAGGAGGCTGAGGGGAGACCTCATTGCTGTCAACAATTACCTGAAAGGAGGCTGTGGACAGGCTGCTGCTGGTCTCTTCTCACAGGTAATTAGTATTAGAACAAGAGGGAATGGCCTCAAGCTGCCACTGGGTGGATTTAGACTGCACATTAGGAAAGAGAATGGTCAGGTATTGGAATGTGCTGCCCAGGGAGGTGGTTGAATCCCCAAGCCTGGCTGTGTTTCCAGGTGATTTGGCTGGGGTGCTTGGGGCTATGGTTTAGTTGTGACCCTTGCAGAGTAAGGTTCTGGGTTGGACTTGGTGCTCCTGAGGCTCTTTTCCAACCTGCATGTTTCTGTGATTCTTTCTGCAAGCCAGGGAATATGGTGTCACAGCTGGCTGTATTCTCACCCTTAGGGATGCAGAAGAAAAAAGAAGAGGACAGAGCTAAAGGAAGGGCTCAAGTGTTTGAGTCCAAGTCTGGAGCCGTGGTACAGAATGCATGGAATTGCCTAACCCAGAAGTTGCACCTTGGGTGATTACTCTTTAATTGAAAAGTTTTTCAAGCACCCAGCTCTTGTGTATCACAGAATCACAGAATTGTTGAGGCTGGAGAAGACCGCTAGGATCATCAAGCCCAGCCTATGACCTAACACCACCACATCAGCTAAACCATGGCCACCAAGTGCCACATCTAATCTCTTCTTGAAGACCTCCAGTGATGGTGACTCCATCACCTCCCTGGGCAGCACATTCCAGTCCCTGCCAGTGCCTAATCAGCCTTGCTGTGAGGAAGTGCTTCCTAATAGCTAATTAATACCAAGTGACTGTCAATCTTTTCTGAGCTGATTATTTTCACACCATATTTCACCCCAAAATCGAAGCAGAGCTTCCTCTTCCAGTCTCTTCTTTACTCAGTCCCCCACCATCACTTAAGAGCCTCGTCCCAGATTGTCTGAAAGTCCAACACTAGGTTTGCTAGAAGTGGGAGGGGTGGGAATGTGCTGACCTTTACTTCCCTATTAGTAAGTGCTTGCTTTTCTGTGAAGCAAGGAATCCTGGTTCAGTTCCCTCTTCAGCTTGAGGGATTAAAAATCATCTCCTTGGAAGAATGTCTCCTTTCTATAAGCAGCTCTGTGGGGTGTGAGTCAGTTAGGAATGAGCCTCCCTGTGTGGATTATTAGTCAGAGAGGAAATGATGTGGTTCCCCCCCCCTGCCTCCCTATTCCAAATTAATTTTGAGGCACCACCACTTGCCTGGAACCTTCATTTCTACTTCCACTGTTAGTTATCTCCTCATTGGTGAGCACAAAGTGGATCTGAACAAAGCCATGAATCTAAGACATCCCTGCACTGAAGAGTGCCCTGAGGAGGGACGGAGAAGGGCCTCGAAGATGAGCAGAGGGCTGGAGCTGCTCTGCTCTGAGGACAGCCTGAGGGAGTTGGGGTTGTGCAGGCTGGAGAGGAGAAGGCTCCAAGCAGACCTAATTGTGGCCTTTCAGTGTCTGAAGAGGTCTACAAGAAAGCTGGGGGGGGACTTGTGAGGGTGTCAGGGAGTGATAGGACTGGGGGGGATGGAGCAAAACTAGAAGTGGGTAGATTCAGATTGGATGTGAGGAAGAAGTTCTTCCCCAGGAGGGTGGTGAGAGCCTGGCACAGGTTGCCCAGGGAGGTGGTGGCAGCCTCCTGCCTGGAGGTGTTTGCAGCCAGGCTGGCTGTGGCTGTGAGCAACCTGCTGCAGTGTGAGGTGTCCCTGCCCATGGCAGGGGGGTTGGAACTGCCTGACCCTTGAGGTCCCTTCCAACCCTGACAATTCTATGATTCTATACAGACAAAAAGGAACTACCAAGTGCTGTGTGTGTCAGAAGAAAGAACAAAAATTGCCTTTCAGGGTATATTTCAATCTCATATTTTGAGTCTAATTGTTTCTGCCTCATGCTGAATTCATTTGAGCTAAGTTTTGGCCTAATATTTAGGGCTCCTTAAGTTAATTAAAGACCATTATTATTATTATTATTATTATTATTATTATTATTATTATTACTATTGTTATTATTATTATTATTGTTATTACCTTTTATGGCATCCAAATGAAAAGCAGAGAAAAGTTGAATACCCCCAGCCTAGGTAATATTGATTTTTTGGTGTATTGATGCAATCAATGTACCTTTTCCAGGATTCTGAGGCAGGTGATTACAGTTCAATATCTATTTAATCAGTGTTCTGCAGCAAAAGGAGAACAGCTCATTATCATCTCACTTAAAGGTAATCAGATTTGTGTAATCCTCTTTGATATTCTGGGTGTCATAGAGGGATTTGGCTCGAAATAAACCTTCTGGAATTAGTTCTTGAATTTATTTCTTATTTTAGAGATTAGCTCCTGTGGTTAAAACATATTTTTTTTCTCCTGAGGAGATGGTAAAATAGGATAGAATTGAATTAGCCAGGATGGAAAAGACCTCAGAGATCATTAAGTCCACCCTATCACCGAACACCATCTCACCAACTCAACCATGGCACCAAGGGCCTCAGCCAGGCTCTTTTTAAACCCCTCCAGGGATGGTGACTCCACCACCTCCCTGGGCAGCACATCCCAAGGGCCAAGCTCTCTTCCTGGGAAGAATTTCTTCCTCACCTCCAGCCTAAACCACCCCTGGCACAGCTTGAGACTGTGTCCTCTTGTTCTGGGGCTGGGTGCCTGGGAGAAGAGACCAACCCCCACCTGGCTACAACCTCCCTTCAGGCAGTTGGAGAGAGCAAGAAGGTCTCCCCTGAGCCTCCTCTTCTCCAGGCTAAGCAACCCCAGCTCCCTCAGCCTCTCCTCACAGGGCTGTGCTCCAGACCCCTCCCCAGCTTTCTTGCCCTTCTCTGGACACCTTCCAGCAGCTCAACAGCTTTCCTGAATTGAGGAGCCCAGAACTGGAGACAGGACTCAAGGTGTGGCCTAAGCAGTGCTGAGCACAGGGCAGAATGAATTCCCTTCTCCCACTGGCCACAGTATTCCTGCTGCAGGCCAGGATGCCCTTGGCCTTCTTGGGCACCTGGGCACACTGCTGGCTCATGTTCAGCCTACCATCAACCACTACCCCCAGGTCCCTTTCTGCCTGGCTGCTTTCAGCCACTCTGACCCCAGCCTGTGGCACTGCCTGGGGTTGCTGTGGCCAATGTGTAGAACCCAGCACTTGGATGTGTTAAATAAATAGCGCAAGAATCGAGCTGACAATGCTTTCAAACTACTTTACGAACTAGGCTTATTATTAATTTTTTTGGCAAGGAATGGAAATGTTCCCCTCCTGAAATCTCTAATTCGAGAGTATTTATAGCAATCTTCACCTCCTGGAAATCACATGCTGGATAGGCATTTGATTAATAATGCAATAATACAAATCACCAATGCAAATGAGCTTCAGGAAATGAAATGGCAAATGGTAAACTATTGCTTTCCCTGGCATCCAGGACTTGCAGGACATCACAGTGCACACAGAATCATAGAAAGGTCCAAACTGGAAGGGACTGCCAAAGGTCATCCAGTCCAACCCCCTCTGCAGTCAGCAGGGACGTCCCCAACTAGAGCAGGTTGCCCACAGCCCTGTCCAGCCTCACCTTGAATATCTCCAGGGATGGGGCCACAACCACCTCCCTGGGCTACTTGTTCCAGTGTTCCACCACCCTCATAGTGAAGAACTTCTTCCAGATATCCAATCTCAATCTGCTCTGCTCTAGTTTGAAGCCATTGCCCCTGCTCCTGTCCCTGCAGGCCTTTGCAAACAGTCTCTCTCCATCCTTCTTGTAGCCCCCTTCAGGTACTGGCAGGCTGCTATTGGAATTGGGCATTGGATTGGTCATTGGAAGGGAGTTTGTAGCCAGCTGGGGGTTGGTCTCTTCTCCCAGGCAAGCAGCACCAGAACAAGAGGACACAGTCTCAAGCTGTGCCAGGGGAGGTTCAGGCTGGATGGTGGGAAGAAATTCTTCCCAGAGAGAGAGATTGGCCATTGGGATGTGCTGCCCAGGGAGGTGGTGGAGTCACCACCCCTGGAGGTGTTTAGGAAGAGCCTGGCTGAGGCACTTTGGTGCCATGGTTTAGCTGATCAGATGGTGCTGGGTGATAGGTTGGACTGGATGATCTCTGAGGTCTTTTCCAACCTGGGTAATTCTGCATTCTATTAGGTGTCCCTGGAGCCTTCTCTTCTCCAGGCTGAACACCCCCAGCTCCCTCAGCCTGTCCACGTAGCAGAGGTACTCCAACCCCTGATCATTTTCCTGGCCCTCTTCTGGACCCTCTGCATCTGGTCCAGGCCCTCCCTATACTGAGGCTTCCAGACCTGCACACAGAGCTCCAGGTGAGCTCTTCATTCTCAATAGGTTGAGCTCCCTTGCAGTCACGTTTGCTGTGAAGGCAGTTGCCTGCTTGTAACGAGCAGCAGAGGCAGGGACTGGCTGTGGCTGTGTTGGGCTTACCTCTATATGATGTGTATATATCTATATGAATATGCAGAGGATTAAAAATACTTTTCCTCAGGAGCTGACTGCTGTGGCATGAGCAGCATTGGTTGGAGGGATGAGGGATTTTACGTAAATCATTGTGAACTGACTCAGAATGCAGTGAGAAATGTCAGCCTCCTAATTTTATGTAATTCGCCAATTAAATCACATTAAAGTGACTTTCAATCCTTTCCATCCTCTTCCCAGCCCTGCAAACCCCTCTCTCTTTGTGCTCTGTGAACATGGAGTGAATCTTACCCAGGGATTTCAGGCAGGGTGCCACGATCAGGGGTGTGCCACGATCCCACTGCAGGGCTTTAAAAGGAGTCTTCAGAATCCTGCCTGCAACAGGGATTTGCAGGGCTTTCTGCAACTGGGCTGCAGCAGTCACTAAGTGCAGAGAGCTGGTGTCAGAAATGGAAGCAAAATTGGTTAGCCTTAATTTAAGATGCAGAGGAAAACATCACAGAATCACACAGAACATTCAGGTTGGAAAAGACCCTCAGGAGCACCAAGTCCAACCCACAACCCTACTCTGCAAGGGTCACCCCTAAACCAGAGCCCCAGGCACCACAGCCAAACCACCTGGAAACAAGCA
>CM037640.1:56589849-56651570 GCA_015227895.2 Colaptes auratus | reverse complement strand
GAACATGAGCCTGCAGTGTGCCCAGGTGGCCAAAAGGCCAATGGCTCCTGGCCTGCATCAGGAACAGTGTGGCCAGCAGGAGCAGGGAAGTCATTCTGCCCTGTGCTCAGCACGTAGGCCACACCTGGAGTCCTGTGTCCAGTTCTGGGCTCCTCAGTTTAGAAAGATGTTGAAGCTGGGAAGGTGTCCAGAGAAGGGCAAGAAAGCTGGGGAGGGGTCTGGAGCACAGCCCTGTGAGGAGAGGCTGAGGGAGCTGAGGGTCTTTAGCCTGGAGAAGAGGTTAGTAGACAAGACTGACTAGACTAGACTAGACTAGACTAAAACCTATCACCCACACCATCTAATCAACTAAACCATGTATGTTAGGGGTTGGAAGGAACCTCTGGGCATCATCAAGTCCAAATCCCCTGCCAGAGCAGGACCATAGAATCCAGCACAGGCCACTCAGGAACACCATCCAGATGGGGCTGGAAACTCTCCAGAGAAGGAGACTCCACAACCTCTCTGGGCAGCCACACTGCCAGGGCTCTGGCACCCTCACTGTCAATAAGTTTCTCCTCATGTGGAGCTGAAACCTTCTCTGCTCAGGTTTGTCTTCATTGCTCCTTGGCTTATTGCTGTGCAGCACCCAAAAGAGCTTGGCCCCCTCCACTTGATCCCCAGCCCTCAGCTATTGAGAGACATTGATCAATCCCTCTCAGCCTTCTCTTCTCCAGATCAACAGCCCCAGGGCTCTCAGTCTCTCTTCCCAGGGGAGATGCTCAAGTCCCCTAAGCATCCTCCTGGCTCTGCCTTGGACTCTCTCCAGCAGGTCTCTGTCTCTCTCCACCTGGGGAGCCCCAAAGTGGACACAGGACTGCAGCTGTGCTCTCAGCAGGGCAGAGCAGAGGGGCAGCAGAACCTCCCCAGCCCTGCTGGCCACACTTTTCTTGCTGCACCCCTGGATCCCATTAGCTCTCTTGGCCACCAGGGCACCTTGCTGTCCCATGCAGAATGTGCTGTCCAGCAGCACTCCAAGGTCTTCTCCACGGAGCTGCTCTCCAGCAGGGCAGCCCAAGCTGTCCTGGTGCCTGCTGTCATATAAGGCTGTTTCCCCTCTGAGGGCAGAGGCAGTGCTGTTCAAGGCCACACGTTCAGTCTCTCCCTGTCTCTCTCAGTCTGCAGCTCCTAATGAAGAACAGCACAGAGAGTTATCTTTGTCTGCCTCTATTACTCAGAGGCTTCTCCAAAATAAACCTTTGGGAAGATTTGTACCTTGCATCTCTTTGTTCCTGTCTTCTCAGCTCTCCCTGTACCTTGTCTTTGCTGCATGTCAGCTCGGGGTGGCATTCCTAGCTGGCTCTGTGTGCACACAAATTCAGCCATCCCTTTTCTTGCTGAGTGTCTTCTGCTTTGTCATTTCATTTGGCTTTATTTTATTACCTGCTCACTCTTTGCCAGGGATGGGTAATAGGCTTTTTGTCTGCTGAAGCTCTCTCCTTCAAACAAAGGCAAATTAGCCGCTAATACGAACCTCCTACTCCTTTTGAGCTTGGAGAGTGGAACAGAGGCCTAAAGGAAATTAGCAGCACTTCTGTTTTTTCTGGTTTAATGTGCATGTATAGATCATTGGAACAACTCATTTGTCACAGTATGGACAGACCTACATCGGGTTTGATTGATATGTAAAGCTTTCCATGAGGCCTCCTCTCCAAACCAAACCTCCCCTCCCCCCCTCCTCTCTGAACCTTCTCCCCTCTCCTTCCTCTCCTCTCCTCTCCTCTCCTCCTCTCCTCTCCTCTCCTCTCCTCTCCTCTCCTCTCCCTCTCCTCCCCTCTCCCCAGAACTGGACCCAGAGCTCCAGCTGTGGTCTCAGCAGAATGGAGCAGAGGTGCAGAATCCCCTCCCTGGCCCTGCTGGCCACACTTCTCTCGCTGCAGCCCAGGCTCTGCTTGGCTCTCTGGGCTGCAAGTGCTCCCTGCTGGCTCCTGTTGAGCTTCTCCTCCCCCAGCACCCCAGGTCCTTTTCTTCAGGGCTGCTCTCCAGCCAGTCCCTGCCCAGCCTATAGCAGAGCCTGGGATGCCCTGACCCAGCTGCAGGACCTTGCCCTGGTCTTGTAGAACCTCGTAAGGCTGCCATGGGCTCAGCTCTGCAGCCTGTCCAGGTCCCTCTGGATGGATCCTTCCCTCCAGCCTGTCTGCTGCACCACACAGCTTGGTGTCATCAGCAAACTTGCTGAGGGTGCACTCGATGCCACTGTCCATGGTACCAACAAAGATGTGGAACAAGCCTGGTCCCAGGACTGATCCCTGAGGGACTCTGCTTGTCCCTGGCCTCCACTTGGCCATGGGCCCACGGACAGCCACCCTCTGGGAACAAACAGTGCAAATGACCAGCGGTGCAGGGATATTTCAATGAGCATTTGAACTCTTTTCACTAACAGGAGCAGAAGGGAGGGTGACAGAAGAATGTGCACATCTCTGCTGCACAGACAAGCTCTCAGGAATATCCTGTTTGCCTTGCTTGGCAGGGCAAGAGCAGCAGCCAGTGAGAGAAAGGGAAAGGTGGTTGGGAAAGAGGAAATTCCAGACAAAAAAAGCATTTCCCATGCAGTCAGCACTATGAAATTCATTGTCTGCTGATATTACTGCAAACAGGAGTTTAAGGAAGCTAAAAAGCTGCTGGAAAGCTGGATGGGTTAACACCAATATCAGATGTGCAGCAGTAAATCTGGCATTAAGAGATGTGTCTTTGAGGAAGCCTGAGCTTTGTACCTCCATGGAGAGCAGCCAGGCAGAAAGGGACCTGGGGGGACTGGTTGATAAGAGGCTGAACATGAGCCTGCAGTGTGCCCAGGGGGCCAAGAAGGCCAAGGCATCCTGGCCTGCATCAGGAATACTGTGGCCAGTGGGAGAAGGGAATTCATTCTGCCCTGTGCTCAGCACTGGTTAGGCCACACCTTGAGTCCTGTGTCCAGTTCTGGGCTCCTCAGGTTAGGAAAGATGTTGAGCTGCTGGAAGGTGTCCAGAGAAGGGCAAAAGCTGGGGAGGGGTCTGGAGCACAGCCCTGTGAGGAGAGGCTGAGGGAGCTGGGGTTGCTTAGCCTGCAGAAGAGGAGGCTCAGGGGAGACCTTCTTGCTCTCTACGACTCCCTGAAGGGAGGCTGTAGCCAGGTGGGGGTTGGGGGAGTGAGGTGGGTGGGAAAAAAATATAGAAATGGGGAGATTCAGATTGGATGTGAGGAAGCAGTTATTCCCCATGAAGGTGGTGAGAGGCTGGCACAGGCTGCCCAGGGAGGTGGTGGAAGCCTCCTGCCTGGAGGTGTTTGCAGCCAGGCTGGCTGAGGCTGTGAGCAACCTGCTGCAGTGTGAGGTGTCCCTGCCCATGGCAGGGGGGTTGGAACTGGCTGAGCCTTGAGGTCCCTCCCAACCCTGGCAATTCTGTGATTCTATGATTCTCTGTTTTCTGTGGAAGGGAGAAAGAGACTGCCACTTTAAGAATATGTAAATTAACATCACTCTGGGCAAGACCTCTGCCTGCTGCTGTGATGTAATTCTTAAATACCACAGATGTCCTTGTCTTACAAGATCAAGGGTTTCAAAGGAGCCCCACTGTCTCTGATATATGATTTATCTAAGTGATTTGAAATGTTATGCCTTGGGGCAGGTTGATCTCCAAGTGTTTCTCAAACATGAACAAGCCAGATGCTTATTTATGATTAGATCATTTTATTCTTCTTTTTCGTGGGGGGGGAAACAATTAAATGCCAGTTCTGGGCTCCTCAGGTTAGGAAAGATGTTGAAATGCTGGAAGATGTCCAGAGAAGGGCAACAAAGCTGGGGAGGGGTCTGGAGCACAGCCCTGGGAGGAGAGCTGAGGGAGCTGGGGTTGCTTAGCCTGGAGAGGAGGCTCAGGGGAGACCTTCTTGCTCTCTCCAACTGCCTGAAGGGAGGTTGTATCCAGGGGGTGGGGGTTGGTCTCTTCTGCCAGGCACCCGCCCCAGAACAAGAGGACACAGTCTCAAGTTGTGCCAGGGGAGGTGTAGCCTGCAGATGAGGAAGTTCTTCCCAGAAAGAGAGCTTGGCCATTGGGATGTGCTGCCAGGGATGTGGTGGAGTCCCCATCCCTGGAGGTGTTCAAGAAAGGCTTGGATGAGGCACTTGGAGCCATGATTCTGTGTTCAGCCTAGAGATGAGAAGACTCTGTAGGGGACCTAGAGCTGCCTTCCAATACCTGAAGGGATCCTACAGGAGGGCTGGAGAGGGACTTTTCACAGCAGTGTCTGCAATAGGATGAGAGGGAATCGTTTTAACCTCAGGGAGAGTAAGTTTAGCCTCGATCTTAAGAGAAAGTTCTTCAGTATGAGGGTGGGACACTCTGGAATAGGCTGCCCAGGGACGTTGGGGATGCCTCCTCCCTGGGTGTGTTCAAGGCCAGCTTGATGAGGCCTTGAGCAGCTGAGACCAGTTGAGAGGCATTCCTGCCTTTGGAAGGGACGTTGGAGTAGATGATCCCAAGTTCCCTTTCAACCTAAGCCATTCTCTGATTCTAGTTCCAGTATCATAGAACCACAGATTGTCAGGGCTGGAAGGGACCTCAGGGCTCAGCCAGTTCCAAGCCCCCTGCCATGGGCAGGGACACCTCACACTGCAGCAGGTTGCTCACAACCACTCCAGCCTGGCTGCAAACACCTCCAGGCAGGAGGCTGCCACCACCTCCCTGGGAACCTGTGCCAGGCTCACCACCCTCATGGGCAACAACTTCTTCCTAACAATCTCAATCTACCCATTTCTAGTTTTGCTCCATCCCCCCAGTCTATCCCTCCCTGACACCCTAAGAAGTCCCTCCCCAGCTTTCTTGGAGCCCCCTGCAGATACTGGAAGGCCACAAGAAGTTTTCCTTGAGGCCTTCTCCGGCCTGCACAAACCCCAACTCCCTCAGTTGCCCTGCTATGATGGAATGGTTCTCTCCATTCCTATCCTGTTTACCTGGTTTCCCTCTCTTTCTGTGCTATTCAACATTTGCCAGTAAAGGTCCTTAAAAAGCAAAGGAGAAAAGTAAATCATCTCAGCAAATGATGACTGATTCTTTGCCTCTTACACAGCAACAGACAATGCTCACACATCAAGCACATCATGTTCCTGACACTGCCAACACAAACAGCGTTGCTTTGATTTCCACCCCATGCAGCCACACCAGTGACAGGCTGGGATGGCATTTAGTTATTTATTTATCTTCTACCTGGTTGTCCAATACCAACTTCTGATGTTCACCTGTGGAGTTCCTTTTGTGCTGTTCTCTCTCCAAGGAAATAAATCTGTTTGCTCTGGCTCAGTCAGAAAAGGCCTCAGGGCTGCCAGCCTGCACAAAGCTCTGCCACGGGAGGTTTAGGTGGATGTGGAGGGAGAAATTCTTCACAGAGAGAGAGTTTGGCCATTGGGATGTGCTGCCCAGGGAGGTGGTGGAGTCACCACCACTGGAGGTGTTTAGGAAGAGCCTGGCTGAGGCACTTGGAGCCATGATTTAGTTGATGAGATGGTGCTGGGTGGTAGGTTGGACTGGATGATCTCTGAGGTCTTTTCCAACCTGGTTAATTCTGTATTCTGTAAGCTGTAACTCCTGGCTGGTGGATGAGAAGCTGAACCTGAGCAACAGTGAGCACTTGCAGCCCAGAGAGCCAAGCAGAGCCTGGGGGCAGCAGCAAGAGAAGGGTGGCCAGCAGGTCAAGGGAGGTGTTTCTCCCCCTCTGCTCCACTCTGCTGGGACCCCACCTGGAGCTCTGTCCAGTTCTGGAGCCCCTGTTACAGGAAGGATCTGGAGGTGCTGGCACATCTGGCCACACTCTCTTGCTGCAGCCCAGCTCTGCTTGGCTCTCTGGGCTGCAAGTGCTCACTGCTGGCTCCTCTTGAGCTTCTCATCCCCAGCACCCCCAGGTCCTTTTCTTGAGGGCTGCTCTCAAGCCAGTCCCTGCCCAGCCTATATTGGTGCCTTCCACTGCCCCCAACCATCTGCAGGACCTTGTCTTTGGTCTTGTTGAACCTCATGAGGTTGGCTTGGGCCCAACACTGCAGCCTGTCCAGGGTCCTCTGGATGGATCCCTCCCTCCAGCTGTCTGCTGCACCACACAGCTCAGTGTCATTGGTGAACCTGCTGGGGGTGCCTCAATGCCACTGTCCATGTCACCACAAAGCTGTGGAACAAGCCTGGGGTGAGGGACTCCACTTGGCCATGGACCCATGGACAGCCACTCTCTGGGTGCAGCCATCAAGCCAGTTCTTGACCCACTGAGTGGTCCATCCATCAAACCCCTCCTGCAGCGGCCTGGAGACCAGGATGTGGTGCGGACAGCGTCGAAGGCTTTGCTCAGGGCCAGCTAAAAGCCCTCTCACTTCCTTTATTTACACATAAACCTCCATCCATTCAAGGAACAAATCCATGGATTGATCTGTTGTGGGACATAAACCTATCACTTCACATCGACCCAGCCTTAATGGCCAATACTTAATTTATTACCTTTTCATTGCTTATTAGAGGCATCAGGTTAAAGCAATGCCTCTCAGACTGTAGCTCATCAATATTCATGAGGTTATTGCTAATCACCTGGCCCTGCCTGGAAAGGTTTTTAGAGCAGCATCCTTCCTCCTGAAGAGCTGGGTTGGAAAATTCAGGGGAAGTTCATCAATTATTGACTGCACAGTGGAGCTGAGTTTGCCTGTGCCAGCAGTGTTTTGGGGCAGGCCTTTTCCACACCACGGGAAAATCAGCCACAAATTCTCCTGCTTCACAGATCATTAAAGGATTATTTCATTAATTTGCCTTTGCACCCAAAAAGGGGGGAAAAGAAAAAATATTGACAAAACCATGTTGTTGTCTTCCACCCCTAAGAAAAACTCTGAGCTTTTCAGGCACAAATTTCCTCTCCTGAGTTACCCAAAGTGATCTTCAATGACCCTTAAGAATTGTTCTCGCTTTCAGCCACAAAGGATGCAAACTCTTCACTCTGTTGCCAAGCTGTGGTCCCTTTTTTTGAGCCCCCCCTGGACAACAGCCAGGCTCTCCAAAATTCACTTCTGTACAGTGGAAGTGTACTTTGCATTGCTGCATTCTCAGTGACTCAGTCCTTGGAGGTATCACAACATCACCAAGGTTGGAAGAGACCTCCAAGATCATCGAGTCAACCTGTCACCACAGACCCCATGACCAGACCATGGCACAAGAGTGCCACATCCAATCCCCTCTTGAACCCCTCCAGGGACCGGTGACTGCACCACCTCCCTGGGCAGCACATTCCAATGAGGAATTACTCTCTCGGTGAAGAATTCTCCTCACCTCCAGCCTAAACTTCCCCTGGCACAGCTTGAGACTGTGTCCTCTTGTTCTGGGGCTGGTTGCTAGAGAGAAGAGGCCAACCCCTTCCCGGCTACAACCACCTTTCAGGTAGTTGTAGACAGCAATGAGGTCTCCCCTGAGCCTCCTCCTTGCCAAGCTAAGCAACCCCAGCTCCCTCAGCCTCTCCTCACAGGGCTCTGCTCAAGGACCCCAGCCTTGTTGCCCTTCTCTGGACACCTTCAAGTGTCTCAATGTCCTTCCCAAACTGAGGGGCCCAGAACTGGACACAGGACTCAAGGTGTGTCTAACCAAGCAGAGCACAGGGGCAGAATGACCTCCCTGCTCCTGCTGGCCACACTGTTCCTGATACAGGCCAGGATGCCATGGGCCTTCTTGGCCACCTGGGCACACTGCTGGCTCATGTTCAGGTGGCTGTCAATCAGCACCCCCAGGTCCCTCTCTGTTTGGCAGCTCTCCAGCCACTCCCACCCCAGCCTGTAGCTCTGCATGGGGTTGCTGTAGCCAAAGGACAGCCCCTGGCACTTGGACTTGTTGAATGCCATCCTGTTGGACTCTGCCCATCTGCCCAGTCGGTGTTCAAAGAGGGATTGGATGTGGCACTTGGAGCCATGGTTTAGTTAGTCAGGAGGTGTTGGGTGGTAGGTTGGACTTGATGATCTCTGAGGTCTTTTCCAACCTTATTAATTCTCTGATTCTCTGATTCTTCATGAGATTTGCCAGATTCCTTTCCCTGCCAGAGCTATCACAGTGTCAGGGGCTGGAAGGGACCTGGAAAGCTCATCCAGTCCAACCAGAGCAAGGTCACCTGGAGCAGATCACACAGGAACACATTGAGGTGGCTTTTGGGTATCTGCAGGTATCCCCTGTGCTCATCCAAGCTATTTTAGCTGATAGTACCTGTGACCATCCTGGAAGCAGGGGGAGAGGGCTTGTGAGAGCATTGCCCTCCCTGCAGGGGGTTTTCCCCCTGGGAAACTAAATCAGTCTGTTCCACTCCCCCTCCCTGCCCAGCAGGGCTACAAGAAGGAGGATACTGCAGCCATTAGCTCTCTTGGGCCCTGCCTTTGCTTGGACGAGGACTGCTGCTGGCTCCCTGCTTCTCTGCCACGTGCTCAGGCCTGGTCCTTCTCCCTGCTGCCTCCACACCTCTTCAGAGAGGCTGCTTTTGTAGTCTTATTTTTTCTCCCATCCATCCTTGTTCCTTACCCTTGTGAACCCTACCTGTTGTTGTTACCTTATAGTTCTTGCTAGTACTCAGCAGAACTAACCACCTGTACTGCTGCAGTTTATTCTTCCTTCCCAGGTGCAGGACTCTGCACTTGCCCTTGTTGAACCTCAGTAGGGTTCATCAAAGGGACAATCCCCTGCCTGCTGCTGCTGGACACAGCATTGCTGAGCCCAGCCAGGAGGCCTTTGGCTCTCTTGGCCCCCTGGGCACCCTGCTGGCTCCTCTTCAGCTGCTTCTCTATCAGCACCCCCAGGTCCCTTTCTGCCAGCAGCTTTCCAGCTACACTGCCCCAAGCCTGGAGCCTTGCTTGGGGTTGTTGAGCCCCAAGGGCAGGACCTGACACTTGGCCTTGTTGAAGCTCCTCCTGGTAACATTGGCCATGGATCCAACCTATCCAAGTCCCTCTGCAGAGCCTCCCTGCCCTGCTGCAGATCAGCACTGCCACCTAACTTGGTAACACCTGCAAATTTACTGCTGCCACACTCTGTGCCTTCATCAAGGCCATCACTGAAGATGTTAAACAGAAGTGGTCCCAACACTGAGCCCTGAGGAGCAGCACTTGCAACTGGCCACCAGCTGGATTTAACTCCACTGAGCACCACGCTCTGGGCCTCTTTGCCCAGCCAGTGCTTTATCCAGCAGAGTGTGTGCTCATCCAAGCCTCTTGATCTGATAGCACCTTATAGTTCTTGCTAGTACTCAGCAGAACTAACACCAGGTCTCAGAATTCGGTTTGTTGGCATTTTTTTCCCACATCTGTGGTCATGAGAAGGCCTCCAGTTTCCAGCACTCAGTGGTGTGCATTGAAATGCAAGAAGCAGGAAGCTGTAGCTATGCCAGAGTGTTTTATGAAGTACCTAGCAATCCAGACCAAACAATTAAAGGCTCACCTCAGGTCCTTCAGCGAGCAAACACAGAATTACCTTTAAATTGATGTTTTGTTTGGCAAAGAAATCAGCCCTTATGCAATGCAGTCCATAAAAGGAGTCAAGCTCAATGTAGAGTGGTGAGCAGGCTCCTTCCTGCTCACTGGAAACAGACACTGAGCTGGTGATTGGCCCTTGGGATGTGCTGCCCAGGGAGGTGGTGGAGCCACCATCACTGGAGTTGATGAAAAAGAGCCTGGATGAGGCACTTGGTGCCATGGTTTAGTTGATGAGATGGTGTTGGCTGATAGGTTGGACTTGGTGATCTCAAAGGTCTTTTCCAACCTGGTTAATTCAATTCAATTCAATTCAATTCAATTCAATTCAATTCAATTCAATTCAATTCAATTCAATTGTATTCTATTCTATTCTATTCTATTCTATTCTATTCTATTCTATTCTATTCTATTCTATCCTATCCTATCCTATCCTATTCCATTCCTTTCCCTATGGAGACAGACTGAGAGAGGGTCATGAGAGAAGGGCCACGAGGATGAGCAGAGGGCTGGAGCTGCTCTGCTGTGAGGACAGACTGAGGGAGCTGGGACTGTTCAGTCTGGAGAAGAGAAGGCTCACAGGAGACCTCATTGTGGCCTTCCAGGATCTGAAGGGGGCTCCAAGAAATCTGGGGAGGGACTTTTGAGGGTGTCAGGGAGTGGTAGGACTGGGGGGAATAGATCCAACCTAGAGGAGGGGAGAATTAGACTGGATGTGAGGAAGAAGTTGTTGCCCATGAGGGTGGTGAGAGCCTAGCCCAGGTTGCCCAGGGAGGTGGTGGCAGCCTCCTGCCTGGAGGTGTTTGCAGCCAGGCTGGCTGTGGCTGTGAGCAACCTGCTGCAGTGTGAGGTGTCCCTGCCCATGGCAGGGGGGTTGGGACTGGCTGATCCTTGAGGTCCCTTCCAAGCCTGTCAGTTCTGTGATTCTGTAATGCATAGCTGCAACTCCTCTCCTGTGAGTATTCTTCTGTTCACAGTTATGAGGCTCTGCAGTATTCAGCTGGCTGCTCAAAGCTACTTTTTTGCATTTGGAATGAAAACAATTGCAACATCCACCTTGTCCATCTCACATCTTTGCCTACACCCCCTGCACCAAGCATCTTGCTGGCTGGGAAGCTTTACTGTCAGCTACAAGCATTATAAATGGTAGCCTCACAGCAAGGAGACAGCCTTCCCCAAAAGAAAGCAAATACAATCTGACTAGCAATATAATTTCACAGTCACAAAACTATGGAAGACAACAGCTGCTGAAGCCAGACAGAGAAGGAAAATCTCTTAGACTGGCACAACTCCACATTATCCTGGAAAGCCTGTGTCAGTGCTGCTCTAATCCAGAGTAGCCAGCATGCCCAGAATGCATGAAAGAGGCAGAGCCTGATACCTGCTAAGTATCAAAAGAGCACAGCTCACAGGATGTTAGGAGTTGGAAGGGGACCTCTGGAGATCACCAAGTCCAACCCCTCCCTGCCACAGCAGGACCATAGAATCCAGCACAGGGCACACAGGAACACATCCAGACAGGGCTGGGAAGGCTCCAGAGAAGGAGACTCCACAACCTCTCTGGGCAGCCTGCTCCAGGCCTCTGGGAGCCTCGCAGTGAAAAAGTTCCTCCTCATGTTGAGGTGGAACCTCCTGTGCTGTAGTGTCCACCCATTGCTCCTTGTCCTACCCCAGGGAGCAACTGAGCAGAGCCTGTCCCCTCCCTCCTGACCCCCAGCCCTCAGATACTCATAAAAATTGATCACATCCTCTCTCAGTCTTCACTTCTCCAGACTAAACAGCCCCAGGGCTCTCAGCCTCTCCTCCCCCAGGCAGTGCTGCAGTCCCTTCAGCATCCTGGTAGATGTCTGTTGGACTCTCTCCAGCAGATCCCTGTCCCTCCTGAGCTGGGGAGCCCAGAACTGGATGCAGTATTCCAGGTGAGGTCTCACCAGAGCAGCGTAGAGGGGGAGGAGAACCTCCCTGGCTCTGCTGGACACACTCCCCTGAATGCAGCCCAGGATCCCATTGGCCTTCTTGGCCCCCAGGGCACATTGCTGTCCCATGCAGCACTTGCTGCCCCCCAGCACTCCCAGGTCCCTCTCCTTGGTGCTGCTCTCCAGCAGATCCCCTCCCAGCCTGTGCTGCTGCAGTTTGTTCTTCCTTCCCAGGTGCAGGTGCTCCAAGGGCCACATCCAAGCCTTTTCTGAACACCTCCAGGGATGGTGACTCCACCACCTCCCTGGGCAGCACATCCCAAGGGCCAATCTCTCTTGCTGGGAAGAACTTTCTCCTCACCTCCAGCCTAAACCTCCCCTGGTGCAGCTTGAGACTGTGTCCTCAAGCTGTGTTCTTGGAAAGCTGCATCAGGTTGTGCCTTCCCACCCATAAATCAGGCCTTGTGCTGGCAGTTGGGTAGTCAGAGCTGCAATCATCTCATGGCTGTGTGTAAATGTTAGCTGCTTTGCTTGCAAAGAGATTCATCTCCTCACTCTGCAGCTCCAGTGAGGCTGGAGTGGAAAGCTTCTACTGCTGAGTCATAGAATCATAGAATCAACCAGGTTGGAAAAGCCCTCAGAGGTCATCAAGTCCAACCTATGAGCTAATATCTAGCACCTCCTGACAACTAACCCATGGCTCCAAGGGCCACATCCAAGCCTTTTCTGAACACCTCCAGGGCTGGGGACTCCACCACCTCCCTGGGCAGCACATCCCAAGGGCCAATCTCTCTTGCTGGGAAGAATTTCTTCCTCACCTCCAGCCCAACCTCCTCCTGGCACAGCTTGAGACTGTGTCCTCTTGTTCTGGTGCTGCTTGCCTGGGAGAAGAGACCAACCCCCACCTGGCTACAACCTCCCTGCAGGGAGTTGCGGAGAGCAAGAAGGTCTCCCCTGAGCCTCCTCTTTCTCCTTTTCCATCAAATATGGTTTTATTCCCTGTAGGTAATAAAAATGTTACTTCTTTGAAAGTGTTTTTCTATATGCTATTGTCATTTTCTTACTGAGTAATTTTCTCTTATCCCTCTATCTCATCTGAATATATTGGCAATTAACTCCCTACATTACTGCTTTCTATAATTTAATTTCCAATCTGATTTTTGGACCAAAGCCACTCTTTTGTGCCTGAGAAATCCATTTTGCCATGATCAGTATTGCTGATCTTTTTAATAGCCTCTATCAGCAAACCAACTTTTGATCCATTAAAGCACACACTGAAGGAGAAGCACAGGATGTTAGGGGCTGGAAGGGACCTCCAAGGCTCATCCAGCCCAACCCCCCTGCCAGAGCAGGGTCACCTAGAGCAGATCACACAGCAACACAGCCAGGCAGGTCTTGAGTATCTCCAGAGAGGAAGCCTCCACAGCCCCCCTGGGCAGCCTCTTCCAGGCTTCTCTCACCCTCACAGGGAAAAAAGTCTTCCTCCTCTTCCCAGGGCACTTCCTCTGCCTCAGCCTCCACCACTGCCCCTTGTGCTGGCATTGGGCAGCCCCCAGCAGAGCCTGGCTCCAGCCTCTGGGCACTGCCCCTGCACAGCTGCAGCACCAGCAAGGAGCTCAGCTCTCAGGCTCCTCCTCTCCAAGCTCCAGAGCCCTCAGCTCCCTCAGGTTCTCCTCCTAAGGAAAATCTTCCACTGCCTGCAGCATCTTTGTGCCTCTGGGATGGACTCTCTCCAGGAGTTCCCTGAGCTCCTTAATACAATACAATACAATACAATACAATACAATACAATACAATACAATACAATACAATAAATCCTTCCTGACCTGAGGGCCCCAGAGCTGGACACAAGCTTCCAGATGTTGCCTCAGCAGGGCAGAGCAGAGGGGCAGGAGAACCTCTCTCGACCTACTGACCACAGCCCTTCTAACCCACCCCAGGCTGCCATTGGCCTTCTTGGCCACCAGAGCTCATTGCTGGCTCATGGTCAACCTCCCATCCAGCAGCACCCCCAGGTCCTCTTCCCTTTCACTGCCCTCCACCAATCCCCAACCAATCCACTCCATGGGGCTATTCTTTCCTAGTGTCACTGAGCTAACCAGCACTAGCCATGGCTTCTTTCTTCCCATTTCTTCTCTGTTTTCCACACTACTATGTCTTCCTCCACTTTCTCTGCCAGAAATGTTTCACTTTCTTCAAAGGTCTAATATGACAACGCTGGTTTGCATTTCCCTCTTCCTTCCTTCCCACTCAGAGCTTGCAATTTGATCTGTGGTAGTTATAAAGAAAGGAGAAAAAAAAAACCCACACCCCCCAACAGTCTGATTTTAGCAACTTTCTGTCATCCAGTGTTTCAGTAAGTACTTGTGCAGAGCTGAGAGCTAAAACCAACCAGAGCTGGGGGGGGGAAGGAATATGACATTCATATTAAACATAGTTCTGCATTATGATACAGAGAAATCCTCCCCAAATCCTCTGCAATATACACCATGGATCAACACACGTTTAGGAAGAGTTTCATTGCTGTTTATTGGGGCTGGAAAGGGTCCTGGGGGTGCTGATGGAGAAGCAGCTGAAGAGGAGCCAGCAGGGTGCCCAGGGGGACAAGAAAGCCAAAAGCCTCCTGGCTGGGCTCAGCAATGCTGTGTCCAGCAGCAGCAGGCAGGGGATTGTCCCCTGGCACTCAGCTCTGGGCAGGCCACACCTGGAGGCTTGTGTCCAGTGCTGGGCAGCTGAGTGCCAGAGAGCTGTGGAGGTGCTGGAGCCAGGGCAGAGGAGGGCAAGGAAGCTGGGAAGGGCCTGGGGAAGCAATCTGCTGGAGAGAGGCTGAAGGAGCTGGGGATGGTTAGTGGGAAAGAGAGGCTGAGGGGAGACCTCCTGGCTGCCTCCAGCTCCCTGCAAGGAGGTTGTGGAGAGGCTGCTGCTGCTCTCTTCTGCCAGGTAATTAGTGACAGAACAAGAGGGAATGGCCTCAAGCTGCTACTGGGTAGGTTTAGAGTGAACCTTGGGCACAAGAATGGTCAGGCATCAGAATGTGCTGCCCAGGGAGGTGGTAGAGCCTGGTTGTGTTTGAAGGTGGTTTGGCTGTGGTGCTTGGGGCTGTGGTTTAGGGGTGACCCTTGTAGAGTAGGGTTCTGGGTTGGACTTGGTGCTCCTGAGGGTCTCTTCCAACCTGAATGTTTCTGGGATTCATTTTTCTCCAAGCCAGAAACGGAGAGTTTGCCTCTCATAGCAGCTAAAGGAGAATGTGGAAGGAGAATTAATATTCCTAGACATAGGCACAGCCAACAGAAACAAATGCCTGCTTTCACAAGCACTGTTAAACCTACAGCTAACACCAATGTTATCACCTGCTTTGTACATATGGTTAGCTCTGGGACCCTGGTGAGAACCAAATCACCCCCTCAGCACCATTCACATATCCAGCCCTTGCTGCCACCCCTTGGAGGAGTTCTCACTGAGTGAATTTTGATCATTCTATAGAGACAGACTACAGCTTCTCCAAGAGATCATTTGGGTTTGTGTTCTGAATATCTCTTCCTGTCACTCCCTGCTGCTTGGGTCATTAGGAAGAAGTTCTTCCCCAGGAGGGTGGTGAGAGCCTGGCACAGGTTGCCCAGGGAGGTGGTGGAAGCCTCATCCATGGAGGTTTTGAAGGCCAGGCTGGATGTGGCTGTGAGCAACCTGCTGTAGTGTGAGGTGTCCCTGCCCATGGCAGGGGGGTTGGAACTGGCTGATCCCAGAGGTTCCTTCCTACCCTGAGAATTCTGTGATTGGCTATCTACTCAGTTGCTGGCTTGCTCTTGTGGGATGCTTTTTGTATCAGGGATCAGACTCACTGAGATGGTGTTGGTGACTCATGAGTACTCAGTCAGAGGCAGACCATCACTCATACAAAACAAAACCAAGTTGCTTGTTTCAAGACTTAAACCCTGAGGACAACAGCTGAGCCCCAATGTACCAGGTGCAGTCCACCCAGGCTTTGACTGCAAGTTCTCCATGGAATAACAATGTGCTCCTGAGGCCAAGAGAGCCAATGCTGTGTTGGGATGCAGCAAGAAAAGTGTGGCCAGCAGGGCTAGGGAGGTTCTGCTGCCCCCTCTGCTCTGCCCTGCTGAGACCACAGCTGCAATCCTGTGTCCACTTTGGGGCTCCCCAGTGGAAGAGAGACAGAGAGCTGCTGGAGAGAGTCCAAGGCAGAGGCAGGAGGATGCTTAGGGGACTTGAGCATCTCCCCTGGGAAGAGAGACTGAGAGCCCTGGGACTGTTGAGTCTGGAGAAGAGAAGGCTGTGAGGGATCTGATCAATGTCTCTCAAGAGCTGAGGGCTGGGGGTCAAGGGGAGGGGGCCAAGCTCTTTTGGGTGCTGCACAGCAAGAAGCCAAGGAGCAATGGAGACAAACTTTGAGCAGAGAAGGTTTCAGCTCAACATGAGGAGAAACTTATTGACAGTGAGTGTGCCAGAGAGGTTGTGGAGTCTCCTTCTCTGGAGCCTTTCCCACCCCACCTGAACACATTCCTGTGCAGACTCTCCTGGGTGCTGCTGCTCTGGCAGGGGTTTGGACTGGATGATGTCTGGAGGTCCCTTCCAGCCTCTGATGCACTGTGCTACTGTGATATTTGGCTAGTTTTGCTCCAAGTTAAGGTTTGAGTTTGTTCACAGTCCTTATCCTCCTTTCCCCCTTCGCATCTTGAATTACTTGTTTGCCTCACCAGAGCCAATTCACTTTGATCCTTTAATTCTCTGAAATTATTTTCCTGTGTTCCTTGTCTCCCTGCCAATCATTAATCCATCTTGTTGTGAACAGACTATCAAAACACTCAGGGCTTTGCTCAGCGTGGCAGTGACGTTTTCTGTTGAGCTTACACAACCAACAGCTTGAAGCATTTTCTGGTTCATTCTTAAGGCTGCCTACAAGACAGCCAGGGAGGGACTTGTGAGGGTGTCAGGGAGGGATAGGACTGGGGGGGATGGAAGCAAAACTAGAAGTGGGGAGATGCAGAGTGGATGTGAGGAAGAAGTTGTTGCCCATGAGGGTGGTGAGAGCCTGGCACAGGCTGCCCAGGGAGGTGGTGGAAGCCTCCTGCCTGGAGGTGTTTGCAGCCAGGCTGGATGTGGCTGTGAGCAACCTGCTGTAGTGTGAGGTGTCCCTGCCCATGGCAGGGGGCTTGGAACAGCACTGGAACAGGCTGCCATGGAGATTGTGGAGTCCTCTTCTCTGGAGACTCTCAAAACCCACCTGGATGCATTCCTGTGCAGACTACCCTAAGTGATCCTGCTTTGGCAGGGGGTTGGACCTGATGATCTCTTGAGGTCCCTTCCAACCTCTGAAATACTGTGATTTTCTTACAAAACTGGCTGATCCTTGAGATCCCTTCCAGCCCTAACAAGTCTCTGTGTCTATGAACAGTTTGTTCTGATGCTTTGCAAATGGAATCACAGGATGCTAGGGGCTGGAAGAGACTTCAAAAGATTATCCAGTCCAACCCCCCTGCCAGAGCAGCAGCACCTAGAGCAGATCACACAGGAAAATATCCAGGAGGGTTAGGAGTGTCTCCAGAGAGGGAGACTCCTCAGCCCCCTGGGCAGCCTGTCCAGGGCTCTGTCACCCTCACTGCAAAGAAGTTTCTCCTCCTGTTGAGCTGAAACCTTCTCTGGTCAAGTTTGTCTCCATTGCTCCTTGGCCCTCACGGGGGAAAACAAAAAACTCTTCCTCCTGTTTCCATGGCACTTCCTCTGCCTCAGCTTCCAGCACTGCCCCTGGTGCTGGCATTGGGCAGCCCCCAGCAGAGCCTGGCTCCAGCCTCTGGGCACTGCCCCTGCACAGCTTCAGCACCAGCCAGGAGCTCACCTCTCAGCCTCCTCCTCTCCCAGCTCCAGAGCCCTCAGCTCCCTCAGCTCCCAGAATGACCTTGCTTTCTCTAGTGCCATTGTTTCTCTTTAGACTCTCATATCCTCTTCAGTACCATTGTCAAACAGACTTCTTTCAGAGCTAATTAATTCTTCTGTAATTGCATCTTTACCAGCAGCACTGACTCTTAAAGCCCTTTGTCATGATGGCACCAATAAACCTGAGAGCTGATCCACTTAGTGCAAGCCAGCAAATCTCAGGAGCTGCTCTTTCAACTGGAGTTGTTGGGATCACCACATGCTTCAGACATGCCTTGGCAGGGCTGGGCAGTGCTGAGCACTTCTCAGCTCTAGTGAAGTTATTTGATGCTTTCCTTCTCCCTAGTCATCACTTTCACCTCTTTCCCCCATTGCTTCTTCGTGGTTGACAGCAGCTGAACATGAGCCTGCAGTGTGCCCAGGGGGCCAAGAAGGCCAATGGCATCCTGGCCTGCATCAGGAACAGTGTGGCCAGCAGGAGCAGGGAGGTCATTCTGCCCTGTGCTCCGCACTGCTCGGGCCACACCTGGAGTCCTGTGTCCAGTTCTGGGCTCCTCAGGTTAGGAAAGATGTTGAGCTGCTGGAAGGTGTCCAGAGAAGGGCAACAGAGCTGGGGAGGGGTCTGGAGCACAGCCCTGTGAGGAGAGGCTGAGGGAGCTGGGGTTGCTTAGCCTGGAGGAGAGGAGGCTCAGGGGAGACCTCATTGCTCTCTCCAACTCCCTGAAGGGAGGTTGTAGCCAGGTGGGGGTTGGTCTCTTCTCCCAGGCAAGCAGCACCAGAACAAGAGGACACAGTCTCAAGCTGTGCCAGGGGAGGTTTAGGCTGGAGGTGGTGAAGAAATTCTTCCCAGCAAGAGAGATTGGCCCTTGGGATGTGCTGCCCAGGAAGGTGGTTGGCTCCCCAAGCCTGGCTGTGTTTCAGGGTGGTTTGGATATGATGCTTGGGGCTCTAGTTTAGGGGTGACCCTTGTAGAGGAGGGTTCTGGGTTGGACTTCATGACCCTGAGGGGCTTTTCCAACCTGAATATTTGTGCAAGTGCTGTATCTCCCCCACAAGAAGCATTAAGAAATGCTCCATTCCCAGCTGAGGAAGTCTAGACAAGAGGAGCATTACCTTCCCTTCCCTCCCACCCCCTTACCCCCCAGTTTGTGCTTTAAGAAAGAGAAACAAAAAAATATCATGGCTAATGTGATGGTCTTTATTTACAATTCTCAGTGCAACAACAACAAGGGGGGGAATCAAGTTACAACACTGTGAAACTGAATTAACTATAGCCTAAAGCAAGAATTGCAGAGCCTTTGACAGAGCTCAGACTGTCAGGAAGCAAGAGGTTTGCATTGGGAAGAAAACAGAGACACAGTTGGTTGGGTCAGAAGGGACCTTCGAAGCTCACCCAGTCCAACATGAGGAGGAACTTCCTCACTGTGAGGGTCACAGAGCCCTGGAACAGGCCACCCAGGGAGGTTGTGGAGTCCTCTCCATAGACTTCCAAGACCCACCAGGATACACTCCTGTGTAAGCTGTAATAGATTCTATGATCTGCTCTGGCTGAGAGGGAGCTGATCAATGTCTCTCAAGAGCTGAGGGCTGGGGGTCAAGGGGAGGGGGCCAAGCTCTTCTGGGTGGGGGGTTAACACCCTTTCTGAGAACAAAGGAAAAGCAGGGGGAGGGCTTGCAGGTACTTTACCCTCCCTGCAGGGCGTTTTTCCCCTGGGAAGCTGAGTCTGTTCCACTCCCCCCTCCCTGCCCAGCTAGAGTATAAAGAGCAGGACACTGTAGCTGTTGGCCCCTTTGGGCTGCTGCCTCTGCTGGATGAGAGCTGCTGCAGCTGCCCTCCTGCTCCTCTGCCACGTGGTTGGGCCTGATCCTTCTCCCTGCTGCCTCCTCAGAGAAAGGCTGGGTTTGTAGTATTCTCTTTTTTGTCCCCCTCCCATCCATCCTCATCCCTTGCCCTTGTGAGCCTTTCCTGTCACTGTTATATGTATTGTTTAAAGACAACTCTTTACCTCTCTACTTCCAAGCCCACTCCAAATTACTGTTTGGTGGATTTGCTCCTTCCTTTTCTCCCCTCTCTGTTGGGAGGGAGAAGGGGGGAGCAGGGGAGAGATTTTCAGCCTTACCCCCACCTGAGCTCTTCACTCCCAGTTAAGGCTCAAACCACCACAGTGCTGCACAGCAAGAAGCCAAGGAGCAATGGAGACAAACTTGAGCAGAGAAGGTTTCAGCTCCAGAGGAGGAGAAACTTCTTTGCAGTGAGGGTGAGGGAGCCCTGGAGCAGGCTGCCCAGAGAGGTTGTGGAGTCTCCTTCTCTGGAGCCTTTCCCACCCCAGCTGGATGCATTCCTGTGCAGACTGCCCTGGGTGCTGCTGCTCTGGCAGGGGAGTTGGGCTGGACGATTTCCCGAGGTCCCTTCCAACTTCTGGTGTCCTGTGGTGCTGTACCAGTTCTAGTTCAGCAGTGGGCATGATCCTGAAATACATTCCAGCACTTATGATACAGCCTGAAAGGAAACTCAAGTGCAGAGTTGAGTCTGCCATGGGTCTTCGCTCCCTTTAATACCTAATAAAGAATGCCTGATGAGAAACACTTTACAATTGTTCAAGCCATGTTATCAAAGCCTGGGCAGCCCAGCAGGGTCTTCTCCAACTGACCTTTTTAATGACACCACTCATTAAAAACATTCACAGGAGAGAGAAAAAAACCAACCTTGGTCAAATGCTGATCTCTGGTAGTCAAGCAGGGGAGGGACTTTTGAGGATGTCAGGGAGGGATAGGACTGGGGGGGATGGAGCAAAACTAGAAGTGGGGAGACTGAGATTGGATGTGAGGAAGAAGTTTTTCCCTATGAGGGTGGTGAGAGCCTGGCACAGGTTGCCCAGGGAGGTGGTTGAGACACCATTCCTGGACACATTCAAGGTGAGGCTGGAGAGGCTCTGGGAAACCTGATCTAGTTGGGGATGTCCCTGCTGAGTGCAGAGGGGTTGGACAAGATGAGCTTTAGAGGTCTCTAACTCAGACCATTCTATGAATATGAGTAAGAGAGGGCCCCAACAATGAGCAGAGGGCTGGAGCTCCCCTCCTATGAAGACAGGCTGAGGGAGTTGGGGCTGTTCAGTCTGGAGAAGAGAAGGCTCCAAGGAGACCTAATTGTGGCCTTCCAGGATCTGAAGGGGGCTCCAGGAAATCTGGGGAGGGACTTCTGAGGGTGTCAGGGAGGGATAGGACTGAGGGGAATAGATCCAACCTAGAGGAGGGGAGATTCAGATTGGCTGTGAGGAAGAAGTTGTTCCCCATGAGGGTGGTGAGAGCCTGGCACAGGCTGCCCAGGGAGGTGGTGGCAGCCTCCTGCCTGGAGGTGTTTGCAGCCAGGCTGGAGGTGGCTGTGAGCAACCTGCTGCAGTGTGAGGTGTCCCTGCCCGTGGCAGGGGGCTTGGAATGGGGTTTAGATGATCCTTGAGGACCCTTCCAACCCTAACAACCCCATGCTTCTATGAGTATGTTTATCACCTTCTGTTTCAAAGAGCATCTTGTTAGCCTGGCATTTTACACCCAAGCATTCACTCCGAGATCAGGGCCCCGACAGTGGAAATCCTCTGTGCCAGGGAAGTGGAAGACTGATTGAGAACTCTGTTCCTTTACAGATAGACTCATCCTGAGCATGCAGCCAGCATCTAGCTTCTTGTGCCTGCCACTGGAATACAAATAACAAACAATTGTGGTGGGAAAAGCACAGGAAGAGCTTCTTAACACTGAGTGATTCCTCCAGAACTCATTATTCTAATAATGAGCTCAGCCCATCCATGACAGGCACAAGGCTGAATTTTCATGCAAATATATTCATCCATTCTGCAACTACTACAGCCCTGAAAAAAATCAAATTAACAATATCCATCAAGAGACAGAATACAGTGCCCCACATGAAAGGAAAAGGAGGAGGGGCTTCCTGCTCAGCAGGTAATTAAAACCACATTTTATAGTTGACAGTGTCCTTCTATGAGCAAGAGCAAGGCCACAGCAACAGTCACTGTTGTCCAGTTATGATGGTATGGGTCAGGGCAAGCCCAAGCATTGATACAGGCTGGGCAGGGACTGGCTTGAGAGCAGCCCTCAAGCAAAGGACCTGGGGGTGCTGGGGGAGGAGAAGCTCAGCAGGAGCCAGCAGTGAGCACTTGCAGCCCAGAGAGCCAAGCAGAGCCTGGGCTGCAGCAAGAGAAGTGTGGCCAGCAGGGCCAGGGAGGGGATTCTGCCCCTCTGCTCCACTCTGCTGAGACCACACCTGGAGTACTGTGACCAGTTCTGGAGCCTCTGCTACAGGAAGGATCTGGAGGTGCTGGAAGGTGTCCAGAGAAGGGATCACAATAATGAGCAGAGGGCTGGAGCTGCTCTGCTCTGAGGACAGACTGAGGGAGCTGGGGCTGTTCAGTCTGGAGAAGAGAAGGCTCCAAGCAGAACTTATTGTGACCTTTCAAGAACTGCAGGGGGCTCTAAGAAAGCTGGGGAGAGACTTTTGAGGGTGTCAGGGAGTGATAGGACTGGGGGGGGATGGAGCACAACTAGAAATGGGGAGATTCAGATAGGAGGATAATAGAGATTGGAAAGGACCTCTAGAGATCGAGTCCAAGCCCCCTGCCAGAGCAGGGCCATAGAATCCAGCACAGCTCACACAGGAACACAACCAAGCAGGGCTGGAAAGGCTCCAGAGAAGGAGGCTCCACCACCTCTCTGGGAAGCCTCTTCCAGTGCTCTGGGATCCTGACAGTAAAGAAGTTCCTCCTCATGTCGAGAGGGAGCTTCCTCTGCTGCAGCTCACATCCAGAACTCAAACTCTTCTGTCCCACATTAGCAACCCCCAAGCAGTGCAGGAAGCAGGGATAAAGGGTTTGAAAGGAGGAGAGAGCAGCTTGGGCTCCACAAGCAGACTTGTGACTGGAAACCTCAGCTGGCACTTGCCAGAGGTGCTGGCATACAAACCCCAACCCTTCCACCTGTGGGCAAGCTCTCAGCTGCTGCAGAAAGCCTTGAAACACAAGAGGGGAGTGGCAGAATAGTTCTCATCCTGTCACAGGGCAGGTTCCCTCTGGACCTCACTGGGAAGAGCTGCTCAAAAGGAACTCAACTAGGAAATTGCCCTTTTTAAGCCTATTTCCCTTTATTTCTCACAGAGCCTGGAATAGACACTTAGTGCCATGGCTTAGATGTGTGGGGTGATAGGTTGGAATCTATGAGCTTGAAGGTCTTTTCCAACCTGGTTAAGTCTCTTCTCACTTGTCCCCTTTTAAACCTATTTACCTTTCTCTCTTGCAGAGGCACAGCAGAGCTCCAACAGGTTGGTCATTTCCTCAGGCACTTCCCATTCTTCTGGCCCAGAAGCCAAACTTGAGCTTTGAGGCACTGGGAAGGCTTGCAAGGGAAAGCTGAAGACTCAGAGAGCTTTGAGGGTCGTTGCTGCAGTCATCACCCTTACCATAGCACTTCTGCTCCCTCTACACCATCCTCCTCCCCTCGGCCTCAGCAGCTCCTGCTCCCTCTAACACCATTGTGGCACCCATCCCAGAGCCAGGGGCAAGACCTTCAACCAGCCAAGAGACCACCCAGAGGAGCCCCAGCCAGCACCCGTGGAGGATATTGGAGCACTCATCAATGTAGGCCCTAACAACCGGGGGGCCACCAGGCCCCCCGGCCTTTGTTGTCACCACCACCAACACCCAGGGTGCAGCAGGGGCACTCACCAGGGTGGAGAGGAGGATCCTCAGCCCAGAAGGGCTCAGCTTAGGGCTCCTGCCCTTCCTGGCGGGGATTAAATAGGGGAGTGGGTGGGGAGGGCCAAGTGGCCACACCTGGGGTGGGAGGAGACTCCAGCAGAGCCCAGGTGCTCTGGGATTTGAGGGGGAAAGGGGGGAGTGTGGGGGGGGATGGGAAAGGGGCAGCTCTGGTGGGAAAGGAGAGGTGAGGGGGAAAGGAGAGGTGAGGGGGAAAGGAGGGGATTTTAAAATCCCTTCATCTCCCACAGCTCGTCCATGAGGCACAACTGCAGCTGATGGTTGGCTTTGCCTCCGTGCCAGAAGAACAAACCCATCAGTGCTCCAGGAGCCAAAGCACAGTGGTGGCTGTGACAAGGAGATCTTTCCAGAGTTATTGTTTGGCTTGGTGAGAAATCTGTGCTTCTCAGATCAAAACAACCACAACAACAGCAACAACAAAGTTCTCCAAGAGTGAATTTTCTCCCTGGATACCAGCAGACACCACCAAGATGCTGAAGGAGTGGGGCATAGGAACTATGAGGAGAGGCTGAGAGCCCTGGGGCTGTTTAGTCTGCAGAGGAGAAGCTGAGAGGGATCTGATCATGCCTGTCAATAGCTGAGGGCTGGGGGTCAGGAGGGAGGGGACAGGCTCTGCTCACCTGCACTCTGTGGTAGGACAAGGGACAATGGATATAAACTCCAGCACAGGAGGTTCACCTCAAACACAAGGAGGAACTGCTTCACTGCGAGGCTCACAGAGCCCTGGAAGAGGCTGCCTCCTTCTATGGAGCTTTTCAAGCTCCCTCTGGATGTGTTCCTGTGTGACCTGTGCTGGATCCTGTGGTCCTGCTCTGACAGGGGCTTGGACTGGATGATCTCCAGAGGTCCCTTCCAAGCCCTAACATCCTGTGAGCCTGTGATTACAGCCCATCCCAGGAGGAAGAGCTAAGGATGCATTAGCATGAACCTTGCTTCCTCACTCTGTCTGTCAGAGATCAAAGTGTTACTGAAGTGCACATCCTGAAAGAGCAGGAGGCAGGGCAGAACAATGCTGCCAAGGTGTTAACACGTTTTCCTGCAGTGGAACTGAAAGGATTACTGAGCTAATGGCCAAGCCTTTCAAATCTTCCACACCCCATTCCCCTTCACCCTTGCACAGGCAATCCTCTCTCCCCTCCTGTGACCATCCCATTCAGAACAAAATGAGAGAGTTTCTCTCTCCTGAGCCTCTGATGCTCTGCCTGCACTGTTTTTCTGGTTCAGCAGCTCATGCACGTGTTTTTCTTGGTAATAAATCATATCAGGAGAAGTGTGGCCAGCAGGGCCAGGGAGGAGATTCTCCCCCTCTGCTCAGCTCTGGTGAGACCCCACCTGGAGTACTGCCTCCAGTTCTGGAGCCTCTATTACAAGAAGGAACTGGAGGTGCTGGAAGGTGTCCAGAGAAGGGCCATGAGGATGAGCAGAGGGCTGGAGCTGCTCTGCTGTGAGGACAGACTGAGGGAGTTGGGGTTGTGCAGGCTGGAGAGGAGAAGGCTCTGAGGAGACCTCATTGTGGCCTCCCAGGATCTGCAGGGGGCTCCAAGAAAGCTGGGGAGGGACTTCTGAGGGTGACAGGGAGGGATAGGACTGGGGGGGATGGAGCAAACTAGAAATGGGGGATTGAGATTGATGTGAGGAAGAAGTTGTTCCCCAGGAGGGTGGTGAGCCTGGCACAGGTTGCCCAGGGAGGTGGTGGAAGCCTCCTGCCTGGAGGTGTTGCAGCCAGCTGGAGTGGCTGTGAGCACCTGCTGCAGTGTGAGGTGTCCCTGCCCATGGCAGGGGGTTGGGACTGAATAATCCTTGAGGCCCCTTCCAACCCTGACAACTCTGTGATTCCATGATTAAGTTGTCATTTTATTATGCATTAAATATCTTGGTGTGTAACTTCTGCTGTGGTTGCTACAGGTCCTCACTAACAAAGGAATGATCATTGCATCCATGAAGGAGGTGGCAGAACACACGAGATGAGTTCACAGGATACAATGCTCAAGAAGAAAGAGCAGGAAACAAATGAGTAGCAGACATGGGAAACATTTTTGATGGCAAGAGTGCTCAGGCATAGGAATATGCTGCCTAGGGATGTGGCTGAGTCCCCAGGCCTGGATGTATCATAGTATCATAGCATCAGTCAGGGTTGGAAGGGGCCACAAGGATCATCCAGTTCCAACCCCCCTGCCATGGGCAGGGACACCCCACACTAGATCAGGCTGGCCAGAGCCTCATCCAGCCTGGTCTTAAACACCTCCAGGACGGGCCTCAACCACCTCCCTGGACAACCCATTCCAGGGCTTCACCACTCTCATGGGGAAGAACCTCTTCCCCACCTCCAGCCTGAATCTCCCCACCTCCAGCTTCATTCCATTCCCCCTAGTCCTATCACTCCTGATATCCTGAGCATCCCTCCCCAGCCTTCCTGTAGCCCCCTTCAGATCCTGGAAGGCCACAATGAGGTCACCTCGGAGCCTTCTCTTCTCCAGACTGAACAGCCCCAACTCCTTCAGTCTGTCCTCACAGCAGAGCAGCTCCAGCCCTCTGCTCATCCTCGTGGCCCTGCTCTGGACACCTTCCAGCACCTCCAGAGCCCTCTTGCAATAGGGGCTCCAGAACTGGCAGTACTCCAGGTGGGGTCTCAGCAGGGCTGAGCAGAGGGGGAGAATCCCCTCCCTTGCCCTGCTGGGCCACACTTCTCCTGCTGCAGCCCAGGCTCTGCTTGGCTTTCCGGGCTGCAAGTGCACCCTGAGAGCTCCTGGGGAGCTTCTCCTCCCCCAGCACCCCCAAGTCTCTCTCCTCAGGGCTGCTCCCCAGCCAGTCCCTGCCCAGCCGGATTTGTGCCTGGATTGCCTCGCCCCAGCTGCAGGACCCTGCCCTTGGTCTTGTTGAAGCTCCTGAGGTTGGCTTGTGCCCACCTCTCCAGCCTGTCCAGGTCCCTCTGGATGGATCCTTCCCTCCAGCCTGGCTGCTGCCCCACACAGCTTGGTGTCATCAGCAACCTTGCTGAGGGGGCACTCGATGCCACTGTCCATGTCCATGTCACTGTCAAGGTCACTGTCCATGTCTTTAAAGGTCATTTAGATATGGTGCTTGGGGCTATGGTTTAGGGGTGAACCTTGTAGAGCAGGGTTCTGGGTTCTGGACTCGGTGATCCTGAGGGGCTTTTCCAACCTGAATGGTTCTGGGATTCTGTGAAAGTGGAAATTTAGACTTGTAGAGTTTCTACAAAGGGTTGTAAAGGTGCTGAGAACACATGGGCTGTCTCAGCTGTTTAGGATAGACAATTGCTGGCTCAACTGCTCAACAAGCCACCCAGAATCATAGAATTGGCAGGGCTGGAAGGGACCTCAAGGCTCAGCCAGTCCCAACCCCCCTGCCATGGGCAGGGACACCTCACACTGCAGCAGGTTGCTCACGCCCCAGCCAGCCTGGCGCAAACACCTCCAGGCAGGAGGCTTCCACACCTCCTGGGCAGCCTGTGCCAGGCTCTCACCACCCTCACAGGGAAACTTCTTCCTCACATCCAATCTGAATCTCCCCACTTCTAGTTTGCTCCATTCCCCCCAGTCCTATCCCTCCTGCACACTTAAAAAGTCCCTCCCTTGGACTCTCTCCAGCAGACTCCTGTCCTTGACTGAGAATCCCAGAACTGATGCAAATTCCAGCTGTGGCCTCACCAGGGCAGTGTAGAGGGGGAGGGAACCTCCCTGGCTCTGCTGGCCACACTCCTCTTAATGTACCCCAGGACCCCCTTGGCCTTCTTGGCCCCCAGGGCACATTGCTGTCCCGTGCAGCACTTGCTGCCCTGCAGCACTCCCAGATCCTCCTCAGGGCTGCTCTCCAGCAGATCCCCTCCCAGCCTGTGCTGCTGCAGCTTATTTTTCGTTCCCAGATGCACTCTGCACCCAGCCCTCAGATATTTATAAACATTTATGAATCCCCTCTCAGCCTTCTCCTCTGCAGACTAACAGCCCCAGGGCTCTCAGCCTCTCCTCAAGTTCCTATGCTCCACTTCCTTCACAGCTTGGTGGTGTCTGCTGGTATCCAGGAGAAAATTCACTCTTGGAGAACTTTTGTTGTTGCTGTTGTTGTGGTTGTTTTGATCTGAGAAGCACAGATTTTTCTCACCAAGCCAAATAATAACTCTGGAAAGATCTCCTTGTCACAGCCACCACTGTTGCTTGGGCTCCTGGAGCACTGATGGTTGTTCTTCTGGCACGGAGGCAAAGCCAACCATCAGCTGCATTGTGCCTCATGGACGAGCTGTGGGATATGAAGGGATTTTAAATCTCCCTCCTTTTCCCCTCACCTCTCCTTTCCCACCACAGCTGCCCCTTTCCCATCCCCCCCCCCACCTCCCCCCTTTCCCCCTCAATCCCAGAGCACCTGGGCTCTGCTGAGTCTCCTCCCAGCCAGGTGTGGCCATTGGCCCTCCCACCCACTCCCCTATTTAATCCCCGCCAGGAAGGGCAGGAGCCCTAAGCTGAGCCCTTCTGGGCTGAGGATCTCCTCTCCCACCCTGGTGAGTGCCCCTGCTGCACCCTGGGTGCTGGTGGTGGTGACAACAAAGGCCGGGGGGCCTGGTGGCCCCCCGGTTAGGTAGGGCCTACATTGCTGAGTGCTCCAATATCCTCCACGGGTGCTGGCTGGGGCTCCTCTGGGTGGTCTCTTGGCTGGTTGAAGGTCTTGCCCTGGCTCGGGATGGCTGCCACAATGGTGTTAGAGGGAGCAGGAGCTGCTGAGGCCGAGGGGAGGAGGATGGTGTAGAGGGAGCAGAAGTGCTATGGTAAGGGTGATGACTTCAGCAACGACCCTCAAAGCTCTCTGAGTCTTCAGCTTTCCCTTGCAAGCCTTCCCAGTGCCTCAAAGCTCAAGTTTGGCTTCTGGGCCAGAAGAATGGGAAGTGCCTGAGGAAATGACCTACCTGTTGGAGCTCTGCTGTGCCTCTGCAAGAGAGAAAGGTAAATAGGCTTAAAGGGGGACAATTGAGAAGAGGATTAACCAGGTTGGAAAAGACCTTCAAGCTCATAGATTCCAACC
This sequence comes from Colaptes auratus, assembly GCA_015227895.2. Lineage (NCBI taxonomy): Eukaryota > Metazoa > Chordata > Aves > Piciformes > Picidae > Colaptes > Colaptes auratus. The sequence goes on along the minus strand of CM037640.1, from coordinate 56,623,476 downwards.
TATCCCCCCACACATCTAAGCCATGGCACTAGTGTCTATTCCAGGCTCTGTAAGAAACAAGGGAAATATGCTTAAAAGGGCAGTTTCCTAGTTGAGTTCCTTTTGAGCAGCTCTTCCCAGTGAGGTCCGAGGGAACCTGCCCGTGACAGGATGAGAACTATTCTGCCACTCCCCTCTTGTGTTTCAAGGCTTTCTGCAGCAGCTGAGAGCTTGCCCCCGAAGGTGGAAGGGTTTGGGGTTTTGGTGCCCGCACCTCTGGCAAGTGCCAGCTGAGTTTCCAGTCTCAGTCTGCTTGTGGAGCCCCAGCTGTCTCTCCTCCTTTCAAACCCTTTATCCCTGCTTCCTGCACTGCTTGGGGGTTGCTAATGTGGGACAGAAGAGTTTGAGTTCTGGATGTGAGCTGCAGCAGAGGAAGCTCCCTCTCGACATGAGGAGGAACTTCTTTACTGTCAGGATCACAGAGCCCTGGAAGAGGCTTCCCAGAGAGGTGGTGGAGCCTCCTTCTCTGGAGCCTTTCCAGCCCTGCTTGGTTGTGTTCCTGTGTGAGCTGTGCTGGATTCTATGGCCCTGCTCTGGCAGCGGGGTTGGACTTGGAAGAGGTTTCCTAGAGTGTTTATGGAGAGGCACTTCCAGGGACAGGGACTCCACCTCCCTGGGCAGCACATCCCAATGGCCAATCTCTCTTGCTGGGAAGAAATTTCTCCTCAGCTCCAGCCTAGTCCTCCCCTGGCACAGCTTGAGATGCTGTCCTCTTGTTCTGGGGCTGCTTGCCTGGGAGAAGAGACCAACCCCCACCTGGCTACAACCTCCCTTTAGGGAGTTGCCAGAGAGCAAGAAGGTCTCCCCTGAGCCTCCTCTTCTGCAGGCTAAGCAACCCCAGCTCCCTCAGCCTCTCCTCACAGGGCTGTGCTCCAGACCCCTCCCCAGCTTTGTTGCCCTTCTCTGGACACCTTCAAGTGTCTCAATGCCCTTCTTGAGTTGATGAGCTCAGAACTGGACACAGGACTCCTAAGCAGTGCTGAGTCCAGTGCAGAATGACTTCCCTGCTCCTGCTGGCCACACTATTCCCCCAGTTACTCACAGTACCTGATGTAGTCACCTGCATCCTCAAGCAATCATTGGGCTTTGGCTCTGAGGCCTGACATAACAGACATTCCCACCTGGGTGTGGAACAGAATCGCAGACACACCCTGCCTACAATGCTCCCTCTTGGGGGTTCTCCACTCCATGCTTCTGCCCCACTGCACTTTCCCATCCATGGGAGCTCTGACTAAGCTGCAGCTTTCACTCCTCTTCCCACACCCATAGTCTGTGCTATGTGGCATGGAGTCAATTTGATCAGAGGTAAATGCAAACCCCAAATATTTTGTTGCAGTTTTTAATCATCAGCTCTGATGAGCATCACCCTTTCTGCAGGAAAATGAAGGCCTAAGTGTCTGGGCAGTGTCTAGGCTGCACCACGGGAGAGTTCTTCACAGAAAGAGTAATTGGCCATTGGGATGTGCTGCCCTGGGAGGTGGTGGAGTCCCCATCCCTTGAGGTGTTCAAGAGGGGATTGGATGTGGCCCTTGGAGCCATGGTTTAGTGTAGTCATGAGGTGTTGGTGATAGGTTGTCTTGATGATCTCTGAGGTCTTTCCAACCTTCTTGATTCTATGATTCTGGGTCCTGACACCAACTGTCACACTATAAAGAAAGGGCTAACAAGCTGAACTCTTGGATCTGAGCATCCTGATCAGGGTGATGTTTATTATGGGGTTGTTCAGTCTGGAGAAGAGAAGGCTCTGAGGAACCTCTTGTGGCCTTCCAGCATCTGAAGGGGGCTCCAAGAAAGCTGGGAGGGACATCTGAGGGATTCAGGGAGGGGTGGGACTGGGGGGAATGGAGCAAAACTAGAAATGGGGAGATTGAGATTGGATGTGAGGAAGAAGTTGTTCCCCATGAGGGTGGGAGAGCCTCCTGCCTGGAGGTGTTTGCAGCCAGGCTGGCTGTGGCTGTGATCAACCTGCTGCATGTTGAGGTGTCCCTGCCCATGGCAAGGGGTTGAGCTGGCTGAGCCTTGAGATCCCCTTCCAGCCCTGACCATTCTGTGGGTCTGTCTTCAGTTTTGATACTGTGTCCTGCAGAGGCTGCTTTGAGCCTGGAAGTCAGAGCTCAGCACTACAAGCAAGAAGCAAGAATTACTGCTCTGATGGCAGGCACACAACAGATGAGAGGTGGTTTGTGCTTAAGCTGGGAGCCTCCATTGCACAAGAAACCTTGCGGTCTGGGTGTCTGAGAAATGAGCAGGAGAAGCAGCATGCAGAGAAGACCTCCTTTTGCTTCAAGCCCTATCAAGAGGTAAAATTGCTAATGAGCTACAATTATCTTAAGCTATGATAAACATAAGCTCAGCAGTAGTGTTGAAAATTGCTGTCTGCCACCAGCAACTGTGATGGCAACACCAAGACACTGCTGGAAGGTGTCCAGAGAAGGGCAACGAGGCTGGGGAGGGGTCTGGAGCACAGCCCTGTGGGAGAGGCTGAGGGAGCGGGTTGCTTAGCCTGCAGAAGAGGAGGCTCAGGGGAGACCTCCTTGCTCTCTCCAACTCCCTGAAGGGAGGTTGTAGCCAGGTGGGGGTTGGCCTCTTCTGCCAGGCACCCAGCACCAGAACAAGAGGACACAGTCTCAAGCTGTGCCAGGGGAGGTTTAAGCTGGAGGTGAGGAAGAAATTCTTCCCAGAAAGAGCTTGGCCATTGGGATATGCTGCCCAGGGAGGTGGTGGAGTCACCATCCCTGCAGGTGTTTAAGAAGAGCCTGGATGAGGCCCTTGGTGCCATGGTTTAGCTGATTAGATGGTGCTGGGTGCTAGGTTGGCCTGGGTGATCACAGAGGTCTTTTCCAACCTGGTTAATTCTGTGTCCTGTAGGTTCTTAGCTGTGTTGCACACCCACTACTCTAATGTTGTGCCACTGAGGTTGAAACTCACTGAGGTTGGTTCAAAAGCACCTAGCTGCCAGCTGCAACTCTGCTGCAGGCTGCAGACCATCAGCTCCAAGCTCTGTAAAAGTTGCCTTTGAACGTGAGTGCCTTGCAGTGAGCTCCAAACAGCAAACAAATTCAAGGCAACTTTAAATAATTTATCAAAACAGGAAAATAATTCTGGTTTTAGAACTCCTCATCTTCTCTAGGAAAATAACTTCAGGAGCAAAGGACGTGGCCAAGTTCTCATAGAGCCACAGAATCAGCAAGGTAGGAAAAGACCTCAGAGATCACAGTATCACTAAGGTTGGAAGAGACCTCGAAGATCATCCAGTCCAACCTTTACCTAATGATTATGATCAGTGCAACAATATTGTGGCCTTCCAGTGTCTGAGGGGGGCTACAAGACAGCTGGGGAGGGACTTCTGAGGGTGTCAGGGTGTGATAAGACTGGAGAGGATGGAGCAAAACCAGATATGGGTAGATTCAGATTGGATGTGAGGAAGAAGTTCTTCTCCCATGAGGGTGGTGAGAGCCTGGCACAGGCTGCCCAGGGAGGTGGTGGCAGCCTCCTGCCTGGAGGTGTTTGCAGCCAGGCTGGAGGTGGCTGTGAGCAACCTGCTGCAGTGTGAGTGTCCCTGCCCATGGCAGGGGTGGATGCTGCTGCTCCTTGAGGTCCCTGCCAACCCTGACAAGTCTATGATAAAATCCCAGTATCCCTGGCACGTGCAAGCAAACTGACTTTAGATATCCTGCTCATCAATCAGTTCCAGGCAGAATACTCATTTAAAAGACAGAGCCTTGAGACCACCGTTCCCAGGAAAGGTCAGAAAGCTCCATCACTGATCATATGCAAGGGCAGGATGTAATTTGTGAATTCTATTGAAGTCACCTTAGAAGCCAGACACCAGATAAAGAGCTCACAAAGAGAAATATTAATTTTAGGCAAATAGTGATGAAACTTACCCCTTAATGTTAGCCACTAGCTGAGGGCAATGAGCAGCTGGAGCACCTCTGCTGTGAGGACGGATGGGGGAGTAGGGGTGGTTCAGTTTAGAGAAGAGAAGGCTCTGAGGAGACCTAATTGTGGCCTTCCAGTTTCCCCTGTGCTCTGCACTGGTCAGGCCACACCTTGAGTCCTGTGTCCAGGTCTGGGCTCCTCAATTCAGGAAAGATGTTGAGATGCTGGAAGGTGTCCAGAGAAGGGCAACAAAGCTGGGGAGGGGTCTGGAGCACAGCCTGTGAGGAGGGGCCTGAGGGAGCTGGGGTGCTTAGCCTGCAGAGAGGAGGCTCAGGGAGACCACTTGCTCTCTGCAACTCCCTGAAGGGAGGTGTAGCCAGCTGGAGGTTGGTCTCTGCTCCCAGGACACAGCACCACAAGAGGACACAGTCTCAAGCTGTGCTGGGGAAGGTTCAGGCTGGAGGGAGGAGAAAGCTCTTCCAGCCAGAGAGGATTGGCCCTTGGGATGTGCTGCCCAGGGAGGTGGTGGAGTCCCCATCCCTGGAGGGGTTCACAAAAGGCTTGGATGTGGCACTTTGGAGCCATGGTAGTTGTCAGGAGGGTAGGTATTAGGTTGGACTTGATGATCTCTGAGCTCTTTTCCAACCTCATGATTCTATGAAGGGGGCTACCAGAGAGCTGGGGATGGACTTTTCAGAATCCTCCTATGTGAAAATGCAATGTGCAAAATGCTTGAAGCAATCCCTTCCCTCTGATCAAGACTGATAAAGTTTCAGCTCTTTTAAGTTTCAGGCATTGTCCTTCAAGAAAGCCAAGGAGCAGCTGAGCAGAATCTTAGGAGGGCAAAGAAGTCAGGAATCAGATCTACAAGGAAAGGGCTGAAAAGTCACTCAAATTGAAAGCCTGCTGGAGAGGCATACAGTGTTGTTCAAAGACAAAAAAGGCTGCTGAAAGGAGAGCTGGAAGAATTTACTGCATCACTAATGGAGAGTGCAAGGAGCACTTGGTTTGAGCTGGCACAAAGGCTTAGCTTAGATAGCATCACAGTATCACCAGGGCTGGAAGAGACCTCAAAGATCCGTTCCAAGCTGTCACCACAGACCTCAGGATGCTAGCAAAGATTTTTGGGTGGAAGCCTCATCCCTGGAAGTTTTGAAGGCCAGCTGGGGTGACCTGCTGTAGTGTGAGGTGTCCCTGCCCGTGGCAGGGGGTTTGGAACTGGCTGATCCTTGAGGTCCCTTCCAACCCTAACAAGTCTATGCTTCCATGGTGCAATGGTTCTGTGATTCTGTGGTTCTATATTAAGTGCAGTGTAACACTGGGATAGATCAACCCAGGGAAGCTGTTGAGCCTCTGGCAGTATTAATGTTGGGGGGGAGCTTCAACCCACCTCAGAAGTCCTTGGGAAGTGCTCAGAGAAACATCTGACAGGAAGGATTAATACCAGTCCACCCTCCCCATGGAACAGAGGAATGCTGATGCTCTCCTGAATCCTTGCTGGTCCTGTGCTGCCTCAAGCTGTGCCAGGGGAGGCTTAGGCTGGAGGTGAGGAGAAGTTCTTCCAGAGAGAGCTGTTAGCCTTTGGAATGTGCTGCCAGGGGTGGTGGAGTCACCATCCCTGGAGGTTTTCAAGAGGGGATTGGATGTGGTACTTGGGCCATGGTTTAGTAGACATGAGGTGTTGGGTGACAGGGGACTTGATGGCCTTTGAGGCCTTTTCCAACCTCATTGACTCTATGATATTATGTGATGCCCCTGCAGAGTGCCCTCTGCACAGCAAGTTTAGGAGGAGATGTGACTCCAGCTGTCATGCTTAAATGCAGTTGTGATTATGATGTGCAATTTATGGCTTACTGCCTCTGCTCAGAGACACTCAACTCTGCATCTTCTCTGTATTGATCAAGCTGTGTGATCATGGCCAAGAGGAACCAAGCACAATATTTCATCTCCTAATCTATTTTCCTGTTTAGAGCTTGTGATTCATATCAGCTCCCTTTTGACATCTTAAATTTAGATGTCTGGCATAAGGCTCCTTCTTTGAGATGCAAGACATCTCTTCAGGCAAATTCACCCTCTTCTTGCTGTCTAAATTAAACATGGGGTTGTTTACTATGTGGGTCTCTCTTGGCAGCACAGGAAGCCTCATCAGCCAAACAGCTCTGCTATAGGTGCCAAGAGAAGAGGTGAAGTACCACCTTTGGTACCATGGACAGAGGCACTGAGTGCACCAGCAGATGGTGCTGGTGACCCATCGTGTGGTGAGGCTGCCAGGCTGGAGGGATGGGATCCATCCAGAGGGACCCTGACAGGCTGCAGAGCTCAGCCCATGACAACCTCAGGAGGTTCCACACCAAGTGCAGGGTCCTGCAGCTGGGTGTAAGAGATTAAATCTTGTCTCTCCTGATGTGAAACAACAAAGGTAAAATCACCTTTGCTCCTTGCCAAGAGAATGAGGGAGCTGGGGTTGCTTAGCCTGGAGAAGAGGAGGCTCGGAGGAGACTTTATTGCTCTCTACACTACCCTGAAAGGAGGTGTAGCCAGGTGGGGTTGTGGGCTCTTCTCCCAGGCAGCCAGCACCAGAACAAGAGGACACAGTCTCAAGCTGCCAGGGGAGGTTCGGCTGGATGTTTAGGAAAAATTCTTCCCAGCAAGAGAGCTTGGCCCTTGGGATGTGCTGGCCAGGGAGGGGTGGAGTCCCCATCCCTGGAGGTGTTCAAGAGGGGTTGGATGTGGCACTTGGAGCCATGGTTTAGTTGTCAGGAAGTGTTAGGTATTAGGTATTAAGTTGGACTTGATGATCTCTGAGGTCTTTTCCAACCTTATTGATTCTATGATCAATAGCTGATGTGTATTGGGCAGACTCCCCTGGATAAGGGCTCTCTGGAATGTGCATTGAGAAGATCATCTCCGCCCATCAGCTACCCAGGGAAGGGAGGATGGTGTAAAGGACAACTGTATAAAAGACCTGAGCAGTACCTGCTCAGAAGAAGACCTGGGCAATGACTGCTCTGACCAGGAGTGAAAAGGACAGACACAGGAGAGAAGACATCACCATGGAGCCTGGAGGCAGCAGAGCAGGAGGAACCCCCATTCCAAGTCCTAAGTTCTGCCTGCTGCAACTCATGGAGCTGAAGAGGCTGCTTGGAGAAGGGCTTGGACTTTGGGATCTGTCCCTCCCTCCTCCAGCAGAGGATGGGCACAGCAAAAGGATGACCTCTTCTCCATGCCAAAGCAGCAGCAGAGCCACAGACCCAAACCATCCTGGGGGAGTGTGAGGTGTGGTGATATGCTTCCTTTCCTCTTCTCCCTCTGTTGGTTCCTTTTGCCCCTCTCTCCCTTCTTCTGTCCCATCCACTTTATTCTGTTAGTGAATAGCCTCAAGGGCTGTTGATATTTTGGCCTTGTTTGTGCCTCTGATTTCATACCAGGGGAAGGCTCAAGAGCACTGAGGCTCTTTCCCTCTCCAGCCTGAGCTGCTGGGTTGGGGCAATCCCAAGCAGTGATACAGGCTGGGCAGGGACTGGCTTGAGCCCCATACCAGTAGGGGCATTGCTGGGGAGCCTCTGTGAATCCTCACATTTCTCAGCTTTCTATGGTACTCTTCTTTTGTTAGCAACCTGACTTTGCAGCAGAACACACCATAAAAAGCTAAATTGGTACAAGTTATGTTTTGTGGTGTGGGTATTATTGTGAATCAGATGTCACTGGGTGAGACTCTGCACCCAGACTCCCAGATCAGTCTTTCCCAAGTTACAATTCATCACTGTAAGCAACATGCAATTAACATAATTACTGTCCTTAGTCAAATCTGTTTCTCTTCATACTGCTTTGGGTGGCTACCAGAGGCTGAGACCTTGACAGGCTGCAGAGGTCTGCCCAACCCAAACTCAGGAAGTTCAGCAAGACCAAGGCCATCTGGGTCAGGGCAATCCCAGGCACCAATATAGGCTGGGCAGGGACTGGCTTGAGAGCAGCCCTGAAGAAAAGGACCTGGGGGTGCTGGGGAGGAGAAGCTCAACAGGAGCCAGCAGTGAGCACTTGCAGCCCAGAGAGCCAAGCAGAGCCTGGGCTGCAGCAGGAGAAGTGTGGGCAGCAGGGCCAGGGAGGGGATTCTGCCCCTCTGCTCCACTCTGCTGAGACCACAGCTGGAGCTCTGGGTCCAGTTCTGGAGACTCCTTAAAGAAAGGATCTGGAGGTCCTGGAAGGTGTCCTGAGAAGGGCCATGAGGAAGAGCAGAGGGCTGGAGCTGCTCTGCTATGAGGGACTGAGAGAGTTGGAGTTTTTCAGTCTGGAGAAGAGAAGGCTCCAAGGAGTCCTAATTGTGGCCTTCCAGTACCTGCAGGGGGCTCCAAGAAAGCTGGGGAGGGACTTTTGAGGGTGCCAGGGAGTGGTAGGACTGGGGGGCATGGAGCAAAACTAGAAATGGGGAGATTCAGATTGGCTGTGAGGAAGAAGTTGTTCCCCATGAGGGTGGTGAGAGCCTGGCACAGGCTGCCCAGGGAGGTGGTGGCAGCCTCCTGCCTGGAGGTGTTTCAGCCAGGCTGGAGGTGGCTGTGACAACCTGCTGTAGTGTGAGGTGTCCCTGCCCATGGCAGGGGGTTGGAGCTGGATGATCCTTGAGGTCCCTTCCAACCCTGACAATTCTGTGATTCTCTAACCAAACTTTCCCTTTGGTCTGGGTGCTCTGATATTTTTCATGACAGCTCAAAATGAATTCCAAAATTAAAACAACACAGCAGGGAGCTGCAGCTGGGAGGCAAAGCTCTGCTCACTGCCTGATACATTAATTAACACCAGTTTAACTGTGCCCAGTCATCGAGTGTGATGTTAAATGCAGGTCTTGCCCAGCACAGAGTCAGCATGGAAGACAACAGATTGCTCCCAGCAACCCTCTTGACAGAGGGAAACTATTTCATAGACTCGTAGAATTGTCAGGGTTGGAAGGGACCACAAGGATCATCTAGTTCCAACCCCCCTGCCATGGGCAGGGACACCCCACACTAGATCAGCCTGCCCAGAGCCTCATCCAGCCTGGCCTTAAACACCTCCGGGGACAGGGCCTCAACCACCTCCCTGCACAACCCATTCCAGGGCTTCACCACTCTCATGGGGAAGAACTTCCTCCTCACCTCCAGCCTGAATCTCCCCACCTCCAGCTTCATTCCATTCCCCCTAGTCCTATCCCTACCTGAGAGCCTGAGAAGTCCCTCCCCAGCCTTCCTGTAGCCCCCTTCAGATCCTGGAAGGTTACAATGAGGTCACCTGGGAGCCTTCTCTTCTCCAGACTGAACAGCCCCAACTCCTTCAGTCTGTCCTCACAGGAGAGGTGCTCCAGCCCTCTGATCATCCTCGTGGCCCTTCTCTGGACAGCTTCCAGCACCTCCAGATCCCTCTTGTCATAGGGGCTCCAGAACTGGAGGCAGTACTCCAGCTGGGGTCTCACCAGAGCTGAGCAGAGGGGGAGAATCCCCTCCCTTGCCCTGCTGGCCACACTTCTCCTGCTGCAGCCCAGGCTCTGATTGGCTTTCCAGGCTGCAAGTGCACCCTGAGAGCTCCTGGTGAGCTTCTCCTCCCCCAGCACCCCCAAGTCTCTCTCCTCAGGGCTGCTCTCCAGCCAGTCCCTGCCCAGCCTGGATTTGTGCCTGGGGTTGCCTCCACCCAGCTGCAGGACCCTGCCCTTGGTCTTGTTGAAGCTTCTGAGGTTGGCTTGTGCCCACCTCTCCAGCCTGTCCAGGTCCCTCTGGATGGATCCCTTCCCTCCAGCTGTCTGCTGCACCACACAGCTTGGTGTCATCAGCAACCTTGCTGAGGCTGCACTCAGTGCCACTGTCCACGGCCCCTACATGTACAGTGGCATCAAGTGCACCCTCAGCAAGTTTGCTCAACCACCTCCCTGGGCAGCACATTTGACCATGCTGCACCTGGGTCATTAAGGAGAGCACAGTAAATACTTTGAACCACCCTCCAACACACAAGTACATATGGGGATGTCAAACCTTCCATAGCTGTCCCCTAGATTAGGCTTAAGCAGCTGTAAGCACTTTGCTAGAGGCAATTATTTGGACCTCCAATGCCTACCTCATTTTTCCCTTGCATGTTACATGGATTTTTAAGGGGAAACCTCATGGATGAAGTTCCATATGGCAAGAGCACAAAGTGACCCCACAGCAACTAGCAATTAGAGGGTCTGTGGTGCCAGGTTGGACTCGATGATCTTCGAGGTCTCTTCCAACCCTGACGATACTGTGATACAGAGCACAACCCAGGCAGTGGGCAAAGACCTGAAATGTAGCTCTCCAAGGAGCTCTGTGGGTGATGAGCTAATAAAATCACAGAAACATTCAGGTTGGAAAAGACTCTCAGGAGCCCAGTCCTACCCAGAGCCCTACTCTGCAAGGGTCACCCCTAAACCAGAGCCCCAAGCACCACAGCCAAACCACCTTCAAACACAGCCAGGCTTGGGGACTCAGCCACCTCCCTGGGCAGCACATTCCAAGCCCTGACCACTCTCTTTCCTAATGTCCACTCTAAACCTACCCAGTGGCAGCTTGAGACCATTGACTCTTCTTCTGTCACTAATTACCTGGAAGAGACCAGCAGCAGCCTCTCCACAACCTCCTTTCAGGTAGTTGTATACAGCAATGAGGTCTCCCCTCAGCCTCCTCTCTTTCAAACTAACCATCCCCAGCTCCCTCAGTTGCTCCTCACAAGATTTATTCCTCATATGGAAGAAGACAGATGCCCTTTTGTTGGATTTTTACCCCTGATGTTCTGAAGTGGCCTTGCAGCAGGGGCAGAAAGCAAAGCCTCCAGGTCCTACTGGAAACCCAATCCCAAGAGCAGCTCTTTATCTGCACCCAGCAGTCAGCAAGCTGCAGGCTGTCAGCTGCAGCAGCTGGGCAGCAACTCAAGGCCAAGGCAATGAAGGCTCCCTGGTGATGGAGGGCAGTTTGCTGTCATCCACCACTGCAGGACACAGCCACTCTATTTTCTTGTTTTTTTTCATGGGAGTCATCAAAACTGAACAAAATCTCCCTCAGACCCCAGGCTTTTATCCACAGTGTGTGCAGGCAAAGCAAGTCGATGCATGCCCAGTTGGGCACCTAATATGCTATGAGGGAATTTCACACACAATAAGTTTTGATTAGGGTTTTGCAGAGTGTAGCCCTGCTCAGAAGGCAGGCAGTGAAAGAGAGAAAGGGAAAGGGATGGCTCAGGAAGGGCAAAGCCAGTGCTGATTGCCCTCCTGGCTCCAGTATACACAATGGAAGAGAAGAGCATTAACCAGGTTGCAAAAGACCTCAGAGATCATCCAGTCCACCCTATCACCCAGCACCATCTGCTCAACTCAACCATGGCACCAAGGGCCTCAGCCAGGCTCTTCTTAAACACCTCCAGGGATGGGGACTCCACCACCTCCCTGGGCAGCACATCCCAAGGGCCAATCTCTCTTGCTGGGAAGAATTTCTTCCTCATCTCCAGCCTAAACCTCCCCTGGCACAGCTTGAGACTGTGTCCTCTTGTTCTGGTGTTGGTTGCCTGCCTGGGAGAAGAGACCAACCCCCAGCTGGCTACAGCCTCCCTTCAGGGAGTTGGAGAGAGCAAGAAGGTCCCCCCCTGAGCCTCCTCTTCTCCAGGCTAAGCAACCCCAGCTCCCTCAGCCTCTCCTCACAGGGCTGTGCTCCAGACCCCTCGCCAGCCTTGTTGCCCTTCTCTGGACACCTTCCAGCATCTCAACATCCTTCCTAAGCTGAGGTGCCCAGAACTGGACACAGGACTCAAGGTGTGGCCTAAGCAGTGCTGAGCACAGGGCAGAATGACCTCCCTGCTCCTGCTGCCCACACTGTTCCTGATGCAGGCCAGGATGCCATTGGCCTTCTTGGCCACCTGGGCACACTGCTGCACAGCCTGTGCACAGCTTGTCTTACATGGGAAAACCCCCCCAGGCAGGCTGTGAACTCACAATCTCTCTCCATCTCTCAGTGGTGGGGGAGTAGAGAAGGAGGGACTGAGTCCACCTGGGATTTTGTCCTGCAGATCCCTTCATTCACTGTGGCACAGTGAGAAATGGTTCCAGGGAGAAAATGATGAGGACATAAACTTGAGCATCTTTCCTGCAGGATTTCTGAGCTCGTGAATCTCCTACCCTCAGCTCTGCTTCGTCCCCAGAGTGAAATGAATCACCCTGGCAAAAACGGAATTGAATCTTATCAGAGCATGGTCCTGCCAGGGACACTGAATCGATACCCATTACACATGGCACAGCTCCCCTCCGATGGGGGAAGGGATGCAGCAGTACTGACAGCCTCTCAGAAGGGCAGAGTCTCCCACCACCCAGCACAGCCACCCCACTGCAGCTCCAGTGGGCTTGCTGCAGGGTTGAATTGTCAGGCTGGAAGGGACCTCAAGGAGCAGTCAGTTCCCCCCCCTCTGCCATGGGCAGGGACACCTCACACTGCAGCAGGTTGCTCACAGCCACAGCCAGCCTGGCTGCAAACACTTCCAGGCAGGAGGCTTCCACCACCTCCCTGGGCAGCCTGTGCCAGGCTCTCACCACCCTCCTGGGGAACAACTTCTTCCTCACATCCAATCTCAATCTCCCCACTTCTACTTTTGCTCCATTCCCCCAGTCCTATCCCTCCCTGACACCCTCAAAAGTCCCTCCCCAGCTTTCTTGGAGCTCCCTTAAGGCCACAATAAGGTTTCTCCAGAGCCTTCTCTTCTCTGGACTGCACAACCTCAACTCCCTCAGTCTGTCTTCATAGGAGAGGTGCTTTAAGTTACTGGAAGGCCACAATGAGGTCTCCTGGGAGCCTTCTCTTCTCCAGCCTGCACAACCCTAACTCCCTCAGTCTGTCCTCACAGCAGAGCAGCTCCAGCCCTCTGCTCCTCCTCGTGGCCCTTCTCTGGACACCTTCCAGCACCTCCAGATCCTTCCTGTATCAGAGGCTCCAGAACTGGACACAGTGCTTCAGGTGGGGTCTCAGCAGAGCAGAGCAGAGACCCTGCTGGCAGAGTCGAGGGGGAGAACTATACCTACCTAGAACTAGATGATCCTTGAGGTCCTTTGCAACCCTAACAATCCAATGACTCTAAATCTGCCTGTCCAGGGCAGTTCCCTTGTGATGCACACCACTGGGATGTACAGTTCCTAGCAGTTCAGCAGGGTTGGAGGGCTGTGGGGAGGGTTTTTTGCAGTCAACATTTATCTCCATAACGCTTTTGCCACCACTTCGATCTGGTGGGGTTGGGTTTTTATTTTGCATGCAAATGAGCAGAGCAAACACACTAATGAGCTGCAGTTCTGGATTATATGCTCCAAAACTATAACAAGCTCCAGCCACAGATTTCCCAGCCTGTGGTTGTCTTTATGGGAGGATTCAAATGACAGGCACAGAGTTGGCAATTACTTAATTGCTCATAACAAAATTTATCTGTATATCTTGCAATTAGTCATACAGAGGCAGAATGTAATTAGAGGCACAGTTGATAATCATTTGAAACTTTGAGTGAGGGGAGGAAGAACAACCCACAGAAGCCTGATGGCATGATGCTTGTAGTGCTGAAACACTCTGAAGTGTTGTTTCTAAACAGCAGAGGACATATTTGAGCTGCTGCTGAGGAGGAGCTTTGTGCATTTACCATTGGCCACTTTCCACTGTAAAAAACCCTGAGTGTTAAGGATATTTCTTTCGTCCTCAAGTGACAGATTTGGGGCTGGAAAGCTGCTGGCAGAAAGGGAGCTGGGGGTGCTGATGGAGAAGCAGCTGAAGAGGAGCCAGCAGGGTGCCCAGGGGGCCAAGAGAGCCAAAGGCCTCCTGGCTGGGCTCAGCAATGCTGTGTCCAGCAGCAGCAGGCAGGGGATTGTCCCCTGGCACTCAGCTCTGGGCAGGCCACACCTTGAGTATCGTGTTCAGTTTTGAGCACCAGAATCCAAGAGAGCTGTGGAGGTGCTGGAGCCAGGGCAGAGGAGGGCAAGGGAGCTGGGAAGGGCCTGGAGAAGAAATCTGATAAGAAGTGACTGAAGGAGCTGGGGAATGGTTAGTGTGAAAGAGAGGAGGCTGAGGGGAGACCTCCTGGCTGTCTAGAGCTCCCTGCAAGAAGGTTGTGGAGAGGTTGATGCTGCTCTCTTCTCACAGGTAATTAGTGACAGAAGAAGAGGGAAGAGCCTCAAGCTGCCCCTGGGAACGTTTAGAGTGGAGCTTAGGCACCAGAGTGGTCAGGGCTGGAATGCGCTGCCCAGGGAGGTGGTTGAGTCCCCAAGCCTCGCTGAGTTTCCAGGTGGTTTAGATGTGGTGCTTGGAGCTCTGGTTTAGGGGTGACCCTTGTAGTGTAGGGTTATGGGTTGGACTTGATAATCCTGAGGGTCTTCTCCAACCTGAATTTCTGTGATTCTGAGCAAGAAATATTAGGGATCAGTTCCTTCTGCTTTTAGATTCCCAGAATAAAACCAAACCAAACAAAAGGTCAGGCTGGATGTGGCTGTGAGCAACCTGCTGCAGTGTGAGGTGTCCCTGCCCATGGCAGGGGGGTTGGAACTGGCTGATGCTTGAGGTCCCTTCCAACCCTGACAATTCTTTGATTGTGAAAAAACAAAACCCAAACCAAACCAAACCACCCCCAAACCACATCACCAAATTGTTTCCCTAGATCACTCTGATGGTTGTTAGATTTTATCTACGGCAGCAAGTGTTCAGTCAACAGCTTTAACGTGGAGTGAAACACATTTGTGTAGAGCATTAGAGAGATAATTACACACCTTAAAGACAAACTGCAAACACAGTGCTAATTGCTTGCCTTCACAGCTTTCCAGGCAGTAATGGTAAGAGTCTGTATTTACTTGACAATGGTTTGTTACCTGGAGTTTTCATTGGCTAAGCCAAGGCATGGGAACATTGCTGGAAGCCTTCATGCCTTCAGTTGCATAGAATCTTGGGGATGGGATGGGTTAGGATAGGATAGGATAGGATAGGATAGGATAGGATAGGATAGGATAGGATAGGATAGGATAGAATAGAATAGAATAGAATAGAATAGAATAGAATAGAATAGAATAGAATAGAATAGAAAATAGAATAGAATAGAATAGAATAGGACAGGACCAGGTTGGAAGAGACCTTCAAGATCATCGTCAGGGCTGGAAGGGACCTCAAGGCTCAGCCAGTTCCACCCCCTCTGCCATGGCCAGGGACACCTCACACTGCAGCAGGTTGCTCACAGCCACAGCCAGCCTGGCTGCAAACACCTCCAGGCAGGAGGCTGCCACCACCTCCCTGGGCAACCTGTGCCAGGCTCTCACCACCCTCATGGGACAACTTCTTCCTCACAGCCAATCTGAATCTCCCACTTCTAGTTTTGCTCCATCCCCCCCAGTCCTATCCCTCCCTGACACCCTCAAAAGTCCCTCCCCAGCTTTCTTGGAGCCCCCTTCAGATACTGCAAGGCCACAATAAGGTTTCTTCAGAGCCTTCTCTTCTCCGGACTGCACAACCCCAACTCCCTCAGTCTGTCCTCATAGGAGAGGTGCTTTAAGTTACTGCAAGGCCACAAGAAGGTCTCCTCAGAGCCTTCTCTTCTCCAGACTGAACAGCTCCAACTCCCTCAGTCTGTCCTTGTAGGAGAGGTGCTTTAAGTTACTGGAAGGCCACAAGAAGGTCTCCTCAGAGCTTCTCTTCTCCAGACTGAACAGCTCCAACTCCCTCAGTCTGTCCTCATAGGAGAGGTGCTGTAAGTTACTGCAAGGCCACAAGAAGGTCTCCTGGGAGCCTTCTCTTCTCCATACTGAACAGCCCCAGCTCCCTCGGTCTGTCCCTCAGTTTGTATCCTGAAGGCTCTTAATAACTGCTCTGTGGCAAACCTTTCAAAGCACGCACATGGTTATTCTTTTGGGGATTGCAGGAGGAGGTTCCATGCCAGAGGACAAAGGGCTCTGCCTGGCATTTGCATTAAAAATGACTTTCACAATTTCACCTAATTATACACCTCCAGCAAAACGTTCCAGTTCCAGCTGCTGAAACCTGGCTTCGCGTCCCCGCTGCTGTCGCTCACCTCAGCCGCTGAATGCTGCTTTCTCCTCTCACCAGAGCAAGCTCCGAATGAGGGTGCAGCTTCTCATCTGCTCATGGGGGAATTAGCTTTGAGCACAGTTCCCCAGGGGTTTTTTTTGGAAGCAGGCAGGATCCCTGCAGCGCTGTGTGGGCTCAAGTGGCATATTTAGCCAGTGGAAGGGGAATGTGAAAGGCCGAACACACCAACGCAGGCTGAGGCTTCCTGGCACAAGAGATGAATGCTATATGCAACACTCCTTTGTGAAGGCCCTGAGGAGGGGAACAAAGGGTTTTCCTTTTATGTTTTAAAAGTTGAGTTCCACTTTGTGTCCTTACAGGGAGAAGAAATCTGATGAAGAGCAACACAAGGAGCTGGGGATGATCAGTTTGAAGCAGAGGAGGCTGAGGGGAGACCTCATCACTGTCTACTACTCCCTGAAAGGAGGTTGTGGAGAGGCTGCTGCTGGTCTCTGCTCCCAGGTAATTAGTGACAGAGCAAGAGGGAATGGCCTTGAGCTGCCACTGGGGTAGGTTTAGAATGGATTAGGAAAGAGTGGTCAGGGATTGGAATGTGCTGCCCAGGGAGGTGATTGAGTCCCCAAGCCTGGATGTGTCTCACAGTGGTTTGGATGTGGTGCTTGGGGCTATGGTTTAGGGGTGAGGGAGAACCTGAAGGAGATGAGGTTGTTTAGCCTGGAGAAGAGGAGGCTCAGGGGAGACCTTCTTGCTCTCTCCAACTCCCTGAAGGGAGGCTGTAGCCAGGTGGGGCTTGGTCTCTTCTCCCAGGCAGCCAGCACCAGAACAAGAGGACACAGTCTCAAGCTGTGCCAGGAGCAGTTTAGGCTGGATGTTAGGAAGAAATTCTTCCCAGCAAGAGAGATTGGCCCTTGGGATGTGCTGCCCAGGGAGGTGGTGGAGTCCCCATCCCTGGAGGTGTTTAGGAAGAGCCTGGCTGAGGCCCTTGGTGCCATGGTTTAGTTGATGAGATGGTGTTGGGTGATAGGTTGGACTCAATGATCTCTGAGGTCTTTTCCAGCCTGGTTAATTCTGTGTGATTCTCTAATTCTGTGCTTCTGTTTTTTAACAGTTATTCAACCAGCATGGCTCCATCTGAAACAAGTAGGGAAAACTGATGTTTTCTCTAGGAAAAGTGCTGCAACTGGATATGTTCTCAAAGAGCTGAATGCTCCACAGAAATGGAGAGAGCTGGTGGCAACCCTTCAGTACTGTGTCCAGTTCTGGAGCCTCTATTTAAGGAAGGATCTGGAGGGGCTGGAACTTATCCAGAGAAGGGCCACGAGGAGGAGCAGAGGGCTGGAGCTGCTCTGCTCTGAGGACAGACTGAGGGAGTTGGGGTTGTGCAGGCTGGAGAAGAGAAGGCTCTGAGGAGACCTAATTGTGGCCTTCCAGTATCTGAAGGGGGCTCCAAGAAAGCTGGGGAGGGACTTTTGAGGGTGTCAGGGAGTGATAGGACTGGGGGGAATGGAGCAAAACTAGAAGTGGAGAGATTGAGATTAGATGTGAGGAAGTTGTTCCCCATGAGGGTGGTGAGAGCCTGGCACAGGTTGCTCAGGGAGGTGGTGGCAGCCTCCTGCCTGGAGGTGTTTGCAGCCAGGCTGGCTGTGGCTGTGAGCAACCTGCTGTGGTGTGAGGTGTCCCTGGCCATGGCAGGGGGGGCTGGAACTGGCTGCTCCTTGAGGTCCCTTCCAACCCTGACAATTCTGTGATTCCATGCTAAGGGCATTGCCTCAGTTCTGCCTGCCTGAAGGTAACCCCCAGCAGTTTCTGTCTGTGTGCTTTGTTGTTCTCATCTGATGCAGTTAAGCACAGGAGGCTCCTCCAGCAATGGGCAATTCAGCCTTGATATAAAGACCAATCTTTCATAAGAATAGGTGTATCTAAGTTCAGCAGGAACTCTCAGAGCCCCTAGAATGTTGTGGGGATAGAAAATACATTTATTTTTAACTCCCCCTGAAGATTGTTCAGCAGCAGTGGAAGCTGTACCTACACTGGGACTGAGATTAAGTCATTGAATGGATGAGGAAAGATTCTTACTATAGTCCCAGTTAATTTTTAAGCAGTGAAATTGAACTCAGTTGCCAGGCTTTATTTTTCCATATAGTGCTCAAACTGGGGAAAAGTAAACCTCCTTCTCAGGCTGCAACAGGACTCCCACTGATGTAACAGGAGGGGAAAAAACACCATTCAGAGGTTAAAAAGCCTCTACAGGAGTGTGTGTGGGGGGGTTGGTTTGTTGAGGAGTTTGATTTGGGGTTTAATTATTGTGTGCTGTTTATTCAGTAACTTCTAGTACTATTTGGTAGGGAAAATCACAGAGTCACAGAAACATTCAGGTTGGATCACCAAGTCCAACCATTAACCCTGCTATACAAGGCTCACCCCTAAACCACAGCCCCAAGCCCCACAGCCAAACCACCTGGAAACACAGCCAGGCTTGGGGACTCCATCACCTCCCTGCCCAGCAGATTCCAAGCCCTGACCATTCTTGTGCCTAAGGTCCACTCTAAACCTACCCAGAGGCAGCTTGAGGCCATTCCCTCTTGTTCTATCACTAATTTCCTGTGAGAAGAGACCAGCAGCAGCCTCTGCAGAACCTCCTTTCAGGTAGTTGTAGACAGCCAGGAGGTCTCCCCTCAGTCTCCTCTCTTTCACACTAACCATCCCCAGCTCCTTCAGTCACTTCTTATCAGATTTCTTCTCCAGGCCAGCAGGGCCAGGGAGGTTCTTCTCCCCCTCTGCTCTGCCCTGCTGAGACCACAGCTGCAATCCTGGGTCCAATTTGGGGCTCCCCAGTGGAAGAGAGACAGAGAGCTGCTGGAGAGAGTCCAAGGCAGAGGCAGGAGGATGCTTAGGGGACTTGAGCATCTCCCCTGGGAAGAGAGACTGAGAGCCCTGGGGCTGTTGAGTCTGGAGAAGAGAAGGCTGAGAGGGATCTGATCAATGTCTCTCAATATCTGAGGGCTGGGGGTCAAGGGGAGGGGGCCAAGCTCTTTTGGGTGCTGCACAGCAATAAGCCAACCTTCTCTGTTCAAGTTTGTCTCCCCTGGCATTGCACCTACATCATGCCAGCTATTGTGTTACTGCTGCCACAGTATGCCAATGAACTACCTTAATACCTAAAAGAGATGCAAAGTCAAAGGATGAGAGGATGTGGGATGCTGTTTCCCATCAGCATGGGGGGTCAGCAGAGCTGTAAAGTGTGCTCAGCCCTACAAACCCAGACATTGCCTCTAGGGTAACGGCATGCCTGAATGCACCACAACAGAAGTCGTCAAGGAGCAGTGGGAAAAGGGAAGAACTGTTCAGAGAAGAAAGTGACAGACAAGGCATTAATCAGCCAAAGGAAAGGAACTGTAAAATGCTGTGGTGTCATTCAAAGCTTTTGAAGTTCTAGCCAGAAGTGAACCAGGAGAAAGCTAAGGTTCATCACAGCAGCCATGATTTAGTTCTGGAGATCCATCAGAGGGTATTGCACTAATAACTACACTGTCTTAGACCATTGTTTTAATGATCCTTGTCATGCTTTTATGTCAGAATCTCCAGACAAATGGATTTGATGAAGAATTATGAGCTCAGCAACTGATCTCAGTCTAAGAGGCTTGAAAGAGTTCTTTGCCCAGTGATGTACTTTCAACAGACTTATTAGTAGAGGACATATTCTGCACTGCCCTCTCCCAAGGGCTGCTAAGCCTGGGGAACAGAGCAGCTGAAGAGAATACAGAATAAAGCAGGTTGGAAAAGTCCTTCAAGATCATCCAGTCCAATCTATCACCCAGCACCATCTCATCAACTCAACCATGGCACTGAGTGCCTCAGCCAGGCTCTTCCTAAACACCTCCAGGGATGGGGACTCCACCACCTCCCTGGGCAGCACATCCCAATGGCCAATCTCTCTGGCTGGGAAGAGCTTTTTCCTAACCTCCAGCCTAAACCTCCCCTGGCGCAGCTTGAGACTGTGTCCTCTTGTTCTGGTGCTGGCTGCCTGGGAGAAGAGCCCAACCCCCCACCTGGCTACAACCTTCCTTCAGGGAGTTGCAGACAGCAAGAAGGTCTCCCCAGAGCCTTGAGGTGCAGAACTTGATGCTTCTCAGTGCTATTTTCACCTTATGAGTGCATTTGTATTCTTTGTCTGTTGATGCTTCCCTAAGCAGGGGAAAAAGAAAACTTTCATCTGGAAACAGCAAAACCAACAAGGTGAAGAGAAGGCTCTAGGGAGACCTTCTTGTGGCCTTCCAGTGTCTCAGGGTGCCTACAAGAAAGCTGGGGAGGGACTTCTGAGGGTGTCAGGGAGGGATAGGACTGGGGGGGATGGAACAAAACTAGAAATGGGGAGATTCAGATTGGCTGTGAGGAAGAAGTTGTTCCCCAGGAGGGTGGTGAGAGCCTGGCACAGGTTGCCCAGGGAGGTGGTGGAAGCCTCCTGCCTGGAGGTGTTTGCAGCCAGGCTGGAGGTGGCTGTGAGCAACCTGCTGCAGTGTGAGGTGTCCCTGCCCATGGCAGGGGGTTGGAACTGGCTGAGCCTTGAGGTCCCTTCCAGCCCTGACAGTTCTCTGATTCTATGTCCTTCCTGTATCAAGGGCTCCAGAGCTACAAACATAGCATTGTTAGTATAAAAATCCCCAAAGCTCATGGAGGAGCTGGGGGGGTGGGAAGGTTATTTTGAGTCACTAAAATTACCATTTAGTGTGAAAATGCTGTTTTGGTTTCCTAGTGCCAGCAGTGATTTGAATTTGCCTTTATTGGATTTCGCTTCTGTTGGAACGCTAATGTCTGAGGAGTCTGACTAACAAATCTTGTTGGCTTTCAGTCATCTCATTGTCAGGCACTCAAGGATCAGAATGAGTGGATCTTGGGGAATGGTACATTTTATTAATCCTCCATGATCTGAGTGTCCTGGAGAAAGATGATGAGGTTATAAACCAAAACTCCTTTAAAAGGCATTCACAGAGCAGGAGGAAATGGAAGGAGCTCTACTCCTATAGTGCAGGGGGGATGCAATTGAATGGCAGAATTGAGGATGGGTGTACTAAAACAGGAACTGCAAATCATTACTGAGCAATAAAACCTCAAATAATAATACTTCCTATGTTTATGAAAAGTAGTCAATGGGTTTGAGCTGGGTCTGAACCTCTGGGGATGTGAGCTCTCATTTTCCTCCTCGGTAGCCAATTGACAAGGAATAAAGGCTGTAACCTCTATTGTTGTATCAATGATTGTTCATTGATCAGCTCTGGCATAGTGTCCAGCTTGTTCTGTAGAGGAAATGGTGTGAAAGGACTCCTGGATCCTGTAGTTACTGGAATTTACACCAAACTGATATCAGGAGGCAGAGTGAATGCACAAGGAGCTTCAGCAGCAGTGTGTGTTCCCTGGGAGCTTATCTGCTCCTCTTGGTAAGCAGAAAAGGTAAGGCAGACCTCATCCAAAGCTCCTCAGAGTCACAGAATCATCCAGGTTGGAAAAGACCTCAGAGATAATCAAGTCCAACCTATAATAGCTAACACCTCATGACTAACTAATCTGTGGCTCCAAGTGCCACATCCAAGCCTTTATTGAACACCTCCAGGGACTCCACCACCTCCCTGGGCAGCACATCCCAATGGCCAAGCTCTCTTTCTGAGAAGAATTTCTTCCTCACCTCCAGCCTGAACCTCCCCTGGCACAGCTTGAGACTATGTCCTCTCGTTCTGGTGCTGGGTGCCTGGGAGAAGAGACCAACCCCCACCTGGCTACAACCTCCCTTCAGGAGTTGCAGAGAGCAAAGTCTCCCCTGAGCCTCTTCTTCTGAAGGCTAAGCAACCTCAGCTCCCTCAGCCTCTCCTCACAGGGCTGTGCTCCAGACCCCTCCCCAGCTTTGTTGCCCTTCTCTGGGCACCTTCCAGCATCTCAACATCTTTCCTAAGCTGAGGAGCCCAGAACTGGACACAGGACTCCAAGTGTGGCCTCAGCAGTGCTGAGCACAGGGCAGAATGACTTCCCTGCTGCTGCTGGCCACACTGTTGCTGATGCAGGCCAGGATGCCATTGGCCTTCTTGGCCAGCTGGGCACACTGCAGGCTCATGTTCAGCCTCTTATCAACCAGTCCCCCCAGGTCCCTCTCTGCCTGGCTGCTCTCAGCCACTCTGCCCCCAGCCTGTAGCACTGCCTGGGGTTTTTGTGGCCAATGTGCAGCACCTGCACTTGGATGTGTTCAATCTCCTGCCCTTGGCCTCTGCCCATCTGTCCAATGTGAGAAATCAGCAGCAGCTGCAAGTGAAATCTGATTACTGTCCATCTATGCAAGGAACCACAAGTGAGTGATGATAACTGTAGTGATTCCAAGCATGGTGTAAAGCATCAAGAAAAAGCAAACTCTCACTTAAACAATTAGTTTCTTTACTTCTGACTGCAGCAATGCTAGCATAATCATGTCCTCATGTGGCAGAGGTTTATCGAAGTGATTAGCTTTTGCACAGTCCAATGGATGGAAATTATGAGCAACTTAGTTAGAGATAACTGATGAATTTGAGATTCATCTCAGGTCACACTGGAATCTGAAACTGGGACTGCATTCTTACCCTGGCCATTGCTTTCTCCTGTTACAGAATGGTTTAGGTTGGAAGGGACCTCCAAAGGTCATCCAGGTTCAAAGCCCCTCTGCAGTCAGCAGGGACATCCCCAACTAGATCAGGTTGCCCACAGCCTCACCTTGAATATCTCCAGGAATGAGGCCACAACCACTTCCCTGGGCAACCTGTTCCAGTGTTCCACCACCCTCATGGTGCAGAACTTGTTCCCAGCATCCAATCTCAATCTGCTCTGCTCACGTTTGGAGCCATTGCCCCTTGTCCTGTCCCTGCAGGCCTTTGCAAACAGTCTCTCTCCATCCTTCTTGTAGTCCCCTTCAGGTACAGGGCAGGTCGTTTTCAGGTCATGCCTCATTGATCAGAACAGATTTAGGACCTACAGCTGGTTTGTAAACCAGGAATATATTCCCCAGAGTTAAGAAATGCAACTGATTCCTTCTGCTTTACTTGCAGCTCTGGGTTTTAAAGCTACCAGATCTCACCTCTCTCACCTCATGTCATTTATTGTATTAGGAAGTCTTGGTCTTCCCAAGTCAGCCTGACAGCTTTCAAACACCAGTTAATTAGCCTGTAATGAGGATGTGGAACAGTTGCAAAAACAAACACTGTGGTCAACACCAAATGTTGTAATTGTAGAACCACAGAACCATAGAATTGTCAGGGTTGGAAGGGACCTCAAGGAGCAGCCAGTTCCAACTCCCCTGCCATGGGCAGGGTCACCTCGCACTGCAGCAGGTTGCTCACAGCCACAGCCAGCCTGGCTGTAAACACCTCCAGGCAGGAGGCTGCCACCACCTCCCTGGGCAGCCTGTGCCAGGCTCTCACCACCCTCATGGGGAACAACTTCTTCCTAACATCCGATCTGAATCTCCCCATTTCTAGTTTTGTTCCATCCCCCCAGTCCTATCCCTCCCTGACACCCTCAGAAGTCCCTCCCCAGCTCTCTTGTAGCCCCCCTTCAGATCCTGGAAGGCCACAATTAGGTCTCTTCAGAGCCCTCTCTTCTCCTTGTTGGTTGTCACAATGAGTAGCCCAGGCTCTAAACCACTCTTTTGTCATTTACAGACACTTCTGAGATGCTGAAGTCTGCATTGCCTTGGTTCTCGCACTCAGCATTGACAGCCTCTTTGGCTCAAGCCATCTGTGATTGTGATGTTTGCTGCATCCACAGCTTAATGCAGTGCAGGCCCTCTGCATGCTCCACACCCAAGTTTCTCTGCCTGCAGATGAAATCAGCCACAGTAAGTCTTGAACCAGAGCATTTGCCAGCATGGCAGCAGACTGGGGTATAACAGAGCCTGGGTTTGAGCTTGGGCTCCCTTGGCCACACACAGCAAATGAACAGCTAAGGTTTTGATGGTGAGCACTTCGTTATCATGGGCAGCTCGTTTGCAACACAAATTCATTATGCCATGAACAGCTTGGCATTTGGGCTGGCTCTCTACAGGCTCTAGCTCAGCCTCTCTCTTCCCTCCTCTGCCAGCTGTGGCTGATGAGCAGTACTTGCCCAGAGATGAGCTTATGCCAAGAAACCTCCAACTCCAGTGCTGGTTCTGTCCCCTAACTTGGGATGGGATTTGTCTTCATGCCCTCTTCAGATCCACCAAAGAAAACTGTGTAGAATCATAAAACCATAGAAGTGTTTTGGTTGGAAAAGTCCTCTAAGGTCATCAAGTCCAACCATCAAACCATAATCATCTCTGCAGAGAGCAAGCTCCCACCCAGCAAGGCTGGCACTCAGCTGAAGCTAGAGAGCCAAACACATTCAGCTGCTCTGGGCAGAGCCTTTGGCTCAGTCTGTGCTGCACACCCAGGCTGGTCCAGCTTCCAGCAGGGTGGATTGGCTTGGGGGCAGTGCCAGGCTCTTTGTGCTGGCCTGAAGCGTGGTGCAGAGATGCCTGAGTGACTTTTCCGAGGCAGCTTGCAGAGCAGCGCAGGAACACGGCCCCCACAGTGGCTTTGCACTGCAGCCTGCTACCTACATCTTCCCTTCACCCAAGGAATCCCACAGCTCCCACAGTCACTCTGCTGCAGAAATAACACCTTTTAGCAAGTGCTCTGTGATTGAACTATCCAGCTTCCACTTGTCATTTATGTCATGGAATCACGTAGGCTGGGAATGGCCTCTGGAAGCAGATCATCCAGCTCTCCAGCTCTGAGCAAGCCCAGCCCCCAAACTGAACCCCCAGCAAGCTGCTTTGGCTGTGCAGTTGGATCTATTTTCAAGCCATTCAGTGCCCTTCCACTGCTCTTGTATTCCACTAACTATGTAGAAATAAATTATTTACCATTTCAGTCTTCTGTGTGATATAAAAGCTATCCCACTCTGTATAAATCTGACCAGCAACTTCTCACCTTAAACTCACTGGCTTGCTGCTGCACCACCAGTGAGCCCTGTTAGAACCCTTCAGGTGAAATTTATTTTGGGAGCAATAAGCATTCCTCATAAGGGAGAAGGCTTCAAACCAGTCCAGGGCTCCAGAGGCTGCTGTGGGCTCCAGATGCAGGCAGGCAGTGGCTGGCACAGTTCAAGACACAGAGTGAAATGTGGATGCACACAAGAGTTAAGGCACAATGTACAGCTGGCAATAGCCATCAATCCCCAGCTGCCATTTCTAGTTTTGCTCCATCCCCCTCAGTCCTTTCACTCCCTGACACCCTCAAAAAGTCCCTCCCCAGCTTGCTTGGAGCCCCCTGCAGATACTGCAAGGCCACTATTAGATCTCCTTGAAGCCTTCCCTTCTCCAGTCTGAACAACCCCAACTCCCTCAGTCTGTCCTCACAGCAGAGCAGCTCCAGCCCTCTGCTCCTCCTCGTGGCCCTCCTCTGGACACCTTCCAGCACCTCCAGAGCCTTCCTGTGTCAGAGGCTCCAGAACTGGAGGCAGTGCTCCAGGTGGGGTCTCCCCAGAGCAGAGTAGAAGGGGAGAATCCCCTCCCTGGCCCTGCTGGCCACACTTCTCCTGATGCAGCCCAGGATGTGATCTGCTTTCTGGGCTGCAAGTGCACTCTGGTGGCAAGCGCACACAGTTCTTCAATGACTGCCACCGGAGAAGGACTCTCTTCTTCTGCCTTCAATCCCAGTTCATGAGCTCCAGAATCCAGTTCCTTAATGCTCTTCCTTTCTGCCATGAAGTCCCGTCTGGGACTTCTCCAGTGCCTGTCCTGCAACATCACTGCTGGTGTGATCATCACCAGAGGAGTTCAGTGTTGGTCTCCAATATATTTGTATATATTTCATTATTTTCTTATTAATACTTTTATCCTTTTATTATTGATACTGTTACTTTTCAATTTAAAATGCTTCAGTGTTTGGTTTCTTTCTTCCCCAGCTCATAAGTTGCTCTCTCTGATTCCCTTTCCTTCTGCGAAGGGAGTGGGGTTAATAGAGAGCATCTATCATTCCTTGAGTGGCCAGCTCAGTCTCCATGACAGATTTATTGGTGTCCAACTTCTTGGGGCTTGAAGGGTTCAAAATAACAACAGATTTGATGGGAATGCACTAGATCAAATTTATAGCTGTTATTGCTGCCCAACTATTAACTGTCAGGCTTCTGCTTTCATGCTCCTTCCTTACCTCTCTCTATGTTAGCCTCGACTTCTCATTAGTGCCTGGTTTTTGCTTTCACTGCTTGCTGTACTCCTTATCAGCACACTTCATTGGGCCTGGGAACATCTTGATAACAGCAATGGTGATGTGCCTGGGCTGGCAGATGACCAGGGAATCACTGCTGTGTTATACTGAACAGGCTGGAACTCCAGGGTGACCTCCAGCTGAAGGGACGGTGACCGGAGGATGAGCAGAGGGCTGGAGCTGCTCTGCTCTGAGGACAGACTGAGGGAGTTGGGGTTGTGCAGGCTGGAGAAGAGAAGGCTACAAGGAGACCTAATTGTGGCCTTCCAGTATCTGAAGGGGGCTCCAAGAAAGCTGGGGAGGGACTTTTGAGGGTGTCAGGGAGTGATAGGACTGGGGGGGATGGAACAAAACTAGAAATGGGGAGATTCGGATTGGATGTTAGGAAGAAGTTGTTGCCCATGAGGGTGGTGAGAGCCTGGCACAGGTTGCCCAGAGAGGTGGTGGAAGAAGCCTCCTGCCTGGAGGTTTTTGCAGCCAGGCTGGATGTGGCTGTAGAGTGAGGTGTCCCTGCCCATGGCAGGGGAGTTGGAACTGGATGATCCTCGAGGTCCCTTTCCTGATGTGACTCAACAAAGATAAAAATCTCCTTTGCTGCCTGCCCAGACATTAGCTGATGTGTGCTGGGCAGAGCCACTGCAAGGAAAGAGGCCACCCTCGGGAATATGCATAAGGCAAGATAATCTCCACCCATCAAGTACCCTGGAAAGGGAGGATGGTGAGACAATGGATTCACCACCTGGCCCCTGATTTCCTGGGGGACAATACCTGGACACATACCTAAGGACTACAAACTGTATAAAAGACTTGAGCAACTACTGGCTCAGGAGAAGAAAAACAGACAACCAAAAACCCAGAAGGAAAACACAGATGAAGAAAAACACAGGAGAAGGACAGTGCTGCTGAGAAGGAAAACGGAGAGAATACCAGGAGAGGAAAAATGACAGAGACATCATCATGGAGCCTGGAAGAAGCAGAACCCTCTCTCCATGCCCTAAGTTCCACCTGCTGCAGCTCCTGGAGCTGAAGAGGCTGCCCAGAGGACCACCTCTCTTCTACAGCCAAGGCCTCAGCACCCTTGCTCTGCAGAGCCAACATCTCCTGCAGCACCTTTCCTCCACAGACTCAAACTAATACAATACAATACAATACACCAGGTTGGAAGAGACCTTCCAGATCATCGTGTCCACCCCATCAACCAGTCCAACCCACCCAAACACCTAGATCATGGCACCCAGCACCCCATCAAGTCTCCTCCTGAATACCACCAGTGAGGTGATTCCACCACCTCCCTGGGCAGCCCATTCCATGGCATCACTCTCTCTGTATAGAACTTCTTCCTAACATCCAGCCTAAACCTCCCCTGGCACAGCCTGAGACTGTGTCCTCTTGTTCTGGTGCTGGCTGCCTGGGAGAAGAGACCAACCTCTGCCTGGCTACAACCTCCCTTCAGGGAGTTGGAGAGAGCAAGAAGGTCTCCCCTGAGCCTCCTCTGCTCCAGGCTAAGCAACCCCAGCTCCCTCAGCCTCTCCTCACAGGGCTGTGCTCCAGACCCCTCCCCAGCTTTGTTGCCCTTCTCTGGACACCTTCCAGCAAGTCAACCTCCTTCCTAAACTGAGGAGCCCAGAACTGGACACAGGACTCAAGGTGTGGCCTAAGCAGTGCAGTGTACAGGGGCAGAATGACCTCCCTGCTCCTGCTGGCCACACTGTTCCTGATGCAGGCCAGGATGCCATTTGGCTTCTTGGCCCCCTGGGCACACTGCTGGCTCGTGTTCAGCCTACCATCAACCAGCACCCCCAGGTCCCTCTCTGCCTGGCTGCTCTCCAACTGTCTTGGGGGGTGAGGGGTGTGGTAATATAATTCCTTTCCTCTTCTCTTTCTCTCTCTATTTTCTCTTCTCTCTCTCCCCTTCTGATCCCTCCACTTTATGTAATCTATAGTCTAGCTGTTGATATTTTGGCCTCGTTTGTGCCTCTCATTTCACAACAGGGGAATATTCAGAAGAACTGAGGCTCTTTCCCTCTCTGGACCGAGACAGAAGAAGATGAGAGGCTTCACATCCTGAAGGAGGATTTTCTGCTCACATTACTTCCCTTGGAGACATGAAAGTACATTAAGCAAAGCTGTGGCAACTTACAGACACTTACTCTTCCTGTGGCTCTTGGTTCCCTTTGGTAGTGCAGTCCATGTAGAATAGAGTGGAATGGAATGGAATGGAATGGAATGGAATGGAATGGAATGGAATGGAATGGAATGGAATGGAATGGATAGAATTAACACTTCTTTACTGGTTGGTTTGGGTTTGTTGGGGTTGTTTTTAGACCTTGCAAAGCTAAATGGACATTGGAGCAGGCTGCACAGCAATAAGCCAAGGAACAATGGAGACAAACTTGACCAGAGAAGATTTCAGCTCAGCATGAGGAGAAACTTCTTTGCAGTGAGGGTGCCAGTGCCCTGGAGCAGGCTGCCCAGAGAGGTTGTGGAGAGTCTCCCTGGAGACTCAAAACCCACCTGGATGCATTCCTGTGCAGACTCCCCTGGGTGATGCTGCCTTGGCAGGGGGCTTGGACTGGATGATCCCTGGAGGTCCCTTCCAACCTCTAATGTACTCTCAGACTGTGACATAAATTTTCCAGGCCAGATGTCTGAGTCACACTTTAATAGATAAGTTCCTGGGGAATGGAATGGAATGGAATGGAATGGAATGGAATGAGGAAGGAATGGAAATGGAATGGTGGAGGATGGAATGGTTGGAATGGAATGGAATGAATGGAATGGAATGGAAATGAATGGAATGGAATGGAATGGAATGGAAATGGAAATGGATGAATGGAATGGATTCTATTGAATTGATTGAATTGAATTGATTGAATTGAATTGACTGACCAGGTTGGAAAAGACCTTTGAGATCATCAGGTCCAACCTATCACCCAACACCATCTCATCTACTGAACCATGGCACTAAGTGCCTCATCCAGGCTCTTTGTAAACCCTGAATAGTTGACTGGGAATCCATGGAGAAGAAAATACCATTTTCTTTAATATTAAAAGCCTTTATCCTTCCTTACAGAAGTTCTCTGCTGGCCCTGTCTCTTCAAGGATGCTGACATTTGCCAGGACCGAGGTTTTTCTTTGAGGATGTGCTTTCTGCCACCCTGCTGAAAATCACCTCCCTTGGGTTCAGCCAAAGGCTTTCTAGAGCCAGGGTTTTGCATAGGTAAATCCAACCCCTGACATCCTGTGATCAACAAGTCCAGAACTCAACCAACTCTTCTGAGGTTTCAAAGCTGAAATTTCTGAAGGCTTCTCTTTGCTGTGAGTGCTGTGAGTGCTTGAGGCTCATGCTGCTCCCTCTCCACCTGGTATTGAAGTGCACAGCTATTCCTCTTCCTTTCTGGTGTATTTTGGTCTATTTCAGGAATTGGAAGTGCTGCCCAGGGAGGTGGTGGAGTCCCCAAGCCTGGCTGCGTTTCAAGGTGGTTTTCCTGTGGTGCTTGGGGCTATGGTTAGGGGTGACCCTTGCAGAGTAGGTTCTGGGTTGGGCTTGTGACCCCGAGAGTCTTTTCAACCTGAATGTTTCTGGATTTGACCAGGCTGCTCAGGGCTGTGGTGAAGTCACCATCCCTAGAGGTCTGCAAAACAACCTCAAGATTTTGGGACAGGTTTTAGTGGGCATGGTGGTGTTGGGTAGGCAGCTGGGCTTAGAGGTCTTTCCAACCTCAGTGATTCTATGAGAAATGGCAGAAGCTAGGAAAAAACTGTCCAAACAGTAACAAAACAGAAGAAAGGGAAGAAGGGAGAAATCCAAAACAGGAACCAAGAGCTTGACCAGAAAGCTCTCAGAAAGATCCCTGGAGCTGTAAGGAAACTAAATCCTTTGTATGTGCCCTTGTGGCCAAGAAGGCCAATGGGATCCTGGGGTGCATTCAGTGTCCATCAGATCCAGGGAGGTTCTCCTCCCCCTCCACTCTGCCTTGGTGAGGTCACACCTGGAATATTGCATCCAGGTCTGGGATCCCCAGCTCAGGAGGGACAGGGATCTGCTGGAGAGAGTCCAAGGGAGGGCTGCAAGGATGCTGAAGGGACTGCAGCACTGCCTGGGGAGGAGAGGCTGAGAGCCCTGGGGCTGTTCAGTCTGGAGAGGAGAAGGCTGAGAAGGGATCTGCTCAATGTCTATCAAAAGCTGAGGGCTGGGGATCAGGAAGGAAGGAAACAGGCTCTGCTCACTTGCTCCCTGGGATAGGACAAGGGGCAATGGATGTAAACTGCAGCACAGGAGGTTCCAGCTCAACATGAGGAGGAATTTCTTGACTGTAAGGGTGGCAGAGCCCTGGAGCAGGCTGCCCAGAGAGGTTGTGGAGTCTCCTTCTCTGGAGCCTTTCCAGCCCCATCTGGATGTGTTCCTGTGTGACCTGTGCTGGATTCTCTGCTCCTGCTCTGGTAGGGGAAGTTCGACTTGGTCACCTCCGGAGGTAACATCCAACCCCTCACATCCTGTGAGCCTGTGCTCTTGTATTCAGGCAAAGAAGCCTTCATTTTCTTTGCAGATAAACAAATCCTCATCAAAGACAGCTGGGCTTTTTCATCTCAATGGAAACAACCTCTGAATTTTAGCTAAACAGGAGTGAAAACAGGCAACAACTTCTGTTGCAACACCATCTCCCTGTTTCCTAGGAGTTCCATTTTCTGCAGGACACCTGCTCTGAATGTTTAATGCAGTTTGAAGGGCATGGCTTGCTATTGATTAGGCTGGTGCTCGATCAATTGACTAAGCTGCTGCTTGATCAATTCCTACACTCTGACCATCAGGCTTGGCAAGACTGCCCCAACGCTGTGGAGGTTTATGAAATTAATGCTACAATTATTTCGAGGATATGGATGCTCCAGGGGCAGCCATCAATCCCTGCCTGTTTGGGGCATTTGTTTCTCCCTTCTTGACATCCTCTTTCTCCTGTTCTGCACTAAGCTCCTTTTGTTTACAGAAGCAGCTTTCCAGCATATCATAAATAACCATATTTAAACCCTGCCGTCACACGGGCAGCAGCTTCTCCTCCAAAGGCAGGGGCTGGGGGACTTGAGTGCAAATCCAATTTAGCTCAGTCTCCAGTGGCCACTGCTCATAAAACTGAACATAATTTACCACAATTGGCAACTGCTGCTCCAAGAGAAACTTGCAAGTTCCCTGGTGCAGTAAATCACCCAGCTGCTGTCAGCCTCTGCTTCCTGCAGGGGTGGGGGACACGGAATACAGAAGTAACCAGGTTGGAGAAGTCCTCAGAGATCCTCCAGTCCAACCTATCACCCAGCACCATCTGATCAACTAAACCATGGCTCCAAGTGCCTCAGCCAGGCTCTTCTTGAACACCTCCAGGGATGGGGACTCCACCACCTCCCTGGGCAGCACTCCCAGTGCCAATCTCTCTTTGCTGGGAAGAATTGCTTCCTAACATCCAGCCTGAACCTCCTCTGGCACAGCTTGAGACTGTGTCCTCTTGTTCTGGTGCTGGCTGCCTGGGAGTAGAGACCAACCCCCACCTGGCTACAACCTCCCTGCAGGGAGTTGCAGAGAGCAAGAAGGTCTCCCCTGAGCCTCCTCTTCTGCAGGCTAAGCAACCCCAGCTCCCTCAGCCTCTCCTCACAGGGCTGTGCTCCAGACCCCTCCCCAGCTCTGTTGCCCTTCTCTGGACACCTTCCAGCAGCTCAACATCAGAGTTTAGGATTTGTTAGCTCAGGTGCAGCAGTGTCTGACAGGACCTCTCCACACACAGTCATGTGTCCACAAAACATATGCACAGCCAAAGGTCTCTGCTAGGCTGAGGTCTTTGAACAAGTCTCCACTCCATGGTGTAGATTTCCCCTGGAGATGGCAGCACCAATGAGTGCTGCTGCCTGCAGGGAACAGGCAGGGGTGCAGAGAAAAAAAGTCTTGCAAGTCCTGAGGTTTCCCATATTATCCCAAGCTGTGCAGAAGACACTTCCAGCAGTCTACAACTACCTGAAGGGTACTACCTGTGGCTGTGAGCAATCTGCTGCAATGTGAGGTGTCCCTGCCCATGGCAGGGGGGTTGGAACTGAATGATCCTTGATGTCCCTTCCCACCCTGACAATTCTGTGATTCTATGATTCCTCCTATTACCACCTATACCATCACACAGGAATGCATCCAGATAGGTCTGAGTATCTCCAGAGAGGAAGACTCCACCCCTCCCTGGGCAGCCTCTTCCAGTGTTCTCTCACACACTCACAGGAAAAAAATCTTCCTCCTGTTTCCATGGCTCTTCCTCTGCCTCAGCTTCCACCCCTGCCCCTTGTGCTGGCATTGGGCAGCCCCCAGCAGAGCCTGGCTCCAGCCTCTGGGCACTGCCCCTGCACAGCTTCAGCACCAGCAAGGAGCTCACCTCTCAGGCTCCTCCTCTCCAAGCTGCAGAGCCCTCAGCTCCCTCAGGCTCTCCCCAGAAGGGAGATGTTCCACTCCCTTAATCATCTTTGTGGCTCTGCACTAATTTGCAGTTCTCTTCTCTATCTCAAACCTTTCTCCAATCATTCACAGAACTCTGGGTGTGAAATACTATCTTTGGGACTGACACAGGCATCAGCTTAAAAGGCTGTGCTCTGATTTTCTACTACTGCTCTTCACCAAGCCATTCATGGCACCATATCAGGTTTCACTCCCACCTAATTTAATGGGCAGGATTGGACTGGGATCTTCCCCAGGATCTTATTCCTGCACACTTTGGACTTGTCATTGTCATTCCAGTCTCTTCATTGACCTGTTCCTTTGCATGTTTGTCAGTCTCCTGGCGTGAACTGAACTTCCTCCTGTTTTCCTTGGTTTGCTTTCACTAAATGTAAAGCATTGCATGACAGAGACTTACCTTACCTCCACTCTGAAGCCTTTAGATCACAGACTCACAGGATGCCAGGGTTGGAAGTTTTAAAGGGAAATGAACAGAAGGTACCCAAGGTGGTTGTGATATGCTCAGAGCTTTGTAATTCTTCTGATCAAAGAACATCTTCAAGGTATTGTGACTCCTCAGAGGTCTGTGGAGAATTCACTTACCTCTCCTTCAACAGGAGGGGGAGATTACTTGGGAGGTTCTTCACTGCAGTAGGAAACCTCACCCTTACTCCTGGATTTTTTCTATTCACATATCACAGAATCACAGAAGGTTAGAGGTTGGAAGGGACCTCCAGGGATCATGGAGTCCAACCCCACTGCCAAAAGCAGGATCACAGCATCACAGGATGTTAGGGGTTGGATGGGACCCAAAGAGATCATCCAGTCCAACCCCCCTGCCAGAGCAGGACCATGCAACTCCAGCTCAGTCACACAGGAACACATCCAGACAGGGCTGGAAGGCTCCAGAGAGGGAGACTCCCACAACCTCTCTGGGCGACTGCTCCAGTGCTCTGTGACTTTCACAGTGAAGAAGTGG
>CM037640.1:56542569-56589349 GCA_015227895.2 Colaptes auratus | reverse complement strand
GGGGGGTGCTGTCCCACAGGATCTGAGAACCATGGGGGACCAAAGGTCACAGGGAAAAGCAAGAGCCCTTCCAGTCACTTGGCCTATCAGCAGAAAGAAGAAAAGCTTTGCCATGGCAACCATGCTATGTATTTTTCATCTCCTCTATGTTTAGTACAGCTTATTTCAACTCTATCTTCTGGGGCTTGGCAGTAAAATGGGAAAATCCTTCCCCATTCCACCACTGTTAAGAAGGGATAAGGCTGAATTGTTGGAGCAATCTCCAATACCTTACTACTATTTTTTTTTTTTGGGGGGGGGGCTCCTGACAACCTCTCATAATCTCCATTCAATTTCTCCTCTGAATATCTTAAGCTGCAATTTAAAACTGTTCAAGAGAAAGAGGACAGAAAATATGGATTGGCATGGACAAGATCACAAAATGGCACAGATGACTTGCTCCTGAGGTTTGGCTTTTTTCTCTCTTTAAAGCAGACATCTAAATTGGATACTGAATATGTATCACTGGAACTGTTGCTGCCTTACAGGAATTGTTAGGGTTGGAAGGGACCTCAAGGCTCAGCCAGTTGCAAGCCCCCTGCCATGGGCAGGGACACCTCACACTGCAGCAGGTTGCTCACAGCCACCATCCAGCCTGGCTGCAAAAACCTCCAGGGATGAGGCTGCCACCACCTCCCTGGGCAACCTGTGCCAGGCTCTCACCACCCTCAAACTGAGGCACTGGTTGTTTAAATGTAATTCCCCCTCTCTCTCTCCCTCTCTCCCTTCTTCTGTTCCATCCACTTTATTCTGTTAATAAACAGCCTCGAGGGCTGTTGATATTTTGGCCTTGTTTGTGCCTCTGATTTCATAGCAGGGGAAGGTTCAAAAGAACTCAGTCTCTTACCCTCTCTGGGCCAAGACAGAAGGCCACAATAAGGTCTCCTCCACACTTCTCCACACTGAACAGCCCCAACTCCCTCAGTCTGTCCTCAGAGCAGAGCAGCTTCAGCCCTCTGCTCATCCTCGTGGCCTTGCATCATAGTATCAATCAGGGTTGGAAGGGACCACAAGCATCATCTAGTTCCAACCCCTCTGCCATGGGCAGGGACACCTCACACTAGATCAGGCTGGCCAGAGCCTCAGCCAGCCTGGGCTCAAACACCTCCAGGGACGGGGCCCCAACCACCTCCCTGGACAACCCATTCCAGGGCTTCACCACTCTCATGGGGAAGAACTTCCTCCTCATGCCCAGCCTGACTTGTCTTTGACACCTTCCAGCACCTCCAGAGCCTTCCTGTGATAGAGGCTCCAGAACTGGCCACAGAGCTCCAGCTGTGGTTTCAGCAGAGTGGAGCAGAGGGGGAGAATCCCCTCCCTGGCCCTGCTGGCTCAGCTAACAGTTGCAAGAAACTCCAAAGCGAAAGCAATCTCTGTGACACAAAGCACTGCTAATTTGCCTGATGTGCAGTGCAGGTGAGCTGTGTGCTGTGAAAGCTGTTCCTTTTGTCTTGTTAACTTCAGAGACAAAAGTACTCTTTCCACATGTTCTACCTGAAAATGCATTCTGTTCTCAGCAGGTGGTCAATAACATCCTTCAACCACCCAGCCTTTTACCTGACTGAAGTGCAACTCACTCCTCTAATTTTGCTACCCATTTTGGAAATACCAAATGGACTCACACACCATTTACTCCTGAGAGGAAAAACTTGCTGAAGATCTAAGAATTACTTCCTAGTTTTGGTTTGGTTTTTTTTTTAATGAGAAACTTTTCACTCTTAACAGCTCTTTGTCCTCTTTAGCTTCAGCCTGCTGGGTCTACCATCTCCTGGCTACCCTGGAGCCAAGAGTCTCTGAAAGACAGACAAGGACTGCGTGGTAACCAGGGCTGACAGACAAAGGGAAAGTAACTGTGATAGGTTTTACATGACTGGAAGGATGTTGGTGTGATAGTTAGAACCATAGAAGAGACCTCCAAGATCACCCAGCCCCATCCAATCAACTAGACCATGGCACTAAGAGCCTCATCCAGGCGTTGCTTGAAGATCTCCAGGGACGGCGACCCCACCAGCTGCCTGGGCAGCACATTCCAAAGGCCAACCTCTCTCTCTGTGAAGAACTTCTTCCTCACCTCCAGCCTGAACCTCCCCTGGCACAGCTTGAGACTGCATCCTCTTGTTGTGGTGCTGGGTGCCTGGGAGAAGAGACCAACCCACACCTGGCTACAACCTCCCTTCAGGGAGTTGTAGACAGCAATAAGGTCTTCCCTGAACCTCCTCTTCTCCATTACCTCCATGGAATTAGAATAGAATAGAATAGAATAGAATAGAATAGAATAGAATATAATAGAATATGGAATATAGAATAGAATATAATTATATAGAATAGAATAGAATAGAATAGAATAGAATAGAATAGAATAGAATAGAACATGGAATATAGAATAGTATTAACAAGGTTGGAAAAGACCTCAGAGATCATAAAGTCCAACCTATCACCCAACACCATCTGATCAACTCAACCATGGCACCAAGTGCCCCATCCAGGCTCCTCTTATACACCTCCAGAGATGGTGACTCCACCACCTCCCTGGGCAGCACATTCCAATGGCCAATCTCTCTTGCTGGGAAGAATTTCTTCTTCACATCCAGCCTAAACCTTCCCTGGCACAGCTTGAGACTGTGTCCTCTTGTTCTGGTGCTTCTTGCCTGGGAGAGGAGACCAACCCCCACCTGGCTACAACCTCCCTTCAGGTAGTTGTAGAGAGCAATGAGGTCTCCCCTGAGCCTCTTCTCCAGGCTAAGCAACCCCAGCTCCCTCAGCCTCTCCTCACAGGGCTTGTGTCCAAACCCTTCACCAGCTTTGTTGTCAGTGCCCACCTCAAACTCTAAATCCCAGATTCCTTAGCTCTCAGCATGACAACCCTAAATCTAGCTCTGTGCTATCTTCTGCAAACAGGCTCAGCTTTAGCTCATCACATTCCATCTCCTGGAATTAAATCTTTATCAGAAATCCAGACACCAGTCCTGAAATCTGTTTTCCCCCTCTGGGCACAGCATGAGTAGTTTGCTGCCTTGCCAGATGAAGTCAGGTAGGGTGCTGTCACCCAAAATATAGACTACTTTTAAGACAAGCTTTGGAACTTGAGGCCTTGAGCAACCAAGTCTAGTCAAGTCTAACCTAGTCTACTCAAGCCTAACCAAGTTTAGTCAAGTCCAACCAAGTCTAAAGCTCATCCAGTCCAACCCCTCTGCACTCAGCAGGGACATCCCCAACTACATCAGGCTGCCCAGAGCCCTGGCCAGCCTCACCTTGAATATCTCCAGGAATGGGCCTCAACCACCTCCCTGGACAACCTGTTTCAGTCTTCCACCACCCTCATGGGAAAGAGGCTGTCCCAACATCCAAGCTAAATCTGCTCTTCTCTAGTTTGAAGCCACTATCCCTTGCCCTGTCCCTGCAGGCCTTCACAAGCAGTCTCTCTCCATCCTTCTTGCAGCCCTCTTCAGGCACAGGCAGGCTGCTATTAGGTCTCCCCAGAGCCTTCTCTTCTCCAGGCTGAACAACCCCAGTTCCCTCAGCCTGTTACCTCTGTTACCTTGCCTGCAAATTGAACTTTGAAGAGCATATATGGCATATTCCTATTCACATAGGCAAATCCAATGTCCAAAAGCATTAAGGAAATGGTGCTTGATTTTCCCCATCATTCTGCTTTGCAAGTCATTGTCAGGAAGCAAGAATGCTCCAAGAAGAAAGGAGGTTAAGAGGAGCATTAAAACTACCTGGAGACAGATAAAGCAACAATCAAATGGTCTTCTCTAGTCTAGACTAGTGTGTGCACCACATATGCCACAAAACCTACATCCTTCTCCCTTACATCCTGCTTTTAAGCATGCACAAACATCATCTGAGCTATAAAG
The DNA here is from genome assembly GCA_015227895.2 of Colaptes auratus. Taxonomy (NCBI): domain Eukaryota; kingdom Metazoa; phylum Chordata; class Aves; order Piciformes; family Picidae; genus Colaptes; species Colaptes auratus. The sequence goes on along the minus strand of CM037640.1, from coordinate 56,585,450 downwards.
AAAGCAGTAGGGAAAGGACAGAATTACCACTGAGAGCAAGAGAGTAAGGAAGCAAAAGCAGCATCAACCCCAGAGAAGCTTTCATTGCACTGTAAAAACTGCAGCAAGAGTTGTCTGAAAGATTGAGGACAGAAATAATTTTACTGCCAAAGGAAGCCAAACAAAGAGGCTCTCACTGAATTGGAGAGAAATACAGAAATTGTACTCAAAAACATAGAGGGAAATCATAGAATCACAGAACTGTCAGGCTTGGAAGGGACCTCAAGGCTCAGCCAGCTCCACCCCCCTGCCATGGGCAGGGACACCTCACACTGCAGCAGGTTGCTCACAGCCACAGCCAGCCTGGCTGCAAACACCTCCAGGGATGAGGCTTCCACCACCTCCCTGGGCAACCTGTGCCAGGCTCTCACCACCATCATGGGGAACAACTTCTTCCTCACATCCAACCTGAATCTCCCCATTTCTAGTTTTGCTCCATTCCCCCCTGTCCTGTCCCTCCCTGACACTCTCAAAAGTCCCTCCCCAGCTTTCTTGGAGCCTCCTTCAGATCCTGGAAGGCCACAATTAGGTCTCCTTGGAGCCTTCTGTTCTCCAGAGGTTTTTTCTCTGGTTTAGGCTTTTTGTTTGTTTGGGTTTCTTTGGTGGGTTTTTTTTGGTTGGTTTGTTTCATTTTTTCTTGGGGGGCTGTTTGTTTTGGGGGTTCTGGTTTTGGTTTTTATTAGTTTTGGGGGGGGTGTTGGGGTTTCTGTTTGTCTGGGGGCTTTGTTTGGGAGTTCTGTTTGGAGGTTTTGTTTGGGGTTTTTCTTTGGGGGTTTTGTTTGTCTGGAGGTTTTGCTTAGTATCACAGTATCAGTCAGGGTTGGAAGGGACCACAAGGATCAGCCAGTTCCAACCCCCCTGCCATGGGCAGGGACACCCCACACTAGATCAGCCTGGCCACAGCCTCATCCAGCCTGGCCTTAAACACCTCCAGGGACAGGGCCCCAACCACCTCCCTGCACAACCCATTCCAGGGCTTCACCACCCTCATGGGGAAGAACTTCCTCCTCACATCCAGCCTGAATCTCCCCACCTCCAGCTTCATTCCATTCCCCCTAGTCCTAGCACCACCTGATAGCCTGAGAAGTCCCTCCCCAGCCTTCTTGTAGCCTCCTTCAGATCCTGCAAGACCACAATGAGGTCACCTGGGAGCCTTCTCTTCTCCAGACTGAACAGCCCCAACTCCTTCAGTCTGTCCTCACAGGAGAGCAGCTCCAGCCCTCTGCTCATCCTCGTGGCCCTTCTCTGGACACCTTCCAGCACCTCCAGATCCCTCTTGCAATAGGGCTCCAGAACTGGAGGCAGTACTGCAGGGGGTCTCACCAGGGCTGAGTAGAGGGGGAGAATCCCCTCCCTTGCCCTGCTGGCCACACTTCTCCTGCTGCAGCCCAGGCTCTGATTGGCTTTCCGGGCTGCAAGTGCACCCTGAGAGCTCCTGGGGAGCTTCTCCTCCACCTGCTTGGGGGTTTTGTTTGGGGTTTTGTTTCTCTGGAGGTTTTGTTGGAGGTTTTGTTTGGAGGTTTTGTTTGGGGGTTTTGTTTCTCTGGGGGTTTTGTTTGGAGTCTTTGTCTGGGGTCTTTGTTTTGTGTTGTTTGGGGATTTTCTTTGGGGCTTTTTGTTTGTGTGGGTTTTGTTTAGGGTATTTTTGTTGCTGTTGTTGGTTGGTTGGTTGTTTCTTTTCAAAGCCTAGATTTTGAGCACACTTTGAAACAGGAATGGGGAACATTACTCATTTACCTGTTGAGGTATGATATATTCCTGATTTTCCACAATTAAGCATTTTTCACCCTCCAGTATCACACCTCCATGGCTGAGCCGATTCATCAATATTAAGAGTAATAATTCCCTGCCTGACAGCAATACAGAATTCTCCTCCTGCAATCGATATCAGCTGCTTCTATTCCCAAACACATCTGAGCTTTTCTGATTACATGTCATCCTCGATTTGGCCAAGCACAGAAGTGCAGCCCAAACCCTGTCACCTTTCAGCTCTGGAAGAATTCACCTAAACTCCTTTCTCCTTAGCACTATCATTCTCTGGCAGCCTGAGAGGGAAGGGAGAAACTGCATCAACCATTTGTCATCTCCCAGCCCTGTCTGACACCTATGCATCTTAGCACCTCATCTGGAATGGGAGATGACATCTGGGTCAGGGCAATCCCAAGGACTGATATAGGCTGGGCAGGGACTGGCTTGAGAGCAGCCCTGAAGAAAAGGACTTGGGGGTGCTGGTGGAGGAGAAGCTCAACAGGAGCCAGCAGTGAGCACTTGCAGCCCAGAAAGCCAACCAGAGCCTGGGCTGCAGCAAGAGAAGTGTGGCCAGCAGATCGAGGGAGGTGATTCTCCCCCTCTACTCTGCTCTGGGGAGTCCACACCTGGAGCACACCAATTCTGGAGCCCCTACTACAGGAAGGATCTGGAGGTGCTGGAAGGTGTCCAGAGAAGGGCCATGAGGATGAGCAGAGGGCTGGAGCTGCTCTGCTGTGAGGACAGACTGAGGGAGTTGGGGTTGTGCAGTCTGGAGAAGGAAACCTTCTTGTGGCCTTCCAGTATCTGAAGGGGGCTCCAAGCAAGCTGGGGAGGGACTTCTGAGGGTGTCAGGGAGCGAGAGGAATGGAGCAAAACAAGAAGTGGTTAGATTCAGATTGGATGGATTGTTGTGGCCAATGTGTAGAACCCAGCACTTGGATGTGTGCAATCACATGCCACTGGACTCTGCCCATCTGTCCAGCCTGGCAAGGTTCCTCTACTCTATAGAATGATCCATTTGGATTTTATAGAACAGACACAACCTCCAGCAACACTCTTCAGCCCTCTGAGAGGAAAAAGCTGAGTGTACCTGGTGAGCTTGCAGCAGCTGCTCAGCAACCTGACGAACTTCTGGCAGCAGAAGAGATATTAAGGATTTTCTTAGGATGTTGTTCCTTCCCAGCAAAGCCAGGGTGTGTGACATAGCATGCAGTGCCTGAAACTAAGGAGAAAGAAACATTCAAAATGCACCTCTGTCTTTTTTACACACACCCCCTGCCCCCCAACAATGGCCTTCAGTAGATAATGGCATTTGCATATTAAAACTTTAAAGAACACACCCAAAAAGAGTCAAGTTCCAACATTTTGCAGAGTTCCCAACTCTATGAACTACACACAAGAGATCTGTGATGAAAACCACATCCATCACTTTTCCTTCTCAGAAGATGAGCACTAGAAGAAGCTCTCAGATGAACAAACACCTCCAAAAGTACATCTGCTGTGAGGACAGACTGAGAGAGTTGGGGCTTTTCAGTCTGGAGAAGAGAAGGCTCTGAGTAGACCTAACTGTGGCCTTCCAGCATCTGAAGGGGGCTACAAGAATGCTGGGGAGGGACTTTTGAGGGTGTCAGGGAGAGATAGGACTGGGGGGGAAGGAACAAAACTAGAAATGGTGAGGTTCAGATTGGATGTTAGGAAGAAGTTCTTGCCCAGAAGAAGTTGTTGCCCATGAGGGTGGTGAGAGCCTGGCACAGGTTGCCCAGGGAGGTGGTGGAAGCCTCCTGCCTGGAGGCCTTTTAGGCCAGGCTGGCTGTGGCTGTGAGCAACTTGCTGCAGTGTGAGGTGTCCCTGCCCATGGCAGGGGGGCTGGAACTGGCTGAGCCTTGAGGTCCCTTCCAGCCCTGACAATTCTCTGATTCCATGTAATATGTAATTTTCCCCAAGACTGAAAAAAAACACCAAATAACCCTAAGCCACCACTTCTAAAAGCAAACAGAATTATCCTGTGCAAAGGAGCATAATCCTTACAGAATAACATCCCCACACCTCCATCTGGAAGTGCCCAGGAGGGAAGTAAAGAGCTAGGGTAAGTAGTGGTGTGATGGAGCTGTGCTGATCATACCATACCTTTGAATAAACACCTACTTTGGTACCCCTAAGAGCCAAAAAAAACCACAGCAATTTTAGGTCCTTTTGTTTAATAGCAGGACTGGAACAAGAGAAAGCAGGGCCCAGATAGAATTCAAATGTTTTTACACAGGCATGGTAAGTGAAGAACTGAGGGATGGGCTTTGATGTTGCTGCTCCACAAGGTCTCAGCTGTAAACACCATGGAGATGCCAAAAAAAGGGCAAAATGACACTGCTCATGTAATGCTACTGAAAATTAAGGGAGCTTTGTCAGAATGCATTCACTGGAGAGACCCTGGGAGCAGAGGAAAGAAACAAACAGCTTTTGATATATATTGCCTACCACAATCAACAAACCCAAGGACTTCTTGTACCCTTGCATTAAAAGCCCCCACATATTTAATTGGTGTGCCAAGAGACCAGCAAAGGCCTATTCCATCCCTTTTCTTCTCTTCCCAGGAGAAATAAGCTGTAATGTTGGTCAATACAAATAGAAATAATGTGAACACTAGTTAATTACTAGGACAAAACCAGGCACTCCCACCTGCAGCACTGCACCCAGTTCTGGAGCCCCTAGTACAGGAAGGATCTGGAGGTGCTGGAAGGTGTCCAGAGAAGGGCCACAAGGAGGAGCAGAGGGCTGGAGCACCTCTCCTGTGAGGACAGACTGAAGGAGTTGGGGCTGTTCAGCCTGGAGAAGAGAAGGCTCTGAGGAGACCTCATTGTGGCCTTGCAGGATCTGAAGGGGGCTGCAAGAAAGCTGGGGAGGGACTTTGAGGGTGTCAGGGAGAGACAGGACTGGGGGGAATGGAGCAAACTAGAAGTGGGGAGATTCAGATTGGATGTGAGGAAGAAGTTGTCCCCGGGAGGGTGGTGAGAGCCTGGCACAGTTGCCCAGGGGGTGGTGGCAGCCTCCTGCCTGGAGTGTTTGCAGCCAGGCTGGAGGTGGCTGTGAGCAACCTTCTGCAGTGTGAGGTGTCCCTGCCCATGGCAGGGGGTTGGGACTGGCTGAGCCTTGAGGTCCCTTCCAACTCTGACAATTCTGTGATTAGCTTCATGCGGTCTTGGGTGACAGGTTGGACTTGATGATCCTTGAGGTCTTTTCCAACATTATTGATTCATTTCTATTCTATTCCATTCCATTCCATTCCATTCCATTCCATTCCATTCCATTCCATTCCATTCCATTCCAGTCCATTCCAAAAATCAGCACCCACATTTGGCTGTGAACCTTGAGGTCCCTTCCAACCCTGATACCTCTGTAATTGTAATTACAGTGTTCTTCTACTAGTGAAAAAAAAGAACACTATTACAGACAGGTTGGAAACCACAAAGGACAGGGTAAAAAAAAAAAGTTCTCCTAAATTCATCCTGAAACTTTTCAGTAACTGTAGATAAGGAATACAGAATTAACCAGGTTGGAAAAGACCTCAGAGATCATCCAGTCCAACCTATCACCCAACACCTTCTGATCAACTCAACCATGGCTCCAAGTGCCTCATCCAGGCTCTTCCTAAACACCTCCAGGAACAGTGACTCCAGCACCTCCCTGGGCAGCACATCCCAATGGCCAATCTCTCTTGCTGGGAAGAACTTTCTCCTCACTACCAGTCTAAACCTCCCCTGGCACAGCTTGACTCTGTGTCCTCTTGCTCTGGTGCTGCTTGCCTGGGAGAAGAGACCAACCCCCACCTGGCTGTGACCTCCCTTCAGGGAGTTGCAGAGAGCAATGAGGTCTCCCCTGAGCCTCCTCTTCTGCAGGCTAAGCAACCCCAGCTCCCTCAGCCTCTCCTCACAGGGCTGTGCTCCAGACCCCTCCCCAGCTTTGTTGCCCTTCTCTGGACACCTTCCAGCATCTCAACATCTTTCCTAACCTGAGGATCCCAGTACTGGACACAGGACTCAAGGTGTGGCCTAAGCAGTGCTGAGTCCAGGGCATGATGTATATCAGCTGAGGCTGGCTGTGGAGGGAAAGTGGATGAAAATCTAAGAGGCAGACAAAATTTTGCTTCATGCTGTCTAGTTGCTCCTATGATCTGCTTCCCAGAAGTAAATGAGAGTCAGTTACTTTGGTGATTGCTTTTAAAGTGTAGTGATTTACAAGACAAAGGCTTGTGATTACCATTTGACTCAAACAGCTCTCTACTTGGGACAACAGATTGCTGAGAAAATTGAATTCAACAATCAAGAGATTCAAACATTGACACTTACTAGACCACAAAATCCCTGCAATACAGTTTAATATTCATAGAAATGCACTTACATGTATGCAAAGAAGAAAAAGTCTCTTTGGCTGATGAAAATGCTGCCATGTCTCTAGACACCAAGCTGGGGGCAGGAGTTGATCTGTTATGGGGTTTGAGAGCTCTGCACAGCGACCTTGCCAGGCTGGACAGGTAGGCAGAGACCAACAGGATGGCATTCAACAAGTCCAAGTGCCAGGTGCTGGACTTTGGCCACAACAACCCCAGGCAGTGCTACAGGCTGGGGTCAGAGTGGCTGAGAGCAGCCAGGCAGAGAGGGACCTGGGGGTACTGGTTGACATCAGCTGAACATAAGCCAGCAGTGTGCCCAGGTGGCCAAGAAGGCAAATGGCATCCTGGCCTGCATCAGCAAGAGTGTGGCCAGCAGGAGCAGGGAGGTCATTCTGCCCTGTGCTCAGCACTGCTTAGGCCACACCTTGAGTCCTGTGTCCAGTTCTGGGCTCCTCAATTCAAGAAAGATGTTGACTTGCTGGAAGGTGTCCAGAGAAGGGCAACAAAGCTGGGGAGGGGTCTGGAGCACAGCCCTGTGAGGAGAGGCTGAGGGAGCTGGGGTTGCTTAGCCTGGAGGAAGAGGCAGCTCAGGGGAGAGTATTCCATGGTGTTTGGAATTAGCCTTAGAAGTCACATCCCTGTCATAGAAATTAAGAAGCTTCATACATATCAACCAGCACCCCCAAGTCCCTCTCTGCCTGGCTGCTCTCAGCCACTCTGCCCCCAGCCTGTAGCACTGCAGGGGTTGCTGTGGCCAATGTGTAGAACCTGGCACTTAGATGTGCTCAATCTCCTGCCCTTGGACCCTGCCCATAGAACCACAGAATTGTAGGGGCTAGAAGGGACTTTGAAAGATCACCCAGCCCAACCACCCTGCAGAGCAGGATCACCTAGAGCAGATCACACAGGAACACATGCAGGTGGGTTTTGAGTATCTCCAGAGAGGGAGTCTCCTCAGCCTGCCTGGTCAGCCTGTTCCTCACAAGCTCTTCTGTGGCAGCCATACAGGAATGCAAGAGCAAGCCAGCAGCAGCTGCAGAGGCAGGGTGAGAGCTTAAGAGTATTCCTACTTCATCCTTGAGGATCCTCTTGGATATTTCCAGAAGGCTTCTCCATAATCCTGTGTCTGACAGCTGTGTGCAGACTTCTGAGCTGGAGGGAGAGGAGAAAAACTGGAAAGGGAAATCCAAGAGGCTGCTTTCATTTGTAGTAGATTTAAATTCCAACCTGCTCTATTCTATTCTATTCTATTCTATTCTATTCTATTCTATTCTATTCTATTCTATTCTATTCTATTCTATTCCATTCCATTCCATTCCATTCCATAAACAGTTCTACATTTTAAGCACTATTTCCTTTGATCTGACCTCTTGCATCTTCAATGTCAGATTTATTGCTTTTTCCTTCTGATACTCGAGTCAGTTTGGAGTTTCATGCCAAAAATTAAAGTGCAGAGCTTCAGGCAGCTGAATGTAAGCAGACAAACTCATGACTACATCCTACATAGAATCACTGAATCAACAAGGTTGGAAAAGACCTCAGAGATCAGCAAGTCTAACCTGTCACCCAACACCATCCAATCAACTAAACCATGGCTCCAAGTGCTACATCCAATCCCTTTTTGAGCACTTCCAGGGATGGTGACTCCATCACCTCCCTGGGCAGCACATCCCAATGGCCAATTCCTCTTGCTGGGAAGAGCTTTCTTCTCACCTCCAGCCTGAACCTCCCCTGGCACAGCTTGAGACTGTGTCCTCTTGTTCTGGTGCTGGGTGCCTGGCAGAAGAGACCAACCCCCACCTGGCTACAACCTCCCTTCAGGGAGTTGGAGAGAGCAAGAAGGTCTCCCCTGAGCCTCCTCTTCTGCAGGCTAAGCAACCCCAGCTCCCTCAGCCTCTCCTCACAGGGCTGTGCTCCAGACCCCTCCCCAGCTTCGTTGCCCTTCTCTGGACACATTCAAGTCTCTCAATGTCCTTCTTAAATTGAGGAGCCCAGAACTGGACACAGGACTCAAGGTGTGGCCTAACCAGTGCTGAGCACAGGGCAGAATGACTTCCCTGCTCCTGCTGGCCACACTATCCCTGATCCAGGCAACCTGGACACACTGCTGGCTCATGTTCAGCTGCTGTCAACCAGAATCTTCCAGTGTTTCAGAATTAGAACCATCTCAAGCAACTGGTTTCAACAGTTCCAGCAAGCAACATTCTGCTGCTGCTTTTTCTTCCCCTCCATCTAATGCAGAGGTAATTATGCCTTTTTTTCAGTTCTCAAGGTTTAAGTTGTTTAATTTGCTCTGCAAAACGTTGGGATTGCCTTTGAAGGTGAGCTGCTGAGTGCAATCCAGAGCCATATTCTGCCTTTGTTCACCTTTTGAAGGTGTTTCTCACAGCCCTTTTGTCCTCCTTGACAGCTCCTGACAGCTTTATAGATGAGGATGACAACGGGAAAGTTGTGTCAGTTCTAGAGCTTCAGCAGTGGCTGCCTGTGCAAATGCTTTTTGACAGGCAGCAAGGTTACACACAACAAAATTCCTCCTGTTTTTATACTGGAGGGATTGAAGCATCCTCCTGGAACAAAAAACTCATACAGTTTGCCACTCCTCCCACATGACAGCCTGGCAATTAAGAGTAATTTCACTTTAAACCTAGAATCTTCCTCTCTCAATCAGCACTGGAGTAAACAGTGATGATTAAAACTGAGGCATAAAGTATCCCTGGGAGCTATCTGGTACAGAGCACATGAAGAATCATAGAATCAGAGAATTGTCAGGGTTGGAAGGGACCTCAAGGCTCAGCCAGTTCCAAGCCCCCTGCCATGGGCATGGACACCTCACACCACAGCAGGTTGCTGACAGCCACATCCAGCCTGGCCTTCAAAACCCATCACTGGAGGTGTTTAGAAGGAGACTTGATGAGGTGCTTGGTGCCATGTTTTATTTAGAAAAGACCAGAGCAATGCCTGCTCAGGAGAAAAGGGGGAAAGACCTGAGCAATGCCTGCTCAGGAGAAAGGGGGAAAAGACCTGAGCAATGCCTGCTCAGGGGAAAGGGGGAAAGACCTGAGCAATGCCTGCTCAGGGGAAAGGGGAAAAGACCTGAGCAATGCCTGCTCAGGGGAAAGGGGAAAGACCTGAGCAATGCCTGCTCAGGGAAAGGGGGAAAAGACCTGAGCAATGCCTGCTCAGGGGAAAGGGGAAAAGACCTGAGCAATGCCTGCTCAGGAGAAAGGGGGAAAGACCTGAGCAATGCCTGCTCAGGGGAAAGGGGAAAAGACCTGAGCAATGCCTGCTCAGGAGAAGGGGAAAAGACCTGAGCAATGCCTGCTCAGGGGAAAGGGGGAAAGACCTGAGCAATGCCTGCTCAGGGGAAAGGGGAAAAGACCTGAGCAATGCCTGCTCAGGGGAAAGGGGAAAAGACCTGAGCAATGCCTGCTCATGGGAAAGGGGAAAAGACCTGAGCAATGCCTGCTCTGGAGAAAGGGGGAAAGACCTGAGCAATGCCTGCTCAGGGGAAAGGGGAAAAGACCTGAGCAATGCCTGCTCAGGAGAAGGGGAAAAGACCTGAGCAATGCCTGCTCAGGGGAAAGGGGAAAAGACCTGAGCAATGTCTGCTCAGGGAAAGGGGAAAAGACCTGAGCAATGCCTGCTCTGGAGAAGAGAAATGAGAAGGAAATACCAGGAGAGCAAAGGACAGACAGAGGAGAAAAGACATCACCATGGAGCCTGGAAGCAGCAGGTCTTGTTGAACCTCATGAGGCTGTCATGGGCTCACCTCTGCATCCTGCCAAGGTCCCTCTGAATGGATCCCTTCCCTCCAGCTGTCTGCTGAACCACACAGCTTGGTGTTGTCAGCAAACCTGCTGAGGGGGCTCAATGCCTCTGTCCACAACAAAGATGTTGTCAACTAAACCATGGCACCAAGTGCCTCATCCAGTCTCTTTTATCCACCCCCAGTGATGGTGACTCCACTATCTCCTTTGCCAGGCTCCTCCAATCAACAAGCAATCCCTCTCTGAACAACCTCTGGGTGGCTTACCGTCAATGAAGTAGGTTTGAATTATTGACTAACTTCCCATTCAGGTCCAGGAGGGGAAGAGGTGGAAACACAGGTCACCATTAATTGTGAAGAAGTCCTAATGAATGCCTGCTCAAGTTTTCTTTGTTCTGCATCCTGTCATCACACAGGAGAACAAAAAGAGCCACACCTGCATGACTCCAGCCCTGATATCACCAAATTGCTATGTATGCTCACATCCTTTCACAACACTGGCCAGGGACACCTCTAATTAAAATCTAAGCACTACACCATGGTAACACTGAAACAAAGCACCCTGGAGTTAGAGACACAAGGCTCTAGTCCTGGAAAAAGCATCAGCATATGAAAATTGCCTTCCAAATGCTCTCAACCCAAAGAGAGGAATATCTTAGTTTGGTAATAGAAATCATAGATCTGTTAAGGCTGGAAGGGACCTCAAGGAGCAGCCAGTTCCAACCCCCCTGCAGTGGCCAGGGACACCTCACACTGCAGCAGGTTGCTCACAGCCACAGCCAGCCTGGCTGCAAAAACCTCCAGGGATGAGGCTTCCACCACCTCCCTGGGCAGCCTGTGCCAGGCTCTCACCACCCTCACGGGGAACAACTTCTTCCTCACATCCAATCCTATTTGCTTGATATTTACACTCTGGGGGGAAAACAGACAGCAAGTAGGATTAAATTGAAGCAACCAGTGCATCAGTCTGAGGATCTTTTTCCTCTCAATTTCTATGAAGTGATTTTAATCTATCTCTTTAACAGCTTTAAAAGTCTTAATAACAGGCTAGAAGTACTTGCATGCACCAGCAAGAACTTTTGTGAATGCTTTACATCATTTATTCTCCATATGAGGAGAGGCTGAGGGAGCTGGGGTTGCTTAGCCTGGAGAAGAGGAGGCTCAGGGGAGACCTTGTAGACAGGCAGAGGTTGGTCTCTTCTGACAGGCAGCCAGCACCAGAACAAGAGGACACAGTCTCAAGCTGTGCCAGGGGAGGTTTAGGCTGGAGGTTAGGAAGAAGTTCTATACAGAGAGAGTGATTGGCCATTGGGATGTGCTGCCTGAGGAGGTGGTGGAGTCACCATCACTGGAGGTGCTCAGGAGGAGACTTGATGGGGTGCTTGGCTGCATGGGTTAGTTGATTAGGTGGTGTTGGATGATGGGTTGGACTCGATCTTGAAGGTCTCCTCCAACCTGGTTTATTCTATTCTCTTCTGTTCTTGCTCTCTCCAACTCCCTGAAGGGAGGCTGCAGCCAGGTGGGGGTTGGTCTCTTCTCCCAGGCAAACAACACCAGAACAAGAGGACACAGTCTCAAGCTGTGCCAGGGAAGGTTCAGGCTGGATGTTAGGAAGAAATTCTTCCCAGGAAGAGAGATTGGCCATTGGAATGTGCTGCCCAGGGAGGTGGTGGAGTCACCAATGGAGGTGTTCCAAAAAGGCTTGGATGTGGCACTGGGAGCCATGGTTTAGTTGTGAGGAGGTGTTAGGTGTTAGGTCATAGGTTGGACTTGATGATCTCTGGGGTCTTTTCCAACCTGCTTGATTACAAGATATCAAAGGGCAAAAAAAGAAAAATCACAAAAATCTGAGGAGCAGCCTTCAAAAATACAATAAAAGGTCATTAAAGAGGAGAATGTTGAAGTAGAGTGAAATGGGGTAGAAAGGAGAGGAGCTGTTTTGTCCTTACCCTGTTGACACTGCTGGCTCTTAAAATAATCTGGATCAGACTCTTCTCGAATTCTTCCAGCTTCCTGAAGCACTTCTTCAAAACATGATTAGAAAGTTTAGTGTCAGTTAGCACACTGACCAAAACACACACAGCCTCAGTGAGGAAACCTGAGAATGGGAATGCAGGCTGGCTGTAAAAAACAGTCAGTCCCTCAAGCAAGCCAGACACCGAATTGCCTACGGTGAAAGAATCCTTCTCAAGCTCTGCGAAGTCTGCCTGGAGAATTCCTCCTTCTGACAGCTGCCTGATTTCAAGCAGGTGTTGCAGGAACTGCACTGGAGCAGCCAGAGATTTCTCCCTGCCAGGGCTGCAAAGGTTCAGTGGGAGAGCTCTCTCCAGCCAGGGAGTGGAAGCGCTGCCATCGCGCTCAGGTTGGTGAAGAGCAGAAGCTGCGCCCAAGGAATCGAACGCGCCCTCGCTGGAGACGTCGCACCCGGAATCCTCCAGCTGGCTGGAGGAACTCATAGGGATGGTACACTCCTGATCCACAAGAGTTTTAGCAGAGGCATCTGCTTTTCCTGAAACACAAAGCAGAAAGTGGCATGGTCTTAATACTTAAGGAAAGCCTCATCAATCCTTTCTTCTTTTGCTCCCGTGCAGCAATCATAGAAGCATAGAAGCATAGAAGCACAGAAACACAGAAGCATAGAAGCACAGAAGCATGTAAACATAGAAGCATAGAAGCACAGAAGCATAGAGGTATATAAACATAGAAGCATAGAAACATAGAGGCATAGAAGCATAGAAACATAAAGGCATAGAAGCATAGAAACATAGAGGCATAAAAGCATAGAAACATAGAGGCATAGAAGCATAGAATCAACCAGGTTGGAAAAGACCTCAGAGATCATCAAGTCCAACCTATTACCTAACACCTACCACCTCCTGGCAACTGAACCATGGCTCCAAGTGCCACATCCAAGCCCTTTTTGAACACCTCCAGGGATGGTGACTCCACCACCTCCCTGGGCAGCACATCCCAAGGCCAATCTATCTTGCTGGGAAGAACTTCTTCCACACCTCCAGCTTAAACTTCCCCTGGTGCAGCTTGAGACTGTGTCCTCTTGTTCTGGTGCTGGTTGCCTGGGTGAAGAGACCATCCCCCACCTGGCTACAACCTCCTTTCAGGTAGTTGTAGCAAACAATGTGTACCTTCTCCCCAATAATTTGCCATGATTAGAGTTCAGCTGTGGAAAAAAAAATTGTTATTCCTGAAGGTAAAGCTTTCAGAGGGTAGAGTTTAAGATGCTGACCTCCTTGTGGCCTTCCAGGATTTGAAGGGGGCTACAAGAAAGCTGGGGAGGGACTCTTGATGATGTCAGGGAGGGATAGGACTGGGGGGGATGGCAAAAGTAGAAGTGGATAGATTCAGATTGGATGTTAGGAAGAAGTTGTTGCCCATGAGGGTGGTGAGAGCCTGGCACAGGTTGCCCAGGGAGGTGGTGGAAGCCTCCTGCCTGGAGGTGTTTGCAGCCAGGCTGGAGGTGGCTGTGAGCAACCTGCTGTAGTGTGAGGTGTCCCTGCCCATGGCAGGGGGCTTGGAACTGGCTGAGCCTTGAGGTCCCTTCCAACCCTAAAAATTCTGTGATTCCATGGTTTACACTCACAGTCACAAGAATGCTAATTCTGAGTTTAAAATTCCTGACATTTTCACAAAAATTGTTGGTGTGAAAGCCACTGAAATGATATAAGTGGGTCCCTGGGCTTCTGTTACAGAAATGGAGGCAAACTTCTGGTCCCCCAAACATCCTCACTTCTCTCAACAACTTAAGACTATTTTTAAACAACAGTGAAGATCTGTTGCTATAACTGCACCAAATAAGATCTTCTCCTTGAAGTGTGCTCTCTCTCCCCCCAGGCCAAGTAAGGAACTCTAACAGAGTTAAACTTCCACAAAATGTCACACTGGAGACTTTATGATTTCATAAAGGAAAGCATTCAGAATCAAAAATGCCTTCAGTCATCACATATGGGCTGCCCAGGGAGGTGGTGGAGTCACTGTCCCTGGAGGGGTTCAAGACAGGCTTGGATGTGGCACTTGGAGCCATGGTTTAGTTGTCAGGAGGTGGTAGGTATTAGGTCATAGCTTGGACCTGATGATCTCCGAGGTCTTTTCCAACCTGGTTGGTTCTGTGACTCTGTATCCCACACCATCTCCTTCAAAGACACAGCAGCTGCACTACAAAATGTATACACTGAGGCCACACTGTTAAGTCATTTTCATACCCCACTGCAGAATCTCTTTGTGTCCTATTTCATGTTGGATACATTTAAGTCAGTGCCTCTGGGTATAAAGTCAGCACTAGACAAAGCAGATTCCCTGTGCTTCTGTTACAGAAATGGATGCAAACTTCTGGTCCCCCAAACATCTTCACTTGTTTCACTCTCAACAAATTATGACTGTTTTTAAACAACAGTGAAGATCTGTTGCTATAACTACACTAAATAAGATCTTCTCCTTGAAGTGTGCTCTCTCTCCCCCCAGGCCAAGTAAGGAACTCTAACAGAGTTAAACTTCCACAAAATGTCACACTGGAGACTATGATTTCATAAAGGAAAGCATTCAGAATCAAAAATGCCTTCAGTCATCACATATGGGCTGCCCAGGGAGGTGGTGGAGTCACTGTCCCTGGAGGGGTTCAAGACAGGCTTGGATGTGGCACTTGGAGCCATGGTTTAGTTGTCAGGAGGTGTTAGGTTGGAGGTCAGGAGGTCATAGGATGGACTTGATGATATCTGAGGTCTTTTCAACGAGGCTGGTGAGAGGCCTTGAGCACAAGCCCTACAAGGAGAGGCTGAGGGAGCTGGGGTTGCTTAGCCTGCAGAAGAGGAGGCTCAGGGGAGACCTTCTTACTCTCTACAACTACCTGAAGGGTGGTTGTAGCCAGGAGGGAGTTGGTCTCTTGTCTCAAGCAAGCTGCACCAGGGGAAGTTTAGGCTCGAGGTGAGGAGCAAGTTCTTCACTGAGAGAGTCATTTGCCATTGGAATGTGCTGCCCAGGGAGGTGGTGGAGTCACCATCCCTGGAGGTGTTCAAGAGGGGATTGGATGTGGCACTTGGAGCCATGGTTTAGTCATGAGGTCTGTGGTGACAGGTTGGACTTGGTGATCTCTGAGGTCTTTTCCAACCTGCTTGGTTCTGTGACTCTGTATCCCACACCACCTCCTTCAAAGACACAGCAGCTACACTACAAAATGTATACACTGAGG
Organism: Colaptes auratus; assembly: GCA_015227895.2. Classification (NCBI taxonomy): domain Eukaryota; kingdom Metazoa; phylum Chordata; class Aves; order Piciformes; family Picidae; genus Colaptes; species Colaptes auratus. The sequence goes on along the minus strand of CM037640.1, from coordinate 56,570,312 downwards.
CCACACTATTCAATTCTTTCCATACACCTCTGCAGAATCTCCTTCTGTCCTATTCCACATGCTGGATACATTTAAGTGCCTCTGAGTATAAAGTCAGCACCAGATGACAAGAGAATCCCTGTGCTCCGTGCTGCCTATGCCAAAAGACAGTCAGAACAAAATACAGTCAGAACAAGCAGGAGACATGAGAGCCATGAAGTGGAACAGCAACACAGGTAACCATCTTGGTGCCATGAGACAAGGCCAGAACCTTGCCTGACCAACACCTAGATGTGCCCTGCTTACTAGGGCACAGCCACAATCTGCTTCTGCTCTCGTTCTTACAAACCATGCAGATATCATTCATAACTTCACAGAACCATTGAGGCTGGAATAGACCTCTGAGATCATCGAGTCCAGCCTAGAACCCAACACCACCACACTGACCAGACCATGGCACTAAGTGCCACATCCAATCCTGCCCTAAACACCTCCAGGGATGGCAACTCCACCAACTCCTTGGGCAGTCCATCCCAGTGTCAAATTCCCCTTTCCATGAGGAATTGCTTCCTTCATCCAACCTAAACCTCCCCTAGCACAGCTTCAGACCATGCCCTCTCTTGTCACAAGCTGCCTGGAAGAAGCACCTGACCCACACCTGATTACAGCCTCCATTCAGATACTTGCAGAGTGTGATAAGGTCCCCCCTGAATCTCCTCCAGTCTGAACACCCCCAGCTCCCTCAGCCTCTCCTCATCAGACTTCCCATCCAGCCCCCTCCCCAGTCTGGTCACTCTCCTCTGGACCTGCTCCAGCACCTCAAGATCTCTTGTAGTGCTAGATGTGAGGCCTCCCCAGCACTGAGCACAGTGGCAGAATTCCATCCCTGCTCCTGCTGGCCACACTATTCCTGATCCAGGCCAGGATGCCATTGGCCTTCCATGCCCCCTGGCCACACTGCTTGCTCACATTCAGCTGCTGTCACCCAGCACTGCCAGGTCCCTCTCTGCCAGCATGCTCTCTCTAAGGCTCCAAGGATGATCAGGGGACTGCAGCACTGCCTGGTGAGGAGAGACTCAGAGATCTGGAGCTCATTAGTCTGGAGAAGAGGAGATTGAGAGGGGATTCAATAAATGTTTATAAACATCTGAGGGCTGGGGGTCAGAAGGGAGGGGACAGGCTCTGCTCAGCTGCTCTCTGGGATAGGACAAGGGGCAATGGATGGAAGCTGCAGCACAGGAGGTTCCACCTCAACACAAAGGGGAACTTCTTTCCTCTAAGGGTCCCAGAGGCCTGGAGCAGGCTGCCCAGAGAGGTTGTGGAGTCTCCTTCTCTGGAGCCTTTCAAGGCCTGTCTGGATGTGTTCCTGTGTGATCTGAGCTAGATTCTCTGCTCCTGCTCTGGCAGGGGGGTTGGACTTGATCTCTTTGGGTCCCTTCCAACCCCTGACATCCTGTGAGCCTGTGAAATCAAACAACATTTCCAGGAGATAGTAAAAGCAGGGCTTTTCAAGGCCAGCCTAGCATTTTATGCATTAACACTGCTCCCAAGTTCCCTGCACACCTAAACTTGGCAAGCAAGCAAGCACTGAAGCAAAGCACATTTCCCATGGTCTGACTAACAAAACCAGGCACAAATCTTTCATTGCCTTCTCTCCCTAGGGTTTTGAGCAAAAGAGAGTCCAGAAGGGAAAAAAAACAACAAAACCAAAACCCAAGAACCCAACAAACCAAAAAGCTGAAAGTAGTTTTGGTGCTGTTTAAGGAAAATAAGCCCTTCCAGGGAATACATCTACTGTGACTTTCACCCTGGAGATATTTTGTTCCCACTTGTAATCCCATGAGGCAACATGGAAATTGCTCATGAGGATGTCAGTGCCAGGAGTCAAAAGAAACAAAGCAAGAACTGTGTGCAAAAAAATGCTTGCTGACTCTTGCTGAAGGAAAAAGAGGTGAAAGGGAGGAGAATGAAAGAGAAGGGGAAGCAAAGAGTCATACAGACATAGGCAGAGGAACCAAACTGGAGACTGTCCCAAAGAGTAATGCAGAAATAGGCAGAGGAACCACACTGGAGACTGTCCCAAAGAGTAATACAGATGGGACAGATGGACAGATGGGCAGAGTCCAAGGGGATGGCATTCAACAAGTCCAAGTACCAGGTGATGCACAACACCCCCATGCAGAGCTACAGGCTGGGGGCAGAGTGGCTGAGAGCTGCCAAACAGAGAGGGACCTGGGGGTGCTGATCGACAGCCGCCTGAACATGAGCCAGCAGTGTGCCCAGGTGGCCAAGAAGGCCAAAGGCGTCCTGGCCTGCATCAGGAATAGTGTGGCCAGCAGGAGCAGGGAGGTCATTGTGCCCCTGGACTTGGCATCGGTTAGGCCACACCTTGAGTCCTGTGTCCAGTTCTGGGCCCCTCAGTTTAAGAAGGACATCGAGACACTTGAAGGTGTCCAGAGAAGGGCAACAAGGCTGGGGAGAGGCCTTGAGCACAGCCCTGTGAGGAGAGGCTGAGGGAGCTGGGGTTGCTTAGCCTGGAGAAGAGGAGGCTCAAGGGAGAACTCATTGCTGTCTACAACTACCTGAAGGGTGGTTGTAGCCAGGAAGGGGTTGGCCTCTTCTCTCTAGCACCCAGCACCAGAACAAGAGGACACAGTCTCAAGCTGTGCCAGGGGAAGTTTAGGCTGGAGGTGAGGAGAAAGTTCTTCACTGAGAGTCGTTCACCATTGGGATGTGCTGCCCAGGGAGGTGGTGGAGTCACCATCCCTGGAGGGGTCAAGAGGGGATTGGACATGGCACTTGGTGCCAGGGTCTAGTCATGGGGTCTGTGGTGACAGGCTGGACTCGATGATCTTCGAGGTCTCTTCCAGCCTTGGTGAGACTGTGATACTGTAAACATGGAAAGCTCTCTTAAAACCCAGTTTAGAGCTGACAGGCTCAGCTCTACTTCTGAAAGATAGAGTAAAGAGGACAAAAATAAGTCAGTCTTAGAAACCTCTCAGAGGCTGCTGCACTCTGCTTGCCAACGAGGTGCTCAGTCAATAGCTCCTCAAAGGAAACGAAAATATAGGTGGAATTATTCATATTTTCTCCTCCTGTGCTCACCCCTTCTGCATTTTTCAGGACACTCTGCTATTCTTGATTTCATCTTAATTGATTGGCTGGTTGCAAGGCCACTTTCCACAAACAATCAATCAAGTTTCTTCTCCTCTGCAATAAGAAAGATCTCCTCACACACCTGAAGTGTTTGCTGTGCCTTTCCTGCATGTGCAACCTCTTTTCTCCTGCTTTCATTGCTAAGGAAGCTGGCTGGGTGAGGGAAAACCAACTCCCCCTCTTCCCTAATTAGCTCCTATGTGTTCAGCACACCATTGCTGTCCTGATCTGGAACCAAGGCAAACTTCTGCATAGATCAAAGCAAAGCAAAGCAAGATTGTCCCAACATTTTTTCAACATTTTGAAATCCTCATGAGAAAAATATACTGAAAAGCATCCACCCATGATATCCTCAAAGAAAGGCTCAAGAAATGCAGCATAGATGGGTGGTCCATGAGGGGGATTGAAAAACAGAGTTCAGAGGGTTGGGATCAGTGGCCCAGAGCCAACTTGGAGGCCTGTGGCCAGTGGTGTTCCCCAGGGATCAGGACTGGGCCCAGTTTTGTTCAGTATCTTTATCAACCACCTGGCTGAGGGCATTGAGAGGACCCTCAGCAAGTTCTGATGATACAGCAATGAGGGGTGGCTGAGACCTGCCAGGCTGTGCTGGCATCCAACCACAGCTGGACAGGCTGGGAGCTGCCTGCAGGCAAACCTCATGGAGTTCAAGAAGTGCAGGGTCCTGCATCTGGGGAGGGATAACAGCAGGCACCAGGACAGGTTAGGAGCTGCCCTGCTGGAGAGCAGCTCCATGGAGAATGACCTTGGAGTGCTGGGGCGCAGCAAGTTCTGCAGGGGACAGCAATGTGCCCTGGGGGCCAAGAGAGCCAAGGGGAGCCTGGGGGGCAGCAAGAAAAGTGTGGCCAGCAGGGCTGGGGAGGTTCTGCTGCCCCTCTGCTCTGCCCTGCTGAGACCACAGCTGCAATCCTGTGTCCAGCCTGGGGCTCCCCAGATCAAGAAAGACAGAGAGCTGCTGGAGAGAGTCCAAGGCAAAGCCAGGAGGATGCTTAGGTGACTTGAGCATCTCCCCTGGGAAGAGAGACTGAGAGCCCTGGGGCTGTTTAGTGTGGAGAAGAGAAGGCTGAGAGGGATCTGATCAATGTCTGTCAAGACCTGAGGGCTGGGGGGTCAAGGGGAGGGGGCCAAGCTCTTTTGGGTGCTGCACAGCAAGAAGCCAAGGAGCAATGGAGACAAACTTGACCAGAGAAGGTTTTAGCTCAACATGAGGAGAAATTTCTTTCTAGTGAGGGTGAGTGAGCCCTGGAGCAGGCTGCCCAGAGAGGTTGTGGAGTCTCCTTCTCTGGAGCCCTTCCAACCCCAGCTGGAAGCATTCCTGTGTGGACTCCCCTGGGTGCTGCTGCTCTGGCAGGGGGGGTGGGCTGGATGATCTCTGGAGGTCCCTTCCAACCTCTAATTTTCTGTGACACTGTGATTCCCCAAGTGGAAACAGATCAGCAGCTGTGTATCCCACACTTCCCTCCTGCCTTGCCATTTTTTTACATGAGCAGGCTGCAAATCAAGCTCTTCTCTTTACAGCTCAGGCACTTCCTTCTGCCGTGTTTTGTCCCATTTACCAATAATTTCACTGCAATGAATCTCCACTTCTCAAATTAATTGTTCCATGTCAGGATTTAAATGCTTCTTGGATGGCTGAAATGCATATACCTCAATCTGTTAGGGATTTTGCTTACATAAAGCATCTAAATGGTTCAGAATTGAGGAAGAATTGAGCAGGAGTTTGAGGATATAACCATTCATCTTTAGGGGTTTTCTGTAGAAGGCAGCACACATCCTTCGTGGCTAAAGTTCTCTTCCAACCTGGTCTGGTCCATTCCATTCCATTCCATTCCATTCCATTCCATTCCATTCCATTCCATTCCATTCCATTCCATTCCAGGCAAATACAGAACACTTGTGGTACTGATGCCCAGGGTGGGGTCGAGGTCCCTGGAGGGGTTTAGCAAAGCCTGGATGAGGCACTTAGTGCTATGTCTAGTTGATTAGTTAGGGTTGGGTGATCAGTTGGACTTGATGATCACTGAGGTCTCTTCCAACCTGGTTGGTTCTGTGATTCTGAAGTTTATCAAATAATAACAAACTTGCTGGGACAATCAAGCTGGGTTTAACTCTGAATGGGTTGGAATAGAATTAACCAGGTTGGAAAAGACCTCAGAGATCATCAAGTCCAACCTATCACCCAGCACCATCTCATCAACTAAACCATGGCACCAAGTGCCTCATCCAGGCTCCTCTTAAACACCTCCAGGGATGGTGACTCCACCACCTCCCTGGGCAGCACATCCCAAGGGCCAATCTCTCTTGCTGGGAAGAACTTCCTCCTCACCTCCAGCCTAAACCTCTGCTGGCACAGCTTGAGACTGTGTCCTCTTGTTCTGGTGCTGGGTGCCTGGGAGAAGAGACCAACCCCCACCTGGCTACAACCTCCCTTTAGGGAGTTGCAGAGAGCAAGAAGGTCTCCCCTGAACCTCCTCCAGGCTAAGCCACCCCAGCTCCCTCAGCCTCTCCTCACAGGGCTGTGCTCCAGACCCCTCCCCAGCTTTGTTGCCCTTCTCTGGACACCTTCCAGCATCTCAACATCTTTCCTAACCTGAGGAGCCCAGAACTGGACACAGGACTCCAGGTGTGGCCTAACCAGTGCTGAGCAGAGGGCAAAATGATTTCCCTGCTCCTGCTGGCCACACTGTTCCTGATCCAGGCCAGGATTAGTTTTTACCTCCTTTTGTAGATGGCTTACAGTAGAACTTTCAACTGCCATGCCCTTTAGCCCCCCTCTGTGTTCTTAGCCTCCACAGCAGCAGATGGCTGCTGCCAGCCCACCCTTACCTGAGTGTTTCTCTGTGCTTAGGAAAATGCTGAACTGAGTCAGAGTGTGATGAAAATCCTCAGGCTGTGTTTGACTTTTCAGAACACTGTCACCTAAATTCTGCTCCCTGTGTCAAGACATTGGAAGCAGTGCTGAGCACAGGGCACAATGACCTCCCTGCTCCTGCTGGCCACACTATTCCTGATGCAGGCCAGGATGCCATTGGCCTTCTTGGCCACCTGGGCACACTGCTGGCTCATGTTCCGCTGCTGTCAACCAGCACCCCCAGGTCCCTCTCTGCCTGGCTGCTCTCCAGCCACTCTGACCCCAGCCTGTAGCACTGCATGGGGTTGGTGTGGCCAGGCTGTAGAGCCCAGCACTTAGATGTGTTCCTGTGCAGAAACCTGGATGATTCTTGGGTCCCTGTGCCCCAAGGAGGTGCTCAGAACAGCTGCAGCAGTGCCATCTGATAAGACAGACAGCATCTGCTTTCACCAGGAGAAAGTTTCCCCCACCACAACACACTTGTTATCCATGGAAGGAGCAGCACTCTGAGATTCCAGTGAATCATTACACTCCAGCTGGTGCTTGTTCCAGATTGCAAATTAACTTATTTAATTATCCTGAATAGGCCTCAGCTTTCAGAAAGTTTCTCATTGTGTCACCACAATTTAAGATGAACAGATTTATCTCATCATCATATTCCAAGAGCCACACTCCCATAAATCTGTGCTAAACACATTGGAGCTCCATTTTTGTCATCTGATGCATCTTCCCTCGCTTCCTGGCTCCCCTCCTAACAAAACCAAACTGCATTTTAGATGGTGACACGTGGCTTGCAGGCCTGCCTACCTGCACTAGCAGCACACTTGGAAGCCTGGGAGTGCATTAGTACACTTGAGATGTGGAATGAGATTCATTCTTGAAGTACAGTCCCTCTGACACCATCATTCCCTAGAGAAAATGCTGAGATGACTCTTACTTAGACTGGGGTGACCTTGTACTCAGCTCTGGGGAGGCCACACCTTGAGGATTGTGTCCAGTTTGGGGCAGCTCAATCCAAGAGAGCTGTGGAGGTGCTGGAGCCAGGGCAGAGGAGGGCAACAAAGATGTGGAAGGGCTTGGAGAATAAATCTGATGGAGAGAGAATGAAGGAGCTGGGGATGGTTAGTGTGGAAAAGAGGAGGGTGAGGGGAGACCTCATTGCTGTCTACAACTACCTGAAAGGAGGTTGTGGAGAGGCTGCTGCTGGTCTCTTCCCACAGGTAATCAGTCACAGAACAAGAGGAATGGCCTCAAGCTGCCACTGGGTAGGTTTAGAGTGGACATGAGGAAACATGTTTTGATGGCAAGAGTGGTCAGGGCTTGGAATGTGCTGCCCAGGGAGGTGGCTGAGTCCCCAGGCCTGGCTGTGTTTCCAGGTGGTTTGGCTGTGGTGCTTGGGGCTATGGTTCAGGGGTGACCCTTGTAGAGCAGGGTTCTGGGTTGGACTTGCTGATCCTGAGGGTCTCTTCCAACCTCAATGTTTCTGTGATTCTGTGATGTGTATGGAGAAGCCACCTTGTAGGGGTGGCAGGGGGGGAGAGGGAGAGAGGAAGAATCTTTATGCAGAAACATCAGCTCCCTAAGCCCCAAAGCAAAAGAATGAGATCTCTTTTCCATGGCAACATCAATCTAAGTGTTGACTGCTGCCCAGTGGAGAATCCTCTCACCTTGGAAAAAAAGGAAGCTAGAAAAAAGAATGAAGCCAAAGCTGCTCCTCAGAGGCTCCTCTGCAGCTGCCATCCTTGTGCACTCCTTGATCCTGCCAAATACCACGGGGGGGGGGGAGTGGTGACAGGAAACAGCAATCTGCAACAGCAGCTCATTCAAACATACTGACCAGAAAAACATAGCCCAGGGAGGTGGTGGCAGCCTCCTGCCTGGAGGTGTTTGCAGCCAGGCTGGCTGTGGCTGTGAGCAACCTGCTGTAGTGTGAGGTGTCCCTGGCCATGCAGGGGGCTTGGAACTGGATGATCCTCGAGGTCCCTCCAGCCCTTCTGCTCCCATCAAAGCAGGTAGTATCTAATCCCTTCTTTGTCTACTGAGGAAAGGCTGGGGCTTTAAGCTGAGCCTTAGAAGTTTCTACCACTCCCTACTGAGCAAGAAACACCCCAGGCATGACTCTCTGACAAGTCAAAAGGGAATCACAGAATTGTCAGGGTTGGAAGGGACCACAAGGATCAGCCAGTTCCAACCCCCCTGCCATGGGCAGGGACACCTCACACTGCAGCAGGTTGCTCACAGCCACAGCCAGCCTGGCTGCAAACACCTCCAGGCAGGAGGCAAAAGCCAATAACCTTACTGCTGCTGACCTGGACTTGTGTATCATTTATAATTAGTTTAGTTGTGCACTGCTTATAATTACTTTCACTTCAGAATTAGTTTCACTTCAGCTGGTCAGCTGGTTGCTTCCAATTCCAAATGCTTCTGGGTTTGCAGCAGGTCTGAGCTTCCAGTAAGAAGGAAGGAGACTGAAGTGGCTTTGTTCATAGTAATCTGCAAAGGAAATTGCTGCCTTTTCCCACATGTACAATGAAATGCCTCAGAACACAGAATTCACAATTAACCTGTCTGGAAAAGACCTTCAAGGTCATCAAGTCCAACCTACCACCCAGCACCATCTGATCAACTAAACCATGGCTCCAAGTGCCTCAGCCAGGCTCTTTTTAAACACTTCCAGGGACAGTGACTCCACCACCTCCCTGGGCAGCACATCCCAATGGCCAATCTCTCTTGCTGGGAAGAACTTCTTCCTCACCTCCAGCCTAATCCTCCCCTGGCACAGCTTGAGACTGTGTCCTCTTGTTCTGGTGCTGGGTGCCTGGGGAAAGAGACCAACCCCACCTGGCTACAACCTCCCTGCAGGGAGTTGGAGAGAGCAAGAAGGTCTCCCCTGAGCCTCCTCTTCTGCAGGCTAAGCAACCCCAGCTCCCTCAGCCTCTCCTCCCAGGGCTGTGCTCCAGACCCCTCCCCAGCTTTGTTGCCCTTCTCTGGACACCTTCCAGCATCTCAACATCTTTCCTAAACTGAGGAGCCCAGAACTGGACACAGGACTCAAGGTGTGGCCTGAGCAGTGCTGAGCACAGGGCAGAATGACCTCCCTGCTCCTGCTGGCCACACTCTTCCTGATGAAGGCCAGGATGCCGCTGGCCTGCTTGGCCACCTGGGCACACTGCTGGCTCATGTTCAGGTTACTATCAACCAGTCCCCCCAGGTCCCTTTCTGCCTGGCCAAGCTGTGCCAGGGGAGGTTCAGGCTGGATGTTAGGAAGAAGTTCTTCCCAGCAAGAGAATTGGCCATTGGGATGTGCTGCCCAGGGAGGTGGTGGAGTCACCATCCCTGGAGGTGTTTAGGAAGAGCCTGGATGAGGCACTTGGTGCCATGGTTGAGTTGATTAGGTGGTGTTGGGTGATAGGTTGGACTCGATGATCTGAAAGGTCTTTACCAACCTGGTTAATTCTATTCTTCCACTCCATTCCATTCCATTCCCCTCCACTCCATTCCATTCCACTCCCCATTCCATCCACTCCATTCCATTCCATTCCACTCCACTCCATTCCATTCCATTCCATTCCATTCCAACAGAAAGGCAGTGGGGGTGAGGCAGGGGAGGCAGGGGGTTTGTTTGCTGTTATTTCTCATGGGAGGAACAAGCAGTTCAGTACATTCCTGGAGTGTAAATTCCTCGAAGGGAGGACCATGAATCAAGACTGAAGGTGAAGCTAAGGAGAAGAGAATCCATGCTTGATAGAAGTTCTGCTAAAAATACACCCTGGATAACTGACTTGGAAGCCTTCAGGAGGATCAGCCTGAGGCAACAGAGGCAATAAACATCCATCCTCCAAATTGTCATTCCTAAAATACATGCTTGGGAAAAAACCCACCGGGGGGGAGCATTGCATCTGTGCCTTCTGAGGTTGGAGTAGCAGCTGCAGGCTTTTCAGATCTCTTTAACAAAGGCTGCCAAGAAACAGTGTGGCTTGATTTGATGGGCTGCTAACAGCTAAGGGATTTGTCTTAGGGGACAGGTGCTTCAATCCATGAATCTATGAATTCATCAATGCTCTCTAAGACCCTTTGTCTTTTCAGGTAGCACCAAAGAGAAGTGACAAAGGGATGCTCAGACAACCCATGCTCCCATTCTTGGAATAACACCAAGGAGTTCCTTCCCTCATTGCCATGAATTTTTCATCTGACTCAAAGAAAGGGAAGGAGGTTTGATTAATATGAAATCTGATTTGTTTCTACCCAGGGGCATAGTTGCCAGGGCAATAACGACACGGTGAAAAATAATCACAGAATCATAGAATTAAACAACATCAGAGGCTGGAAAGGACCTCCAGGGATCATCCAGTCCAAGCCCCCTGCCAGAGCAGCAGCACCCAGGGTAGGCTGCACAGGAAAGCACCCAGGGGGTGTGTGGAAAGTCTTCAGAGAAGGAAACTCCACAACCTCTCTGGGCAGAATGTTCCAGGGCTCTGTCACCCTCACTACACAGAAGTTTCTCCTCATGGTGAGCTGAAACCTTCTATAGAATAAAATAGAACAGAATTAACCAGGTTGGAAAAGACCTTTGAGATCACCAGGTCTAACCTCTCATCCAACACCATCTAATCAACTAAACCATGGCACCAAGTGCCTCATCCAGGCTCCTCTTAGACACCTCCAGGGATGGTGACTCCACCACTTCCCTGGGCAGCACATTCCAATGGCCAATCTCTCTTGCTGGGAAGAACTTCTTCTTCGATGTTCAAGCTTGTACCTGTTGTTCCTTGTCTTGCTGCTGCACACCACCCAAAAGAGCTTGGCCCCCTCCCCTTGACCCCCAGCCCTCAGCTCTTGAGAGACATTGATCAGATCCCTCTCAGCCTTCTCTTCTCCAGACTAAACAGCCCCAGGGCTCTCAGTCTCTCTTCCCAGGGGAGATGCTCAAGTTCCCTAAGCACAGAATCATAGAATCAACCAGGTTGGAAAAGACCTCAGAGATCATCAAGTCCAACCTATTACCTAATACCTAACACCCTCATGACTAACTAAACCATGGCTCCAAATGCCACATCCAAGCCTTTTTTGAACCCTGCCAGAGACAGGGACTCCACCATCTCCCTGGGCAGCACATCCTGCTGACCTTGCCAGGCTGGACAGATGGGCAGAGTCCAACGGGATGGCATTCAACAAGTCCAACAGCCAGGGGCTGCACTTTGGCCACAGCAACCCCATGCAGAGCTACAGGCTGGGGTCAGAGTGGCTGAGAGCTGCCAAACAGAGAGGGACCTGGGGGTGCTGATTGACAGCCACCTGAACATGAGCCAGCAGTGTGCCCAGGTGGCCAAGAAGGCCAAGGGCATCCTGGCCTGCATCAGGAACAGTGTGGCCAGCAGGAGCAGGGAGGTCATTCTGCCCCTGTACCCTGCATTGGTTAGGCCACACCTTGAGTCCTGTGTCCAGTTCTGGGCTCCTCAGGTTAGGAAGGACATTGAGACACTTGAAGGTGTCCAGAGAAGGGCAACAAGGCTGGGGAGGGGCCCTGAGCACAGCCCTGTGAGGAGAGGCTGAGGGAGCTGGGGTTGCTTAGCCTGGAGAAGAGGAGGCTCAGGGGAGACCTCATTGCTGTCTACAACTACCTGAAGGGAGGTTGTAGCCAGGAATGGGTTGGCCTCTTCTCTCTAGCACCCAGCCCCAGAACAAGAGGACACAGTCTCAAGCTGCACCAGGGGAAGTTGAGGCTGGAGGTGAGGAGGAGGAAGCTCTTCATGGAGAGAGTCATTTGCCATTGGGATGTGCTGCCCAGGGAGGTGGTGGAGTCACCGTCCCTGGAGGTGTTCAAGAGGGGACTGGACGTGGCACTTGGTGCCATGGTCTAGTCATGGGGTCTGTGGTGACAGGTTGGACTCGATGATCTTTGAGGTCTCTTCCAACCTCAGTGATACTGTGATAGTGTGATTCCATCCTTGTGGCTCTCTGTTGGACTCTCTCCAGCAAGTCCCTGTCTCTTGAACTGGGGAGCCCAATGAAGAGACAGTTAGAGTAAGATCTGCTTCTCCTTCTCCTAGGGTGGGTGATGCACAGCCCAAAGCACCACCATGCAAAAGGAACCCCACTGTCCTTGTATTCATGCAGACAGCTGCACATTAAGTCAAGTAAGGAACTTCCACTTGCAGCACAGTGAATGTAAAGCTCAGCAATTTTCCACACAACACATTAAACAGGAACAACTTGTACTACCACCACTTCCACTGCAGGAAAGCAGGCTCCTAGCCCTCAGAAAGGAACCCCAAGCTTTTTTGGGGGGGGTCTCAGAGGACAAACAATGACTCAGGGGGGACAAAAATACTTTTTAAATGGCTGCTTTGCTCTTTCTCCTTCACGTGCATCCATGCTGCATGCCACTTTGCTTGGAGGGGGAAAACAGGCACCACAGCTTCAAAGAGCTCATAAATTTCTCACATCAGGGAAATAAAACTCCATGGGCAGTCTCTAATCATTCCTGAAGCCTCTGAAAGGCCTACTATTATTATTACAGACAGCAGGTGGGAGAAGAAAGCTCTCACACTCAGAATACAGAGCAGGGAAGATCCAGCTGCCAAGTGAACCTTAGCTGAAGAACTGGAACTCATTGAATCACTGAATCACAGAATCAACCAGGTTGGAAAAGACCTCAGAGATCAAGTGCAACCTATGACCTAAGACCTAACACCTCCTGACAGCTAAACCATGGCTCCAAGTGCCACATCCAAGCCTTTTTTGAACCCTCCAGTGATGGTGACTCCACCACCTCCCTGGGCAGCACATCCCAATGGCCAATCTCTCTTGCTGGGAAGAACTTTCTCCTCACCTCCAGCCTAACCCTCCCCTGGCACAGCTTGAGACTGTGTCCTCTTGTTCTGGTGCTGGGTGCCTGGGAGAAGAGACCAACCCCCACCTGGCTACAACCTCCCTTCAGGGAGTTGGAGAGAGCAAGAAGGTCTCCCCTGAGCCTCCTCTTCTGCAGGCTAAGCAACCCCAGCTCCCTCAGCCTCTCCTCACAGGGCTGTGCTCCAGACCCCTCCCCAGCTTTGTTGCCCTTCTCTGGACACATTCAAGTGTCTCAACATCTTTCTTGAATTGAGAAGCCCAGAACTGGACACAGGACTCCAGGTGTGGCCTAACCAGTGCTGAGCACAGGGCAGAATGACTTCCCTGCTCCTGCTGGCCACACTATTGCTGATGCAGGCCAGGATGTCATTGGCCTTCTTGGCCACCTGGGCACACTGCAGGCTCATGTTCAGCTGCTGTCAACCATGAACACACTAACATAAACACAAACAAAGAGATGAAGGGAAAAGCAGCTACTCACTAGGCCCTGTGTTGGGTTTGTAGCCTGGGGAAACTGCAGGAATACAGAAGGATTATAGATGCCACATAGTCATCTCTACTCTTTATGATTCCATTGCTAAACAAGGCTTGCCCACACTTCAAAATGGGCTTTGGTTAGCTACTGAAGGTACCTTGGAACAGAGGATTTAGTGCAGCTGCAGCTATCTAAAATTAGATGTATCACACTTCAGGTCTGTGAACAAACTTGAGTGTGACTGGGATGATGCAAACTCACATCCACTGGGAGAGGTGTTATGTGCCAAGGACAGCTCGTTCCTCATCCTACCTCACAGCTAACAGAGCTTCCTTTGGCAAGGGAGGAATCAGCACTGCTCAGTTCAACTGCTCAAAGAACTTCACCAAAGTGAGACTGGAAACAGAATTTGCAGAGTATGTTGTTTCATGTCCTGGATATGTTCTGCTTCCTGCACAAGGAGAATATCCTCTCCAAACATCAGATGCTAATAAACCTCTCCTGATTGTGACCATTCATGTAATCAGCTCCTCACAACATGGAGACAAGCATGAAGAGTCATTACAGCACTGTCATACAATCATAGAATCAACTAGTGTGGAAAAGACCTCAGAGATCATCAAGTCCAACCTATGACCATCAAGTCCAACCTATGACCTAACATCTAACACCTCCTGACCACTAAACCATGGCTCCAAGTGCCACATCCAATCCCTTTTTGAACACTTCCAGGGATGGGGATTCCACCACCTCCCTGGGCAGCACATCCCAAGGGCCAATCTCTCTTGCTGGGAAGAATTTCTTCCTAACATCCAGCCTGTACCTCCCCTGGCACAGCTTGAGACTGTGTCCTCTTGTTCTGGTGCTGGGTGCCCGGCAGAAGAGACCAACCCCCACCTGGCTAGAACCACTTTGCTAGGGAATAAAGAAGCTATGCTGTCAGAACAAAGGCACTCCAGTAAAGTCTCACCAAGTTTTCTATCAGGGAGCCTTCTAAAAATCTCCAGTTATAAAGCAACTAGCAACACATTTTGATCCCATGCACCCCCTCAACAGTGAACTCTCTCCCCCTTCAGCCAAGAGCATTTTTCCCTCCATCTCCCAGAAGAGATCACAGAATTGTCAGGGTTGGAAGGGACCTCAAGGATCAGCCAGTTCCAACCCCCCTGCCATGGGCAGGGACACCTCACACTACAGCAGGTTGCTCACAGCCACAGCCAGCCTGGCCTTCAAAACCTCCACGAGGCTTCCACCACCTCCCTGGGCAACCTGTGCCAGCCTCTCACCACCCTCCTGGGCAACAACTTCTTCCTCACATCCAATCTCAATCTCCCCATTTCTACTTTTGCTCCATCCCCCCCAGTCCTATCACTCCCTGACACCCTCAAAAGTCCCTCCCTAGCTTTCTTCTATCCTCCCTCAGATACTGGAAGGCTACAAGAAGGTCTCCTCAGGGCCTTCTACTTCTCCTGACTGAACAGCCCCAACTCTCTCAGCTGTCTGCACACCTCCCCAGATACCTCCCCGGAGCCTGCAGACATCCTCCACCGCCCCATTTCCAAGCTCGTCCCTGTGCCTTTGATGTCCTAGAACGAGAATGACTCACTCCACATTCACAAGTCAGAGAAACACTGCTGCTGGAGCTCACCAACCCTCCCCTAGCCAGGAATTATCTCAGGATCTCACCATTTTCCAAGCAGAATCTTGGACAGATCTTGTGCAGAAGAAGTTCCTGACGCAAGCGAAGAACTTCGGCCTCCAGCGCTTCAGCTTTGGATTTCCATCCCTGCTCTCGCTGGGATGCAGCCCTGGCAAGGTGCTCAATGTATGCTCTGCAACTCTGCCCTGCTGGCTTGGAGTGGATAATTGCAAAAGCCAGTGCCAGCTTGGAGATTTTCAAGAACCAAACTTCATTTTTCTCTTCCTCCTCTGATTTCTATTAGGATAGGAACCAAAAAGGAAAACAACAGAAGTTAACTTCCCTATGGCTCCACCAAGGACATTAAGCACAATTTTCCCCTGGCTCTGAAAATTGGCCAAAGGTGCCACCACTTCTTGTGCTTCTGCTGCATTCCTACATAGAGTCATAGAATTGTGAGGCTTGGAAAGGGACCTCAAGGCTCAGCCAGTTCCAACCCCCCTGCTGTGGCCAGGGACACCTCACACTACAGCAGGTTGCTCACAGCCACAGCCAGCCTGGCTGCAAAAACCCCCAGGCATGAGGCTTCCACCACCTCCCTGGGCAACCTGTGCCAGGCTCTCACCACCCTCATGGGGAACAACTTCTCAGATCTTCTCAGCTTCATCTCAGTTTGTAGGTGAAAAGACCAATGGCATCCTGGCCTGCATCAGGAGCAGTGTGGCCAGCAGGAGCAGGGAAGTCATTCTGCCCTGTGCTCAGCACTGGTTAGGCCACACCTGGAGGTGTTCAAAAAAGGACTGGATGTGGCACTTGGAGCCATGGTTTAGTTGTCAGGAGGTGTTAGATCTTAGGTCATAGGTTGGACCTGAGGATCTCTGAGGTCTCTTCCAACCTGGCTGATTCTATGACTCTATAAGATTTGGGGAAAAGAATTCTGTTGGCATTTCAAAAGCTTTTGTTGAAGCCTAGGTGATTGATGTCACATTGTGGTGTATCTGCAGGCATTTCCATACAGATTTTATACAGGACATGCAGATCTTTCACCTCCTTTCTGTTCTTGCCACTACCACCTCCTCTCTTGCCTTTTCTTCTTTTATGATCACCAAAAGAGAAGTTTGTAGAACACACACACACACACACACACACACACACAAAAAGGCAGTCAGAAGATTTGATTCAAATTTCTTCACAGCTCCCTAAAGGGACAATTCTGCTTCAGAAACCACTTTAAACAATCTCCTAGAAAATAACACAGCAGCTGAGGTTGTTAGAAATAGAGGGATGCTGGCCAACTGTACATTAGCCAAAATTGCACAGCAATCTGTTGCTCTCAGGAAGTGCAGCACCAAAGCCCACCAAACGTGACTGCCTTCCCCTGAAAGCATCTTGGAGGCATTGAGTTTCAGCCACAGTGTCTTTGCTCATAGCAGCACAGGAATTACACCAATGGTTGGGGTGAAAAACAACAACATCAAAGGTTTAGAACTGAAGGAGAATTTTGCCTGGATGGGGAATAGCACCAGGACAACAGCAGAAAGAAGACACCTGGCTGCAATGCCAGGCTCACAGGCTGTCAGGGGTTGGAAGGGACTCAAATAGATCATTGAGTCCAACCCCCCCTGCCAGAGCAGGGCCATGCAATCCAGTTCAGGTCACACAGGAACACATCCAGACAGGCCTTGAAAGTTTCATGAGGAGACTCCACAACCTCTCTGGGCAGCCTGCTCCAGGGCTCTGGGACCCTCACAGTGAAGAAGTTCCTCCTCCTGTTGAGGTGGAACCTCCTGTGCTGGAGTTTCCATCCATTGCTCCTTGTCCCATGCCAGGGAGCAAGTGAGCAGAGCCTGTCCCCTCCCTCCCAACCCCCAGCCCTCAGATATTTATAAGCATTTATTAAATCCCCTCTCAGTCTTCACTTCTCCAGACTAACCAGCCCCAGGTCCCTCAGCCTCTCCTCCCCAGGCAGTGCTGCAGTCCCCTAATCATCCTTGTAGCCCTTTGCTAGACTCTCTCCAGCAGATCCCTGTCCCTCTTAAACTGGGGAGCCCAAAACTGGACACAGTACTCAAGAAGAGGTCTCACTAGGGCAGAGTAGAGGGGGAGGAGAACCTCCCTGGATCTGCTGGACACACTGCTCTGAATGCCCCACAGGATCCCTTTGGCCTTCTTGCCCCTCAGGGCACATTGCTGTCCCATGCAGAACTTGTTATCCAGCAGCACTCCCAGGGCCCTCTCCTTGGTGCTGCTCTCCAGCAGATCCCCTCCCAGCCTTTGCTGCTGCAGTTTATTCTTCCTCCCCAGCTGCAGGACTCTGCACTTGTCCTTGTTGAAGCTCATTTGGTTCCTCTGTACCCAGCTCTCAGTCTGTCCAAGTCTCTCTGGATGGCCACACAGGCTTCAGCTGTCTCAGCCAAGCCTCCCAGCTTGGTGTCATCAGCAAACTTGCTGAGCAGACTCTCTGTTCCTCATCAAATAACATCTGACAGGAACTGGAAGGATCAAAAACTATGCACCAAAAGACATCTGTTACCCAAGTTACTCAGTGAGAATAACTGCTTACTAACAAAGCTTTCTTTGTGTGTTTACTCAGTGTCAGGGCAATCAGGAACCCCTTGTCAGCCCTGCTAGAAGCAGGCAGCAGCACCCTAACATGAGAGACCACCCAGGGTAAGTTTCCTATGCAACTCCCTCAACCCACAGTGTCATACTGGAAGCCCATTTGGAGGACAGGACCAGCTAAAATCACTGTCAAATAGGACTGGGTCTCCAGATTAGGATGTGGTGCTTGGGGATATGGTTTAGGGGTGAAACTTGCAGAGTTCTGGGTTGGACTTGGTGATCCTGAGGGATCAGCAACCTGAATGTTGCTGTGGGGCTGTGATTTCCAACACAAGCAAGAGACACCCCCCACCTCTTGCCAGCTGTCTTACTCTCATGCAGGGTGAGGGCTCACAGCCCAGCTGAAGTCCTAGCTGTGGAGGCTGCTGAGTAACAAGAATACAGAATTAACCAGGTTGGAAAAAACCTCAGAGATCATCCAGTCCAACCTCTCACCCAGCACCATCTCATCAACTCAACCATGGCACCAAGTGCCTCAGCCAGGCTCTTCTTAAACACCTCCAGGGATGGTGACTCCATCACCTCCCTGGGCAGCACATCCCAATGGCCAATCTCTCTTGCTGGGAAGAATTTCTTCCTCACCTCCAGCCTAAACTTCCCCTGGTGCAGCTTGAGACTGTGTCCTCTTGTTCTGGTGCTGGCTGCCTGGGAGAAGAGACCAAGCCCCACCTGGCTACAACCTCCTTTCAGGTAGCTATAGACAGCAATAAGGTCTTCTCTGAGCCTCCTCTTCTCCAGGCTTGAGGCTCACAATCCCTCAGCTTTATACTGAATATGATACATTAAGGACTGGAATCCCTTGTTGCTCAGTGTAGGGTCACCTGAACTGTCTGTTCCTCCCTGCAGGTGCAGCCTTTCACTCTGCACTCCCAAAAGGATTTCATAGAATCACAGAATTGTCAGGGTTGGAAGGGAGCTCAAGGATCAGCCAGTTCCAAGCCCCCTGCCATGGGCAGGGGCACCTCACACTGCAGCAGGTTGCTCACAGCCACCTCCAGCCTGGCTGCAAACACCTCCAGGGATGAGGCTTCCACCACCTCCCTGGGCAGCCTGGGCCAGGCTCTCACCACCCTCATGGGGAACAACTTCTTCCTCACATCCAATCTGAATCTATCCATTTCTACTTTTGCTCCATCCCCCCCAGTCCTATCACTCCCTGACACCCTCAAAAGTCCCTCCCCAGCATTCTTGTAGCCCCCTTCAGATCCTGGAAGGCCACAATTAGGTCTCTCTGGAGCCTTCTCTTCTCCAGACAGAGCAACCCCAACTCCCTCAGCCTGTCCTCATAGCAGAGGTGCTTCAGCCCTCTGATTATACTTCTGGCCCTTCTCTGGACACACTCCAGAAGAAGCTTCTTCAAATGTCAGAGGCAAAATGTTATTCCTTACAGTAGAACACTTATTTGTTATTCAGATCATTATACCTGAAGATTGAACACGTTAAATATTAATAGAGTAAGGTAAGAAAATAGATTGTAGCTGATTTAACTCCCTGGCCATCAAGGTTTCTTCATATTTTTATTAGCTGGGACACAAAGAATTGTTCAGGATAGCAAAAAATTATCATTCACTACTACTATGCAGCTAAAACTATTCAGGTAGTACTGAATAACAACAAATATCCCCCCCCAAAAAAGGTTTTCCTTCTAAATTTAAGTGTCTGGTCTGCCCTTCATAGCACAAGCATAACAGGAAGAAAATGTTTTGCCGCCTTGACTTCTCCTCTAACTAGCCCAGCAATTGCACACTGCAAATAAAAACAACCCCAGGCAGTGCTACAGGCTGGGGGCAGAGTGGCTGAGAGCAGCCAGGCAGAGAGGGACCTGGGGGGAATGGGTGACAGCAGCTGAACATAAGCCTGCAGTGTGCCCAGGCGGCCAAGAAGGCCAATGGCATCCTGGCCTGCATCAGGAACAGTGTGGCCAGCAGGAGCAGGGAAGTCATTCTCCCCTCTGCTCAGCACTGCTGAGGCCACACCTTGAGTCCTGTGTCCAGTTCTGGGCTCCTCAAGTCAAGGAAAATGTTGAGATGCTGGAAGGTGTCCAGAGAAGGGCAACAAAGCTGGGGAGGGGTCTGGAGCACAGCCCTGTGAGGAGAGGCTGAGGGAGCTGGGGTTGCTTAGCCTGCAGAAGAGGAGGCTCAGGGGAGACCTTCTTGCTCTCTCCAACTCCCTGAAGGGAGGTTGTAGCCAGGTGGGGGTTGGTCTCTTCTGCCAGGCAGACAGCACCAGAACAAGAGGACACAGTCTCAAGCTGTGCCAGGGGAGTTTCAGGCTGGAGGTTAGGAAGAAATTCTTCCCAGCAAGAGAGATTGGCCATTGGGATGTGCTGCCCAGGGGGGTGGTGGAGGTGTTTAGGAAGAGACTGGATGAGGCACTTGGTGCCACGGTTTAGCTGATTAGATGGTGTTGGGCTTGATGATCTCTGGGGTCTTTTCCAACCTGGTCTATTCTATTCTATTCTATTCCATTCTATTCCACTCCACTCCACTCCACTCCATACTAAAGGTGAAAAACAATCACCCACATCTTTGTAACCTCACATCTGCATTTCCCAATGGCATCTGAGGTAGTGACCCAGTAAAAGGGAACACAAAATGGGTCACAACACGATGTGAAGCCTGCAGGGGAACTGGGCTGAGCTGCAGACCCTCAGGGCCGTGGAACATTAAGCAACAATAAAATAAAGTTGATTTAGCTGCTGTGACTAACACAATCCTCCCTTTGGTGTAATTAATAAGTAATGATAATGGGACAGCTGCATAATCAAAATGAACTAAAGTGTGTCTGGTGTTGCAATTAAGCAGCTTTTATTGTCAGGATGTGTGTTAAAGCAAGGCTGCTCCACGGGGTCGGTTTTAAACAACTCCACTACCCAGAGATCTGTAATGTAGACAAGACTGAGGGGAAAATAAACCTTGGGTTTACTACCACAAGCCTCAAAAAATACCTCCAGCATAGTTTTTTTAAAGGGACTCAAGATGGTGGAATGCTACTGAAAGGAATAAATATTCCTAGATAGATATTCAGCCATCCAACCAGAGCTGGACAGGCTGAGAGCTGAATGCAGGTAAACCCCATGGAGTTCAATAAAGACTCCTGCATCTGGGGAGGGATAACAGCAGGCACCAGGACAGGTTAGGGGCTGCCCTGCTGGAGAACAGCTCCATGGAGAAAGACCTTGGAGTGCTGGGGGGCAGCAAGTTCTGCATGGGACAGCAATGTGCCCTGGGGGCCAAGAGAGCCAAGGGGATCCTGGGGAGCAGCAAGAAAAGTGTGGCCAGCAGGGCTGGGGAGGTTCTGCTGCCCCTCTGCTCTGCCCTGCTGAGAGCACAGCTGCAGTCCTGTGTCCAGTTTGGGGCTCCCCAGGTGAAGAGAGACAGAGAGCTGCTGGAGAGAGTCCAAGGCAGAGGCAGGAGGATGCTTAGGGGACTTGAGCATCTCCCCTGGGAAGAGAGACTGAGAGCCCTGGGGCTGTTGAGTCTGGAGAAGAGAAGGCTGAGAGGGATCTGATCAATGTCTCTCAAGAGCTGAGGGCTGGGGGTCAAGGGAGGGGGCCAAGCTCTTTTGGGTGGTGTGCAGTAGCAAGACAAGGAACAACAGGTACAAGCTTGACCAGAGAAGGTTTTAGCTCAACATGAGGAGAAACTTCTTTATAGTGAGGGTGAGAGAGCCCTGGAGCAGGCTGCCATGAGAGGTTGTGGAGTCTCCTTCTCTGGAGCCTTTCAAACCCCCCTGGATGCTTTCCTGTGCAGACTGCCCTGGGGATGCTGCTTTGGCAGGAGGGCTGGACTGGCTGATCTCGGGAGGTCCTTTCCAAACCCTAATGTAGTGTGCTACTGTGATTTAAAGCAAGTTATGCCAAATGTACAAAGAAATGTGATTAATATTTAAAGTGATTTATTTCTCCAAACAGTTGGCCTTTTAAATGATTTCAGCTTCTAAACACAAGTCATATCAACTCTACACAAACACACAGCTAATATGAATGGGGGAAATACCTTAAAGCTCTTTAACATTCTCCACTTAACAGCCACTCCACAGCACTTTAGAACATAAGCAAGCACACTCCCTCAGGGTATCAGGAAGATGTTAAAGGTAGGATTTGTCTTCTCCTAACAACAGTCAAGAGAAGAGAGAGTTAATCTACAGCTGAGAAGGCTAGAGCTGAGCTAGCTGGCTAGACTTCCTTTAGGATCAATGGGCAGAAACAAAGTTTTCTCCTGTTCATAGATTCACAGAATGCTTTGGGTAGGAAAGGACCTTAAAGAGCCCCTATCACAGAATCACAGAATCACCAAGGTTGGAAGAGACCTCAAAGATCAAGTCCAAGCTGTCACCACAGACCTCATGACTAAACCATGGCACCAAGTGCCACATCCAATCCCCTCTTGAACACCTCCAGGGATGGTGACTCCACCACCTCCCTGGGCGCACATCCCAATGGCTAACAACTCTCTCAGTGAAGAACTTTCTCCTCACCTCCAGCCTAAACCTCCCCTGGCACAGCTTGAGACTGTGTCCTCTTGTTCTGGTGCTGGTGCCTGGGAGAAGAGACCAACCCCCACCTGGCTACAGCCTCCCTTCAGGGAGTTGGAGAGAGCAAGAAGGTCTCCCCTGAGCCTCCTCTTCTCCAGGCTAAGCAACCCCAGCTCCCTCAGCCTCTCCTCACAGGGCTGTGCTCAAGGTCTCTCCCCAGCCTTGTTGCCCTTCTCTGGACACCTTCAAGTGTCTCGATGTCCTTCCTAACCTGAGGAGCCCAGAACTGGACACAGGACTCCAGGTGTGGCCTCAGCAGTGCTGAGCAGAGGGCAGAATGACCTCCCTGCTCCTGCTGGCCACACTATTCTTGATGCATGCACCCCCAACCCTGGGAAGGCAAACCTCCCACCAGCCCAGGTTGCTCAAGTCATCATCCAGCCTGGCCTTGAACACATCCAGGCAGGGGAAATCACAACCTCCCTGGGCAATGTGTTCCAGTGTCTCACCACCCTCACTATAAATAACTTCTTCCTCATACCCAGTCTAAATCTCCCCTCTTCCAGCTCAAAGCCATTCTCTTCTGCAGCATTAGCTCACAATGTTTTTTTGCACAGCAGCAATTTTGCTTAACTGTAGAGAGAAAGACTGGAGACCACAGCATGAGTTTCAAAGCACACACATCTGGCAGGGCTGGGAAGGGGATGAATATTAAAACTCAGCCAAGTGACTTTTCCATCTGCTTGTGTAGATGTACTTTGTGATGAAATGAAGTCATTATGCAGAAGCACTGCCTCTACAAAGAGAGTTAAACTCACCAGGCCCTGTGTACATACATCTACCACGGCCAGCTAGCTTCCCTGAGAGGAGGTGGTGCACCACGGGCAGCTGGAGCTGAGACCTCCACAGAACTGCTGAAGTCCCCAGCTAACAAGACAGTTCTGCAAGGCTAAAATCAGCAACTTCTAAAAGAAGCTTGCAATCCTAGATCTTTTCTAGGTAGGTAGGTAGGTGGATGGATGGATAGATAGATAGACAGATAGATAGATAGATTGATGGATACATATGGAGAGAGAGACAGACGACACATAGTAAGGTAGGTAGGTAGGTAGAGATAGATGAATATATAGGTGGATAGATGGATACATAGGTAGGTAGATAGGTAGGGGGAGAGATAGATACATAGGTAGAGAGAGATGGATACATAGGTAGATAGAGAGAAGACAGATACATAGGTAGATAGATACATAGGCAGATAGAGAGATGGATACATAAAGAGATAGATAGACAGATACATAGGTAGATAGATACATAGGCAGATAGAGAGATGGATACATAAAGAGATAGATAGCCATACATAGGTAGACAGATAGATTAGATACATAGGGGGAGAGAGACAGACAGATACATAGGTGGACAGAGACAGACAGATACCTAAGTAGATAAATAGGTATATAGGTAGGCAAGTAGATAGGTAGGTAGATACAGAGATAGATGAATATATAGATGGATAGATGGATATATAGGTAGGTAGATAGACAGATACATAGGTAGACAGAGAGAGAGATAGATACATAGAAAGATAGATAAATAGGGAGAGAGAGATGGATACATAGGTAGATAGAGATACACAGGTAGATAGAGATGGATACATAGGTAGAGAGATTAGAGAGAAAGAGAGACAAATATGTAAGTAGACAGAGACAGATAGATACATAGGGAGACAGATTAGATAGGTAGATAGAGAGATATCATAGTATCAGTCAGGGTTGGAAGGGACCACAAGGATCATCTAGTTCCAGGGACACCCCACACTAGATCAGGCTGCCCAGAGCCTCATCCAGCCTGGCTGCAAACACCTCCAGGGACGGGGCCTCAACCACCTCCCTGGACAACCCATTCCAGGGCTTCACCACTCTCATGGGGAAGAACTTCCTCCTCACCTCCAGCCTGAATCTCCCCACCTCCAGCTTCATTCCATTCCCCCTAGTCCTATCACTACCTGATATCCTGAGAAGTCCCTCCCCAGCCTTCCTGTAGCCCCCTTCAGATCCTGGAAGGCCACAATGAGGACACCTCGGAGCCTTCTCTTCTCCAGACTGAACAGCCCCAACTCCTTCAGTCTGTCCTCACAGGAGAGGTGCTCCAGCCCTCTGCTCATCCTCGTGGCCCTTCTCTGGACACCTTCCAGCACCTCCAGATCCCTCTTGGAATAGGGACTCCAGAACTGGACACAGTACTCCAGGTGGGGTCTCACCAGGGCTGAGTAGAGAGGGAGAATCACCTCCCTTGACCTGCTGGCCACACTTCTCCTGCTGCAGCCCAGGCTCTGATTGGCTTTCCGGGCTGCAAGTGCACCCTGAGAGCTCCTGTTGAGCTTCTCCTCCACCAGCACCCCCAAGAGAGAGAGATACATAAGTAGAGAGAGAGAGAGATAGGTAGGGAGATAGGTATACAGAGAGAGATGAATATACAGATGGATGCATAAGTAGGTAGGTAGATAAATAGATGGATACATAGGTAGATAGATAGACAGACAGGTAGGAGGGTAGCTAGACAGATGGATAGATAGATAAAGTAAGTTCCAGAAGAAGAGCCAACAATCATGGAAATGTTTGTGAGAATAATCTTCTGAGTATTTAAATGTTGTCCCTGCACAACCAGAATACCATAGAGGTGCAAAGCAAAACATGGGGAAACATCAGGTATGTCCAGAATGAAATGAGCAAGAAACAACCAGTGAAGACCCCCACAAAGCTGCTGTGCATCACTTCTCTGTTAGATCAGCTGTGGAAATCACTTTGTCCCAGCTGAAAAGCTGTAAACAACCAAGATACTCTAAGTGTACTGATACTCCCATAACTAAATGCTCAGATTAACACTTCCCAGGTTTGGGCTGTTCTGGTATTTTACTTTACAAAGAGAATCATTTGACACTTTGGGTTTGGGTTTGTTTGGTGGGTGTTTTTTTTTTGCTGGCTTTCTAACTAACTAACTTCCCAATGCTGTTCCAGTGGCAGAACAGTGTGGCCAACAGGAGAAGAGAGGTCATTCTGCCCCTGTACAATGCACTGCTTAGGCCACACCTTGAGTCCTGTGTCCAGTTCTGGGCTCCTCAGTTTAGGAAGGAGGTTGACTTGCTGGAACGTGTCCAGAGAAGGGCAACAAGGTTGGTGAGGGGTTTGGAACACAAGCCCTGTGAGGAGAGGCTGAGGGAGCTGAGGTTGCTTAGCCTGGGGAGGAGGAGACTCAGGGGAGACCTTCTTGCTCTCTACAACTACCTGAAGGGAGGTTGTAGCCAGGCAGAGGTTGGCCTCTTCTCCCAGGCAGCCAGCACCAGAACAAGAGGACACAGTCTTAGGCTGTGCCAGGTCAGGTTTAGACTGGATGTTAGGAAGAAGTTCTATACAGAGAGAGTGATTGCCCATTGCAATGGTCTGCCCATGGAGGTGGTGGAGTCACCATCATTGGAGGTGTTCAGGAGACTTGATGGGTGCTTGGTGCCATGACCTAGTTGTTTGGGTGGGTTGGATTGGTTGATAGGTTGGAGGCGATGATCTTGAAGGTCTCTTCCAACCTGGTTTATTGTATTGTATTGTACTGTATTGTATGTACATACAATGGCTCCCACATCACTCAAAAGTTCAGCTCTTTCACTATGCTTAAAGAACCTTTACAACAATCACTAAGGAAAGCCTGAGAGTTCTGACCATTCTCAGTTATGGCTACCTTCTCCCTGCAAGCTGAGAGTTCTTCCTTCTGCATTCTCCTTTCTCCTCCTTTTGTTTTGCTTTTTTCCTCCTGGGCCACTTACAACAATACCTAATGAATCTGGCAACCAGCACCATTACCACCAGCATATTTCCCTTTGCTAGTCTCACTTGGACATGATGATCTTAAAGGTTTGGGGGGGTTTTTTTCTAATCAAAATGATTCTGTGATTCTGTGACAGATGCCATCCAGAGGGATTTTGACAGGCTGCAGAGCTGGGCCCAGGAATGGAATAGAATAGAATAGAATAGAAATGAATAGAATAGAAATGAATAGAATAGAATAGAATAGAAATGAATAGAATAGAATAGAATAGAATAGACCAGACCAGGCTGGAAAAGACCTGAGAGATCACCAAGTCCAACCTATCACCCAGCACCATCTGACCAACTCAACCATGGCACCAAGTGCCTCAGCCAGGCTCTTCCTAAACACCTCCAGGGATGGGGACTCCACCACCTCCCTGGGCAGCACATTCCAATGGATAATCTCTCTTGCTGGGAAGAATTTCTTCCTAACATCCAGCCTGAATCTCCCTTGGCACAGCTTGAGACTGTGTCCTCTTGTTCTGAACATGACAACCTCATGAGGTTCAACAACACCCTGGGCAAATGTCCTGCATCTGGGTCGGGGCAATCCCAGACACTGATATAGGCTGGGCAAGGACTGGCTTGAGAGCAGCCCTGAAGAAAAGGACCTGGGGGTGCTGAGGGATGAGAAGCTCAACAGGAGCCAGCAGTGAGCACTTGCAGCCCAGAAAGCCAAGCAGAGCCTGGGCTGCAGAAAGAGAAGCAGAGCCAGCAGGGCCAGGGAGGGGATTCTCCCCCTCTGCTCCACTCTGCTGAGACCACACCTGGAGCACTGTGTCCTGTTCTGGAGCCTCTATTACAGGAAAAATCTGGAGGGGCAGGAAGGTGTCCAGAGAAGGGCCACGAGGATCAGCAGGCCCCGCTGGCCTGACCTGGTGCCACGACGGTGCCATCCCCACAGGCCGCTGCCTCCCGCACAGCCTCCCCGGCCGCGGGGAGACCAGGACACCTCCCCCTCCTCCCCCAGGAAGTCCCGAGGGCGCCGGGCCCCAACCCACCTGCAGCCGCAGCACCGCCGCCGGGGCCGCTGCTCGGCTCCATGGCGAGGGCCAGCTCCCGGCGGCCGCCTTCCAAGCGCCCCGAGCGGCTCCGCTCACCGCCGGACCCTAGGCGTTCCGCTCTGCCCTGCCCCTGGGGGTTCCGCTCTGCGCTGCCCCCCTGGGCTCCGCTCACCGCCGCCCCCTGGGGGCTCCGCTCTGCACTGTCCCCGGGGTTCGCTAAGCGCTGTCCCCTGGGCTCCGCTCACCGCCGCCCCCTGGGGGCTCCGCTCTGCGCTGCCCCTAGGGGTTCCGCTCTGCTCTGACCCCTGGGGGTTCCTCTCACCGCCGCCCCCTGGGGGCTCTGCTCTGCGCTGCCCCCTGGGTTCCGCTCACCGCCGCCGCTGGGGATTCTGCTCGGCACCGCCGCCGGGCTCCGCTCACCGGCGGCCCCACTGGGCTCGGCCACCCCTCCTGTAGACCTTGCCCAGGCTCTCGGGGCTTTTGGGGGAGCGTCTCTGCCCAGGCCCTCCTCCCCCTGTTGTCCTTCGACACAATGGAAAAAGCCAGTCCACACACACGGAGTCATTTCTCTGCTTGTGATCTGGAGGACAGGGTGCCAAGCAAAGGGCCAACGAGGCTGGGGAGGGGTCTGGAGCACAGCCCTGTGAGGAGAGGCTGAGGGAGCTGGGGTTGCTAGCCTGCAGAAGAGGAGGCTCAGGGGAGACCTTCTTGCTCTCTCCAACTCCCTGAAGGGAGGTTGTAGCCAGTGGGCTGGGTCACTTTTCCCAGGCACCCAGCCCCAGAACAAGAGGACAGAGTCTCAAGCTGTGCCAGG